>CM033638.1:34253204-34381206 GCA_019453435.1 Rhinogobius similis | reverse complement strand
TTTTCTACACAACATGTAACCCAAAATGCTTTAATGCTACACAGTAGTGTGGTCTAAGCAGCAGCACATATGCACATTGGAGAGTGCAGAGGGAAGTTTAGCACAATAATAAAATGGTTGACCCTGTTGGAGACCCTCACCTTGACCACGATGCCGGTGGGGACGTGCTTGAGGACCACGCAGTTGCTGGTCTTGTTGGTGGCCTGTCCCCCGGGCCCGTGTCCCCTCACAAACTGCTCCTCCAGCTCCTCCTCGTTCAGGACGGGCAGCTCCACCAGGTCCTTCTTCCCGGCTGCAGCCAGCACACCCGGGAGCCCGACAGGAGGCACCCTCAGCCCGGGGTAGACGCCCCTCCGTGTGGGACAGAACACAGCGTACAAAGTCCTCACAGACAGCAGCCTGGACATGTCTGCGTGTCCGGGAGAACGCGTGGATCAGTGCGCATGGCACTCACGCACAGGCCAGAGGTCTTTACTAGTTTTGATGCGTTAATATCATAGTTAAAATCCAGAAAGCATGCCTCACTTTGGACTGTTTACCCTACTGTCTTCTTTTGGGAGTCTTCTAAAGAATAAAAAAGATGCGTGCTGCCGCCTAGTGGTCATAAAATAAAATAATTTCAATCTACAGAGCCCTATTTTCCCAATGTATTTTAAATAACAAAAACTAAATATTCAGTATTAAAGGTGCGCTTTGCAACTTTCACAAACGCAGTTCTGCCAAAGATATATAATATAAGAAGCAGCTGGTAGACCCTCCTCTGGAAAAGTTACATCATGCAACCTTCATTGACAATATTCTAATATTCTAAAGTTTGAACTCTGCTCCAAACCACATGCTTCTACTGAGGAAACACCAACCATGTGACGATTAGAAATGATTAAATCCCACAATTCCAATTAAAATTGTATTAGCACAGTGCTAAATATAGCATCAGTATAACAGTATTTCTCGATACTTGATAGTAGGGCTGCAACAATTAATCAGAACGATTAGGATATGTCGACTATTTAAGTAATCATAACTGTATTTTGAAAATACAGTACATATTTACACTATAAAGGCTCTAAAACACACAAAAATATCAAAAAAATAAATAAATTTCAAAGTTCAAAAGGTGGTTAAAAATCTAAAAATACTAAATACTAAAATTCGTTGCAGCTCCACTTGTCTACAATGAAACACTGTATTCTTCAACGGCGCCAGCAGAGGTCGCCATACTACAGGTTTTCGCACTGACTGCACGGCTGACTGTGGCGTTGACAGTTTGTAAAGTCAGCTGAATTGCCGGAAAACACACACACACCTCTCTTCACAATAAAGTACCCAAATCCATTGAAAACGTCCTATGTATTATATTTCAAAATAAAACTCAACTCCTCACTTACGGCGAAGTGTTAACCGGAAGCCCCGCGGTTCCTCACGTCTAACTTGCCGCTGTTTCGTGTCGTGTCTGTGAGGGCCGTGTGTGTGTGAAGTCTTGCAGAGGTTCAACACTTGACGAGTGACAACTTACGATGACGAGTGGCGTCTCCGTGTCTTTCCCCCTCTCTTCACGGGTTAGCGAAGGCATTTGGTGGCCGTGGAGCTAAACTTTTCAACCGCGCCATTTTACCAACATTACGACGCTTGCGGGTTTTTTCCCCCTTCTGGATAACCGAGGACATTCTCGCGTTACCATAGCGACTTTGGCCTTTTGCTGTCGACGGAGGAAATCTATCTAGCGTGCAACTCTCCCTCCCTCCCTCTCTCCGGGCTGAAGTGAACACGGCGTGGGCTGGCGGTGTAAACACGGATGTAAACGGCCTGGCTGACTGGCTGACAGCATGTAATGGGCTTCACCATGTTGTTATGTCCTCTCCACACGGCGTACCTGCAGCAGCCCGCCTTCTTCTGCTTCTCCTCCAGCGCGGCACGGGCCATATTGACAGTGACGGCCACGGCAAACCGAGCACCAACGCTTTGCTAAATTTTGATGCCAACACCTACCACCACCATGCCGCCCCTGCCTCTCCATCCACACCTCCTCATCATCAAGTTGTGCTGACTGACTGGCCCCTGACGGAGAACACCGAGGCCCTTGAACTTTTGAGTGTTTTGTAACGCTTCCTCAGTCGCCGGTGCGCATCAGGTCCAGGTATGTGTGTGAGAGGCATCGCGAGCCATCAATTTAGTGCTTTTTTACCGCGCTGCCATGTTGCTAGGTAACTAACAGCAGCGGTGGCGGGTTTACTGGCGTGCACGCGGCCGCAGATGTGTTCCAGGAGAAGGAGCAGCGTTTCTTTTTCGCTCAAATGCCATTTTGTTTCACAGTCGTTTTGTTTCGTAACTAACTCCCCGCCAAGTTTGCCTTCCTGTCGCGGGCTCTGTGCTGCCGCTGTGGGCTCTGTCATCCTCGTCGTGGCTGTGTGTGGTGGCCTGTCATCTCAGGAATCTGAGAAAGCAGACGCGGTGTTGTTTGCTTCACGTGCTGCCTTTGACTGGAGTAACGTGATGGAAGAACCAGCGCTGCGCGATATTGACAAAAATGAACATTCTCGATATTTTTTGCATCATCCATGGTTGCAATGATTAATCGATAAATCGCGATTATTTGATTATGAAAAATAATCGACAGTCGTATTTTGTTTATCGCAACTGTTATCTGGATTGTACAAATTGTACAAAGTATGAAAAGACCTTTTTATAACAAAGACGGCAGCATTATTAAATCCTACGACACAACAATTTAGAATTTAAAAATGCGAATAAAGTCGTATCATTGCCCTCATATTTTTTATTTTGAATGGCTCGTAATATCAATAATACACTTTATTTGCAAATATTTTCTATCTTGAAACCTTCAGTCTACTTACAACCTGAAGAAAAAGAATCGCTGACTAGTCGACTACTAAAAAAATTGTTAAATGCAGCCCTAATCTCAATAATGATATTTTCATAATGCCTCAGGAATTTGCTCAAATGTGCTCTAAATGTCTTATAAATTGCGATTTGATTCATCTTTCGATATATTTCCCACCACTAGATTGGTTGTGGCACAAAGTGTCAGGATTGTACGTGGTGTTCTTGATCAAAACAATCCGGTACGTGATCAGGCAAAATGTAGTGACGGGAGGTGAGGTGGTTTAGATGGAGTGGAGTGGATATAATTAAATGAAGTTGGATCATTCTGATAAAATACTCAGTGAATTATGTACTAGGACTGTGCAATAATCAACTTTTAATGGAGATTTAATTATAATTGTCAATGATATGCCTGGGTCTCTTCAATCAACGTCTACAACCAGTGAAAGCACGCGGTTTGAAGCAGAGTTCAGACTTTGGAGGAAGAAATTTGACCATTTACTTCTAGTCTGTATGGTTAATGTTCAGGAAGTAAATACTGAAGGTTATTTGTATCTGTTTTTAAGCCCTGGATTGCACGCTACACTAGACGGATAGATGGACTTGTTTTATTTGCTGTTATTTCTGATGATTCTCGTTGTTCACATGGTACAGCAAAGGACTTACTTAGTAGTTTTAATGCTGAATACAAGGGAATATTCCCTTAGCCAGTTTAACTAAAGTTGCAGTCACTTGTGACATATTTGTCCATAGACTTCCCTTCCCTCTAAACCAGGCACGTTTAACTTAAGGCCCTCCATATCTTCTTCCATGTATAAAGACATATATTTTACTGTTCCTGGTTTGGTCTTGGTTTAGTCCTGGTTCAGACCCGGTTGGCACTTGTCTAATCCTAGTTAAATGTGGGTTCTGTACTGGATGGGCAATGTTTTGTATTTTATTTTTCACACAAATCTAAAATGACATTTGTTTTATTGCTGGTATTGAAGTAAACAGTATCTTGTGGATTGTGCCCAAATGCCACTAATGTCACACTCTTCTCTTGTCTAATATGTTGGCTTTATTGTTCGTATCTGCACTTTTATTATTCCAAATTCTTGTCAATTGGTTCATTAATTAAAGCTGGGTATCTCATTTTCATAAGTAGGTATTTAAATCTGTCTAACATGTCACAAACCCTTTGTGTTCACATGCATTCATTTTCAGGCGAGTGCACGGCTTTAGAACAGCTTTTTCAGACGGCAAAGTGAAGCTGGAGTGGACCACCCTAGCGCGGCAAAGCAGAGCGCTGCCTTTGGCTCTTACTTCCTGGTTCACAAGGAATCAAATACTTCATTATCATCTGCAGACAGCACACAGTGGTCTCATTTTACGTTTACAATGTACTCTTTAGGAGAAAACAAAATGGACTCATTTACACAAAAATGTCAGGTACCTCAGCTTTAACAATAACATGATCACAATCATCACTTGATGATACGATACACACATGTAACTGCTTAGAAACACCTCTGGCAAATACACTGAGGACACAATGACCACAACAAAAAAATAACTGTATTAATTACTTGTACAGTAGTCTAGCTGGAAGACGAGCTCACTAGCCTGGATAGCATTGTTGTATCGCTTGCCTGTTTCCCTGTAGTGCTATTCTTCTTGTCCTGGCGTTTATTTTTGGACATTTTTATTTTTTTTACACATTTTCAATACATAAAACAAAACAGAAAAACATTTAAACATGACACAAAGAGCAAAATAAACATTGCAACAGCAGACATCCAAATATGTCATGGCACACATTGTTCCATAAACACCCCATTCAGTCCAGACTTTGTAAAATTTGTCTCTTTTCAAGTTAAGTCTGAATGTCATTTTTTTCCATTTTTCTGATGTCATTTATCACGTCCAGTCCTTAATTGTTGGTTTGTTTGGTGTTTTGTGATGGCCTTTTTCCCTGCAGCTAGAAGTATCCTCCAAGGGTATCCATAGATTGTATCCATGGCAGGAGTTTTGAGGTCCAAATACAATTGAGTGGTATGGCAATGTCAAAAACAGTAAGTGCTTTGTTATTCTCAGTCCAATAATTCAGGGCAGTAGAAGGTTTCATGAGGTATTTTACATTTTTAAATTAGCCCTAGTGTTTCCTAATATCTTCCGAAAGTTAACATTTATTTGAACCACCTTCTACTAATGCTATTTTCTGATATTTCTGGATGTTTTTCATATTCTACTTTTGGACGGCTAAATATTTATTATTCATGTTGATAAGTGTGTTGTGTTTTAGCTGCCCTAAAATCGTTCAAACAATTCAACGTACGTCACGCACTCGGATATTCATAGCCATTCCCCGCTGTGAGGACTAAATCAGGCCGCAAAACGACATGTTGACTTTACAAATGAACATGTAATAAAGAGCCCAAATATTGACATAACCATTTTCCCCGTCACCGTCATGGGGCCGTGTGCTTGTTCTTCTTACCAAATGCTACATGGACGGTGCGTCTTGACTCAGCGCGGCCGGGCCCGGTGAGTCACGGGAGGCAGCGCTGGCTCTTCACATAACGGTCAATGAAAGGGACATTGGTGCGTCGTGTGTGTGTGTGTGTGTGAGTGAGTGTGTGTGAGGAGCGCAGGTTCTGACACGCACACAGGTGAGACAGTACTCCTACGAACCCACAGCCATTCCTCTGAAGCCTGCCCAAACACGAGCACTTCTGTCTCCCAAGCTGCTGGAACACTTTTCTATAACCGTGTCACTCCGTGGTTTCCTGCGTTTAGAAAGTTGAAAGAAACCGGCGCAGCTGCAAAGGATTAGGGCTGTCAAGATTATTCGGTTAATCGATAATTGTGATTATTCGAGTCACAATATACGCTATCAATTTGGTGGTTTTTGTTACAATAACTTTACTTTATAAAGATGGTCAGAAATGGGGCTAAGCGATATTGACAAAGGTGAACATGCGGGCGATATGGTGGTTTAAAAAATGCACTGACATTCTTTAATTCATTAATTTCTTTTAATATATACCTTATTTTTGCCCGTGGAGCTTTTGTTTCGCTTCTATCAACTTAATATGACAAAATGGAATCTGAAAGTAGTGGTCCGTTTGTTCCCCTACTCTGCAGAGCTTTGATAGCTTGTTTGCTAATGGAAAGGGGAGATAAAGGACACTTGAACTCAACACAACAATGAATTTCCTCAACCTTTGGACATGTAATTTGAGGAGAGAAAAGTCATGAGTGTGTGAGTGATCCCAAAGTCTGTATCAGTCATAAATGTGAGTGTAACTGCATGCAATGCTGTTTATCTGCTTTTCTACAACAGTTTACATGATTTTCTTATATTTAATATTTAGCAGAGTATTAGGCCGTTTATATTAGACAATATGTCAAACCAACAGAAATGTGTTAAAACATGCCTTTAAATGTATTAGTTGAGGTTTGATTATCAGACAAATGTGAAATGTGGCGAAATATTACCATATACATTTATCCTGTTGTTTAGACCTCTACAAACATGTTCTGGAATGCATGTGATTCTTTGATTTGTTTTGTGGTCATCTCTCAATTGTGGTGTCATAATACTGACATTACAAATTCGATTTTTATACTAAGCAAAAAGCCTTTGTACTCATACAGATTTTGATACCCCAAAGATAACAAAAACATTCCAAATAGAATAGTTGTTTCTTTATTTTACCATGTGGTTTTATAATAGTTCTGGTTCTCAGGATCATTATAAAACTGTTCAGGAAAGGTCTAATTATGTCCTGTAATACTAATGACATTTTTGACAGCCCTAAGCCCTGGACGGGTTTTAAATGTGCACACAGAATGGAATCATAAATCCAATCCCAATTGCAATGCTTTTCAGGCAAAATGTAAATGTATTATGTGAAGGATAATCTATGGTTAGAATAACATTGTTTTTGTGCAAAGTAGATTTTACCATCTACTTCTGCAGTAAAACTGTGAGAACCCACATTCTCCATAGCTCACAACCTTTGTCTTACTACTTAGCAGACTTTATTTTCTACATAGGTTCTATGCTTCCCCAAACAGAAGTGTGAGCGTGTTTGTTTTCCTTCAGTCTCCCTGCAGCGCTCCGTGAATGTGCTGCAGGTGAGTGACAGAGTGGAGGCGTGGCACTAAAGACTTCTGCTTAACCAGTTCTCAGTGGGGGCTGCTCCCCTCCTCCACAGACAAACCAGCAGCCCGGGCAGACACAGGGAAATGTACCAGGCTTTAAACACATGTGCAAAATGGACTTTTTTCAGCTTTTAACCATGTTCTAACATTGTTCCTTCATCACACACATACCTGGAGTTGTTTTTTGCTTCATTCACGCTTATTTGATGGATTCTGTGTAGTAAGTCCTCTCCCTCTAAGCCTTTAAAAACACTTTTTTAATTTTTGTGACGTCGTAGCGAAAGCTCCAAGATCTTCTGTTCTATTTTTAAGGCCATAAATCCTCACCAGACTCGTTCTGATCATTTCTGCCTTCATGACAACTGTGTGCTTACGTTAGCATGTTAGGGGCAAGCTAGGTTTGTTCATCTCCAGTTTCTAATTCCCTCTGCTGCCAGTAGACGGAGCTCTTCCTCAATTTCTGACGTGGGAAACGCCTGACTAATATTGAAGTGCTTTTGTAGACCAATTGCTTTAAGTTCTATAACATGAGATGCCAAAGTAAAAGTACACGAGAATGTACAATACAGATCATGCTGAATATGTGTCCTTTATGTATGTTTGTGTTTCCTGGTGTGTGTCAGAGTCAGAGGAGATGGAGGTCAGATAACACTGCTGTGGTTCAGTGTGGTGCCTCTGTCAGCTCCATTCTTCACTATTCTATTTCACTTATGTCATTAGAAACATTCCTAGAAATCTTTCTGAGTTTTGGCGTTAGCCAACACAGTGCTGTATCTAGATACTTTTATTTCCTCTGTCAGACCAGTGTTTGTTTGCTACAGTCTTTAGCTTGGCCTTCCTTCTGGCCGATTTAGGCCCTGATTTGCTTGTCTCCGTGACCTGACGTTGGATCGGGATTTTTAAGCGACTGTGCACTGTGTACAGCGTTTACGCTGCAAGGATTGGTGAAGCTGCTGCAGATTAGCTACAGTAAGCACAACACTACGTCCTGCATAGCTCTCTGATTTACATTTTACTAAATAATAATATCACAGGTTGGACTTTCATCGAAACTAGAAGTGCAACACTTGTTTTGAACACTTAAAAGTATTAAAATGAGAGTTGCTTGCCAGTTGATGCTAGGTGGCTAGCTTTGTTAGCTCACAACTTTTGAATCTGTAGTCTTCGCACTCTCCTCAATGTCTTCACCTTTTGTCTCATTCAAAAATCATTTAAGACTCTAAATTTTGGTGTGCCAGCATTAACGCAACTCTGGGACAAATAAAGGTTTTTATCCTAAGAATACACTGAGTAGTGATGGAGTGGAGTCCTATTATTCCAAATTCTTATTATCTACTGATCTGGAATGACAGGTATGTCGAAGTCCTCTCGTTGCACAGAATTCCAGATGCTTGATACTCAGATGTGACGGTGGTACTGACAGTGGCCCTCGTGCAGTGTGCTCATACACACGTGCTGCTTTTTGCTGCTGTTGGACTGAGATATCACAGTGTGGATCTGTGCTGAAAGTCTTTGGTGTAAGTGGTTGTGGTCTGACAGAGCTGCTGGCTAGTGTGTCTCTAATCTGATCTACACCACTCGGCTCGCTTTAATTTATGCTCCAGTGAAGAAGTGAACACATTACATTTAGCTCAGGGACTCCATTTGATTTCATTGTGTCAGTAGACGTGGACATTAGGGATGCACAATCTGTATTTTCTTGTGATTCATTGAATCAAACTTGGGGTGTGTTTCTGGCATAAATAATAAAAGCCAAATGAAACACTCAATTATCAACAGCTGAAATTGTATCATTGTATCAAAGAATAAGGAAAATGTACACACGATAAATACTAAGCCCCAAAATATATTGTATCAGCAATATAAGTTATCAATATTTTAATGATTTTATTCAAAGGCACAGTCACCTGCATGACTTCATGGAAATAGAAATGCATGCAGATAGGTCTGTGGAGTTACAAGCCCACTCACAGTGTTCAATATATTATTAGTGTAATAAAACCATCCTATATGAAAGAAACACTGTTTTGTTTTAGTCTATTTTATGCTAAAAAGTTATGTACTGTACTTAATCTTTATGAAATAAAAAGTATTACTCGGTAGCCCCAAGTTCCACATTGGATCCTTGGCTCCCATTCTTTTTCTATTGAAACATCTGTGCCTTTTTATTTCACTGTTGTCTTTGGTCATTAATCTTGATTAATCATATCTTGATTTACAATCAGGGGCCTTCTTTTGACTCACTTTGTCTACTGATATATCCACTATATAACTTTCTGTTTATGACAATACTCTTAACATAAAGTATAATTTGTTTTTTTAAAATTTTTTTTGTCATTTTATTTTTAGACTGCAGGGGCCACCATAGTCTCCTCTTGTAATGGGAAACACTGGTCCCAGTTTATTCACTGTTTTGCTGTGCTGTTTATGCAGTGTGCTTGCACACTGAAACAAAAAGTATTTTAGAAATGCTTATTCATTTAAAGTAGGAATGATCTTTTTTGGTCATTTGGGTGAAGTGAAGGCAGCCGCAGTGCAGAGGTGTAATGTGAGCAGGGCCCTCTGTGCTCACTCAGACCACACAGAGAAGGAGCACCACTGTTATCTTTACAGTGAGCGTTTGTGTAGAGCCCAGGGCCTCGGGGCTCAGGCTGTGGACAGCTCATTGTTCAGCTCGTTCATCATCTTTTAATTAAGCACTTTCAAGTACTCTATTACTGCAAGTGTTCAGATGTGTCCAGAAGGCATATTCCTGATTTGCTCATTAGTCACATGTTAATAAATGAATTAACAAATGTCTACACAAACAAGCATGCATCCCAAATGGCTTCTTAACTATAAATAGGGCTGTTTAATGTTGCTGCTGGACTGAAGCGGTAACTGTTCAGTGTGTTTTATATTATTCCAGGAGTGGGCAATCTGAGGTGTTATCATGTTGTAACTGTGCTTCTGTGGACTCAGACAGACCCTTTTGCCCACCCACTCCTCCTATTGGTCAGGCTTTGAGTGAGTGACAGGTGGATTTAATGAAGCACTCAAGTGTGAACTCTGAAGAAGCAGATGGTTGTTGTTACCTCTTGTAGGACATAACAAATGTATTTTATATGAATTACAATCAAATTGAAATAGTCACCCAGGCTCTACAAGTGTATGTCATACATTTTGTTTGGTATATATTGCCCATCCATAATTAATATTTCACTACTACTTGGGCTGTGCTATCTAGAACATGTTTGCATTTCAAAACTGTTAAAGGAAACATTTGTATTGCTGTTACCCTTAAAATATGCTCTTTTACTGTGACTTCTCAAGTTTAAAATGTAAAATAATGTAGGTATTGTACACTTGACTTTCTATCAGTCAGGCGTTACTTCATCAGGGTTTGGTGTTAGCGCCTCATACTGGCAGCAAAGAAACAAAAGCTAGCTTATTTTTTTTCATCATAATGTAGTGTTTATGGATTCAAAAACAACACAGGATTTCTACATTTGAGAGGGAGATAACCTCGTAAACAGGATTTAATAAATGAGTTAATGGAACAAAATACAACTCCAGGAATGTTTTTGATGAGGGAACAATGTTATGTCATTTCTTCAGAGTACACAGGAGAGTATCTGTCTGACCAGAACGAGGGTCCTCTGGACGTTACGGGAGCCCAGGTTAGTGTTGAACCGGCAGCAACTGTGTTGTATTTGGTGTGTGGGCGCTTGTCATTGCTTCATACACTGAGGATGTTGAGTGAAAGATGTGCAGGAAGGAAGCTGTGCATTGTGTTTCCAGTGCTGCTGACGGCCCTGAACATGAGCACACTGTATGTAAATGTATGGTGTCACTCGGGGTGGAACATTCCAGTCCACTCAGCCTGACCCTGCTCTGCCTGGACACGTCATAGCTTCAGTATTATGACCATACAGGTAATTGTCTACACTGTTTTTTTGAAGATTTGTTATTATTTTAATTCATTGTCAGTTCACTTTCTCAAAACACAAGCTAAAATGGCTTGAATCTAAATGAAATCATGATTAAATTATAATCAAAGAAAGATAAGCCCTGCCCCTATTGCCGGACTTTGCCATATATTAGAATATCAAAACTAAAGCTAATTTTTTTTACCCAGATCAATCTCGAAAAACACGTACATTCATACTTAAGTATAGCTTTGTTCACGAACCTGTTATATACTTATATATACTTACAGATTGTAGTTTATCTCACCCAAATCTTGTGTCTTCAAAGCTGACAACTATTATGTTCATATAACCTTTACCAATGTTCCTGCGATAAATCTCAAATAAATGACCTTGAATTTTCAACAAAAGTAATTAAATATGTTGTCTTACCAAAATCGGCTTTAATGACAAGATACACCAAAGGTAAAATGTGCAGTTTATAAAGAGAGTCTTTATTGAAAAAAATATGTTTATAATGAAAATCTGTGAATATTTATCATTAAAGCCATTATATGAAAACCCATTAAAGGTCAGTGAAGCATGTCCATAATACACTCAAATTGTGTAACTATTTACTAGAGCATGTGAGTACAAAATGAATTATCTATGGTAAAAATTGATCATGTGCAACCTACATGTAGACAGTCATTTATCAAAAGACACATCAAATAATTCTTACATCATCTTACACAAAAAAGTTCCATCTGGTTATCAATAGTCATAAACATACTCCTTAGTCTGTTCAATTTCTCCTCACACACTTGAAAATGTGACAGTAAAAGTCCAAATGTGTTCTCTGTAACGTACGATTTTATCATTGTTTATATTTTACTAATAATACTACTAATAATTTATTTTATTTTGCACCAAAGCAAATTTTGTTCATGAAGTCACCCAGACAATGGCAATAAAACTTCAGCTTCAAAAAGCAACAAAAACGCTTCAGTTCATATTTCGATCTTTCTGTCAATTCCTCTGGTTGTGTTTAAAATGTAAACTTTGAACAGAAACAGAATAATTAAAACATAAGTCTAATCAATAGCAATACTGGTCAGAAAAATCCCAATAAAATAGTTTTCCCAAATCATGCAGATCTACAGAGTTTAGTTTAGTTTTTCCTTCAGCAATATTAGACTAGAGCTGACCTTTTTATTACATCTTTTTCATGTGTCACATAAAAAAACCACAGCCTTTATTACACCGTCCATTTGAATGTTGCATGTGTCATTTCCTGGACAGTGTGGTTTACCTAATCCTAATGCAGCCGGAGCGGGTTCCACTCCCTCAGACTTTATATGGCTGGAAGACGAGATTTAATATGCTCTGGTCAAGCATTGTACACTGGAAAGACAACAAACCAACTGCCCTTTTTTATAATCTAATCAAGGTTTATTAGTTTTCCATTCCATCCATAAATCCTCGTAAAATCCCAAACATGACCTGCTACTGTAATTCAACCTTTTTAATATCAGACATAGCTAAATTTATATTTTTTCCATTGTCATAAAAAGTAGCTAGCATAGATACAGAATACTCTGGACTTCTTCCTCTGTTTGTTTTGAGGATGTGGCCACTTTCAGATCTGTCTTCTCACAGTTAAATGAAGCATGAAATGAAACAAGTGGGGCCATTTTAATTTCTGTTCAGCTCAGTTTAAAAATAAATGGTGAAAAAGGAAGTTGTGTGGTGTTTAACAGGCTTATTAAAATGGCAGGCTGAAATCTGTGTTAGTTTTGACTTGTGGCTGAGTAGAGTACTAGGGGCAGTGTATCCTGCTGAGGGCGGCACATGCAGTCCCATTTCTATTTTATACAAAGAGTAGAAATGTCACTTATTCACACTTTAGGTTTATACAATAATACAACACACTAAAATAATATTTGTCAAACCAGTTTATTGTTTAGCTTGTTTTTAGACTATGGGGGGCCACCGTAGTTTCCTGTCTTAATGGGAAAATGAAGACTCTTGGGTTTGATTCCCAAAGCTTGGCAAGTGATCAAATCAAATTTTTACCAAATTGTGATTAGCAGATGTGGATCATTAGCTAGGTGTTTTTGATCAACATATGTCTACAGCAACAACAACTAAAAGCGACAAAAATGCAGCAAAAAGTGACAAAGATGCGCCTGTAAGCGTCCAATAACATGAATAAAAGCAATACAAACGCACTGAAAAAATACCAAAATCCAACTATAAGTGACAGAAAAGCGACTAAAAGTGACATAAGTGAGACTAAAGGTGACAGAAGTGCGATTAAAAGTGACAGAAATCTGACTAAAAGCGACACTAATGCGACTAAAAGTGACAGAAATGCGACTAAAAGCCACACTGACGTGACTTAAAGCGGCACAAATGCGAGTAAAAGC
This sequence comes from Rhinogobius similis, assembly GCA_019453435.1. Lineage (NCBI taxonomy): Eukaryota > Metazoa > Chordata > Actinopteri > Gobiiformes > Gobiidae > Rhinogobius > Rhinogobius similis. Next base: position 34,367,897 of record CM033638.1, on the reverse strand, counting down.
AGCACAAATGCGACTAAAAGCTACATAAATGGGACTAAAAGCAACCCAAACATGACTAAATCATATAAAATCATTCAAATTAAGAAAACCTCCATTCAAATTGCAATTTTGTGCAGTTCTAGTTTCCTGACATGTAGAAGAAGAGAGAAGAAAACACAGAACACATAATAACACTTAAAATCCCTGAGTCTTCTTCTGCAGAACCTGCTCAGCCTGAGGTTTACTTATACCTCGACAAACGTGTTCTGAATTCTTGAATTAGTTTAACACTCATCTGAGCTCTATAATCTGCATTTTTATTGTACGTTGGATCGTAATGGCAAGATCTATCCGGAAATACACCTGAAAACCTCGTCTCATCTTACTCTGGAATTCACATCTGAGGAATTCAGCTTGATTCTGAGATTGTTGAGAGCAGTTGTAACATGTACCTCTGCTGGTCTCATTTAAAAAACAAAAATTGCAAATACGGGTCGGACAAATTGGATATTGTTCTCAAATCGCGCTGCTCTATCATAAACTTTATTGTATTAGGGAAAAAAATAACTGCGAAAAAAATGTGCATGCACGATAAATATTAAGGCTCAAAATATATTGTTCCATCTATGATATATTGTACAATAAATCGATGACAGTTAATAGCACGGACAGCGTACAGATTATATTTGTAGAGGACAGGCTAAATATGCTGATGGGATAAAAATGTCAGATGAGATAAACCTGAAGGGGAACTGGACAATTAACATTCCTGTCGTCGTGTTTCCAAAGTGTTAGCCTGAGCATTTGTTAAGGATCTGATCGAGATTTGCCTAATTCCAGGAAAACCTGTTTTAGCATTTGTTCTGGTGTCTGTGGGAGGCAGGAGGCGGTGCCAGCTGGCTCGGGACAGCGCTGTGTTCATGTCGAGCGGACATCCATCAGCTCCTCGCGCCTTTCATACAGGCATTCAGTACTCAAATAGAACGGAACTTTCAATACAAAACAATCAGGCCTGCACGTTAAATGATTAATCCAGGAACAGGAAATACTATGACTTTAGTCATAGTTTTAGTCTGTATGTGATTGAAGTCATTTTTTTAATCATTATAATAACTTTTTTGTTTAGTTTTTATTGAGTTTTAGTCAGTAGAAATATGACACTGACGAAAACTATGATGAAATAATTTAGTCGACAAAATTAACACTGGATTAATTGCAACTAATCCGTTTATTGAAAAAATTATCAACTAATGTAGTAGTAACGGTTTAGTAAAGGTTTCATATGTAGTAATCGAATAATCATTAAATGGTTTACACATAGGTTTCAGAACATGTCATGAGCTGAGAGAAGAGGTTTTATGGTTCCTATTGAGCGGCAATTGTACAAAAATGACACAGAAATGTGTAATTGAATGTATTTTACGGCTTCATTTCAGCTTCATCTGGTCAAATGCATTCCAGACAACTAACTGATTAAGAAAGAAAGAATATAAAACTAGACTAATCGATTAGCAAAATGGTCGATAGTTGCAGCCATCAATCGTTTCTTACCATTTATAGACCCTCCTCTAAAAGGCCATGTCATCAGAAAAGTTCAAAGTATTTAGAACAAAATAAGCTAAATGTAACACAAAAGATGGGAAAAAAAACTCAAAATTGTTTTTGAGCTTCACAAAAAGTATAATTTGTGACAAATAGGGCTGTAGTCGAAATTCTTGTTCCACTAAAGACCCGCCCTATCGAGCGATCAGTCGACTAAAAGGACGTGTGGCAAAAATATAGCACAACTTTGCAGTATCTCTGTGGAGCGAACCCAAACTGCACTCTTTATACAGAAAACTCATGATTCAGTCCAAAATCTTCGGCCAACTCACACTATGTCTTCTTGTTTTTCCTGTTTTGCCGTATAAATTGTTTTAATCTAAATAAAATTATTGGTTGACTGATAATAATAACACCATTGACCGATTAATTGACTGAAGGATTAGAGCCCTAGTGGTGAAGTATGTAATATATCTGTATAAAATGAAAACTATTGTGGGCACGGGCGTAAAATACGGGGGGGATAGGGGGGTTACAACCCCCCCAATATTTTGATCTAGTACATTCAACCCCCCCAATATTTCAGACCATTTTTAATATTAAATCATATACTATATGTTATTTGTTAAAAAGAAATCTCCAGGAGTAGTTAAAACAATTAAATCAACAACAAAAACATTACTTTTTGACTACGCACCCCCCTCTCAGCTGTAGACGTGGTATCGCCCACACCGAGGCCGCGCTCTCTCACCCCTCCCTCTCCTGTCTCTGTCAGTGCGGCGTATGTCTGTCGTCAGTCAGTTTAACAAGTTGATAGTTTTGACCATGTTTTGACTGACAGGTGAGGGCGTAGTGCTTCACTGAGTCAAAGGACTTCACAATATTCTCTCGCATTTGGAGAGAATATTGTGAACGCAACAGCGTTTGGCGTTCACAAACTACACTTTTATCAAACTAGAATTCTACAGTGAAAACACACCTCTCCTCACCTGTAGAGGCGCTGCATAACAGAATTGCACAGTGAAACATCGAGGAAGAGACTCGACTTCTCCGTTGGCCTGGTTGGCTTCTGCATGATCCGCGTCACAGCTAAACAAATACGAAGCGGGGCTGCAGCGTTGTTGGACTTTATATAGTTTTTGTTTTTATGGATCTATCCCAAGACCAACCCCACATGTGTGGGCTCAGTGTGAGCGACAGAGCGACAGCGCGGACAATGTACTTTCATTGTGAGGCGAAGAGATGAGTGAGACGAAAATGAGTAAGTAGTTGAGTAGTATATTAACTAAATAAGTGCTCTGAAAGTTTGTCTATGTCATCTGCGCATGTAGACTAGTTGTACAGCTTAATAATGGATGAATATAGACTTTTTTCCACATCTAAGACAGCAATAGGTTACTTTTGGTTTTTTGGGTTTATTTAGCCGTATAACTTTTTATGTTATGTAAATAAACCCTGAAAACTGTGATCTATGTTCATCATCATGTGATCATAATCTGGCGTTTTCCTGCTTCTTGGCATGTTCCGCCTGTCATTTATCCCGTTATCGATCTCAAACGAGGAGTTTGTTTTGATTCCGAGCCTCACGTGCGTCGTAGCGCGTCGTGGATCATTAGATTTGGTTTCGCTCTTTGTTTAGGATCAGCGTTTGCTTGCGCATTTACAATTACCCAAACGAACCGAACTATCGAGGCAATCGAATCCTGTTTCGGCTTTGTGAGTTTATGTTGAGTTGTTATTGTCCGACTCGGACCGCGTCTGTGGGATGTTGATGGTGCGCGCTGTGGTGTAGTAGAGCTGTTCCAACCGCACTGTGGTAACACTTTCTGCGTACGGTCGCATGAGATAATCAGTGGTCCACAACCTTTTTATCACCGCGGACCGGTCAAGGCTTGACAATTTTACTGCGGCCCGGTAGGGGAGGGGCGTTTATCATAATAAACGTGAATCCACATGTGTACCTGTTTTTTTCTTTAAAAATAGTCCAGGGGTTTGTCTTTTAATCCAGGGTGCTTGGTCTCTAAGTGGCGAAGCAGCTTTGAAGGCTTCATTGCCTCATTAGAGCTGTACGATTCACGTAGGATTCCTGGTGTTGTCTTGTTTCTGACTCATGTTGTTGCTTGTGGGTTAAATTTTAGCTCAAATGACCGAGATGTAACCATCATCGGGCCAAAAATTCAAGCCCGACCCGCTGAGCCCGCGCGTACTGTCCGAGCCCGAGTCGTTTGCTGCAAGATTCAGCGAACCCGACCGGGACCGCGGATACTGTCCGAACCCGACCCGGTCCGCGTGGATACTGTCCAAACCTGACCCAGGTCCGCGCACATGTAGAGCCGGAGTTACGTAAATTGAGTTCGTGCAGAGTTTTATTGGCAGAATAAGCTCCTGACAGGGCTTCAAGTGTTTAGTGTTCTACCTGCACCAACGGGACGCCTCCTGTACCAGACGCGCCTGTTCCTCCACTGACGCCGGCCCACATGATCTCTCTCCCTCGCTCCTTTCGTCTCTCTCTCTCTCCTCCGCTGCTCTTTCTCTCTCTCTCTCTCTCCTCCGCTCGTGTAGCAGCCGCGCTTTCATTAACGTCTTTTCTCACGTCACATATTTTGACCACTTTATTTGAGGATGAGGAGGAGCATCACAGCACTGGCTGCTCACGCGCTCTTTCGCCGTGGAGCGCATGTTACGCACGTACGCGTCTCTGCCCCCTGGGCCGCCGACTCAGCCCGACAGCAGAGCTGAAAATGTGGACCCGAACCGGTCCAAATTGATCCACGGACCGGTACCGGTCTGCGGCCCGGGACTGAGATAGATGACATAGAAAGGAATATGTTTTGTCCGATACACAGCCATTTGCCTGTAGCCTCTCGACCCCCCCAAAGTTGAAGCCAAAGTTACGCCCTTGATTGTGGGCTCAATATTTCTGAGTATTTGTCCGGTTAAACCTAAAAATCAGGATTTTGCTTCCATCAAAAATGTAGCTCCATAATTATCTAAAACTAAATAAATAAATGTAAAATCCAAATGTGTTTAAAGGGGCTCTTTGACAAACAGTCTTGAGTTTTCATAATTTGTGATATTCTAATCTTTTTGACTTCATTCTAGATTAATTTATATATATATATATATATATATATATATATATATATATATATATATATATATATATATATATATATAATTACAAACATCAACATTTGAAGGGTCTACACAAATTCTGATATTGATCCAGACTATTCTAAAATTATTCAGGAGAGGCCCAGTGATGTGACTTCCAAATGAGTTTTGTATCAAGTAGTATTCTTTTTTCTTCCCATTCTATTCAGGATTGGCCAATTCACATTCCATTTTAGAGGCTCCCCAGCAACAATGTTATTATTCTTAACCATTTTCTGAGTTGGAAAATTCCTCGAAGTCTCTAACAAGTCATTCATTTTTCATGAAGTGAAAAATGAGCACACAGAGTTCGTGAGAGTTCTGCTTCAGTCTGAAGGGCTTTGCAATGACAAAACACCCCAAACGTGCATCAAATATTCCAGTCATAGATTTATTAACGTCGAACATGTTCCATAAAATGCGTCACAGTGTAATTTACACTCAGTTACTTTAGTTCTTTGCTCCTGTCTTTGCTCCAGCATTGAGTTAAATATGACACTCAGACTGGAATTAAAATAGTTTAAAATGATCTTTATGTGTAATATTTTCTCTTTATCTTTAATGTCACAAAGGGAACGCAAAATTGTAGTGGTGCGATTATTGTGATGAGAATAATTATGATTTTATATTAATTCATAATGACTCCATGATCAATACAAAGTGAAACCTTAAACCTTGTGCAAATGGATACGTTTCTGCTGCCCTCTGCTGGCCACTGTGGGGACTGAACAATGTTGAAAATGCAACAAGCAGCACATCTTATTGAGCAAAAAACAGATATTATTGAAATGACCCTAGTGGATAAATTAAAAACACAGAATTGTTTTTTTGAATTGCTTCTAGGCTCTTGAATAAGGCTGCAACAATTTAATCCATTAATCACATATAATCAATTATTGAAATAATTGTGAAATAATATGGTTATTGATTAACTCTTACCCGATCTATACACTGGCTCCAAAACCTGCTATGTGCTGAAAAAAGAGGTTTTCTGACTTAACTTGACCGCTAATGCGTCAAAATGTGTACATTTAGTATTACTGGTGAAAAGTCTTATTTGTTTGTGAAAATAGTTTAACAGGATGTCCTCAAGTTGCATCACTTTAGCTTCATCTGGGTCTAATTTAGTAAAAATCTCACATCTCCTTAGACCAGGGGTGTCCAAACCTTTTCCATCGAGAGCCGCATATTGAAATATAGACCGCCACAAATCGATCATGAAATGTTAAAAAAAGCTGAATTTATCTGATGTTTTAAGCACCACCACATGTGTATTCAATCTCAGCGTCTTAATATCAGGTCTGTATTGCACCAAAATGTTAGTTTTTTAGGTCAGAATTGTGGAAAATCTCAAATTTGCTGTAAAAAGTACTTCTCAGAAGAAGTTCAGGAAGCCTGAGGGCCAAGAAAAGTTGGTCTGAGGGCTGCATTTGGCCCCTGGGCCTTAGTTTGGACATGCCTGCTTTAGATGAATCGGTTAGCAACATAAGCACTAGAACATTTTTGTTTGACCAACTAGAGAAACTGATCAGTCGAACGTCTTGATGAAACAATATACTACAACAAGATATGAATAAGTTTGATTTGGCATAATGATGTCCCCGTCTCTGTGGCGTGCTCTCTGGTGGATGTATTTTCACCCATGTTATGTCACTGTGGAACAAGTGGCATATGTATAGGACGTGTATGGAGCACGTATGGCCCTTGGCTAAAGCCCGGGGGGATGACTCGAGGATCACGCAAAGCCAAAGTGACAGGGCCACACTCCATTCTTTGTTTTTCCATCGACTGCCAACACCTGATTTCTGCCCCTTGTAAAAATAGTCCCGTTTAAGACCCCCTGCAAACCCTGTATCCCATCCCCGCTCGGCTTCAACTCCTGGGCTTTCAGCAGGACTTCTCCATATCCATGTTGTGTCTCAATTAGGGCTGCTGAATGAATCAAAATCGAATCGCAAATTGAATAAACGCAATTGGTAAATCGCAAAGGCTTCAATTTTTAAAGTGCAACAATTTCCTCCAAACAGCAAAATATCCTGTTTTATTATGCATAAAAACTGCTAACCCTGTAGCTTAGATTTGTTAAAAGAAATAAGTGGCAAAAACCCGACTAAAGGCGACAAAGATTTAGTCTAAGAGCATTGAAAACATGATTCAAAACGTTAAAAACACGACTAGAAGAGCCCAAAAGGAACAAAAGGTGTCAAAAACAAGCTAAAAAAAATCAAAGACATCATTCAAAGTGTTAAAAACAACAACTATAAGCGTCAAAAACAAGTCTAAAAGCATCAAATATGAGTCTTAAAGCATCAGACATGATTCAAAGCATTAAAAACACGACTAGAAGCACCAGAAAGCAACAAAAAGCTGTATAAACGTGTCTTAAAGCGACAAAAAGGAGTCTTAAAGCATCAAAAAACAAAAAGTAACAAAAAAATCTCAACTCAAAGCTAAAAAAAAATGCAACAAAAACGTAACCCAATCAACAAAAACCCAACAAAAAAGAGTCAAAAACATTCCAAAACACATTTTTTTATTAGTTTGTCAGTTCAGTCTTTTTGTCAGTTGTATTTAAACTGTGAACATTGAACAGAATCCTATTATTAAAACATAAATCACAAAACAGGTCAGAAAAAGCACAATCGGCCCAGCGTGGATCCTCTGGTGGGTTTACAGCTCAGGACTCACAGTGTCACTAATGGCCCCGGTGTAAATGATGAACACTACAGAAGGACAAGCAGACTCATTATTGACAACCTTTTGTTCAGTCTGCCGCTCCTCCCAGCTCACTTGGATTTAAAGTGGGTCACAACAGTTTCCTTGTGACTGAAGCCTAAATAAATATGAATTGTTTTACTTGACTTCATTTAAATCCATCATTTCAGTAATAATAATGTATTACCTGGCTGTGACATATATATATGATTTAGCAATTTCCCTCCATTTATTTTGTGAGACTTGGGCTTGTTTGTGTATTTAAGATGACATTAATCTTGGCCGTGAGAGAATTCTAATGCTGTTTTAAGTCATTGATATTGTTTCCTGTAAAAGTGTAAATGGGACAAACATTAGAAATGTCAATGATTGTCTTGAAAATCCATATTTTTGTACCTCCATACTTCTACTGTATGTCGACAATTAATCGGAATAATTGTGACTAAATCGACAAAATTGTTGACTATTTTGCAATCATTAATGGTTAACCAACTAGATTTTCATCAATAATACATGAGATAGATATAGATATAGATATAGATGATTTGACTATTTGTTTAGTTGAAAAGCAGTCACTGGCTTTTTCAATAATGTTAGTTAAATAATAGGCCTATTTCTTCTTTGACAGCACAATTTATCAATTTAAAAAAAATCAAAATCACACTTTGAATGCACTCAATGGGTAAAGTGCAATTTCTACCGTCTTTTTTTCTAACAAAATATCCTGTTTTATTCTGCATAAAACCTGCTAACCCTGTGGTTTAAATCTGTACAAACATGTTCTGAAATACATGTGATTTCTTTTTTTTAATTATAGTTATTCAGTTCATAGACACATTTCAGTGTTTTTGTCAGCTCTCCTGAAGGCGTTTAAAATGTCAACTTTGAACAGAATCCTATCATTAAAACATAAATCACTGATCAAATCACAACTGGTCAGAAAAATCACAACGAGATATTTTTCTCAAATGGGTTCCGTGTGATGGAAGTGGCTGGCCCTTCTGGCTCAATCTAATGATACTGTTGTGCAGTGCTAATGTTGTTTGCACTGTACATGGGTCGATAAGAGCTAAATGCCACATTACTATGAGACATTGATTGGACAAACTATTATTAATTTCCCAGAAAGGGACATTAAAGTGGGTAATTATAGAAAAGTGCTCTTGGATTTAGTGAGGCCTCTGAATGCTGCTCTGTGAGAAGGAAAAAGACACATCAGGACAACAGGTTTATTTGTTTTAATGGAGATTTACTGAAACTAAGGTCACCGCTAGTCAACAGAATCAAGACGCTGCCTGCTAAGCCTTGTGTGGAGCACGGCTGCACTGTACGCCACAGAAGGTCCCCTGTGAACAACAAAATATTCTCCTCTTGAAAAACAAACAAACCTGCTAATCTCTTTAGTTTTTAGACCTCTGTAAAAAACTATTGAATTATTTAAGTCTTTCCTCACGTTATGTAGGATTTTGCCAGTTTGATTGCTATTGTAATCTCACCTAATGGAGTATCATTAATTCATGTTGCAATAAATTCTGACAGAAATGTCCTTTTTTTTGTCCGACAGAACCTAAAATGAATTGACTTGAACTTGCTGCACCAGATTTTTACCGTCTTAAAATGTGAAAAACAGAACCAGTTCATTTTGAACTTCATTCTTTTGCAGCAGAATAAATTAGTTTATCAGTGCTTTTCATTTCATTCAGATTTGGGATGCAACAAGTTAATCCAGTCATTCCCAACCTGGGGGTCGGGACCCAAATATTCTGCGGGCGTCCCCAGAAATTTTTAGAAAAAAGGTTGGGACTAGATTTTGTACATTCTAATTAGGGAATTGAATTTGAATTGTTTATTGCTAATTGCTCAAGTATTTTATAATCATTGTTGTTATGTTAACTTCTTAATTATTTTAAGAATTAAAGAATCTTTATTAACCAGAAAACAATAATATTTTTTCTTCAAAGACAGTAGCTTCCTAGGTAGGAGAAGGATGATTGGGGCGCTAACCACGTAAACGGGTCAAATATGGGTCGCTGGGAGAAAAAGGTTAGGAACCACTGAGTTAATGGATTATGGCACGTTTTTGATGAAAATATTTTCCACCAGGACGTCCTCAGACGACTTCAGTTCAGTTTTATCTGGAAAAAATTGTGTATAAATCTCATTCACGACATGGGCCTTTGCGTTCTAAACGACTATCAATTAATCAATAATCGTATTATTGCATTATCGATTACCAAAATAATTGTTAGTTACAGCCCTAATTCAGAGCAGAACTCACAGACAGCCATAGAACTATAATAAAACCTGGAAGATGAATCAAAGATGGCCGTCCTGTTTATCCCTATGGAGAGTGCTCATTGGCGCATGACCCCAAAAAAGTTTCTTACTTCCGCATTTACTTCCTGATACGAAGGCTGACATCTTTGCTTTCCCCCATGATGCTTTGAGCGACGTGAACGACCACGCAGCTTGCAAGTTTTTGTGTTAACGTTAGCTTGTGTGATTGTAATTGTGTTCTTCATGTTAGAGCACACCTGAAAGCGTCTGAAATGAAATAAAATACAACTTACAGGTATCGCTAGTCGAGCCTTTTCCACGTGCTTCTGTTTATATCGTCCGACGTGCTCGTTCACGTGACTCGCACATGTTTGCGGTGACGTCACTTAATATAAAAACGGTAATTTCGGTGATTTTAGAAACGGTAGAAAAGAACATTTCCTTCTATTTTATTTAAATACCGATAATAATTCAGTACTGTCTGCAATTATAATGTGCAATTTTAGAAAAAGGCTGGTTCCAAGAGGCTGCAGTACCTCGCACGGCCACAAATCAATCTGGGACCACAGACAGAGGGGGCGTACCTTATCCAGTTCATTTAATACATCCATGCAGACAGCACACAGCAGTCTTATTTTCATCCTAAGAACAACATGAACTGGGGCCAAACAGATGTTACTTTATTCATCTGGTACAGCCCCTTTAAAGCAGAACTCATTCATTTCAGAGACAGAGCTCCCCCTGCAGGTCTCTTGTTAACATACACACCCAGTAAAAGGACACAAAAACTTTTTTTTACCTTCTTTTTTCCCCCTTCCTTTTTATTGAAATACGGAAGTATAATCACATACAAAAACATTTCATGTCACCAAATATAAAAAAGAGAGCCAAAGTCAGGAGAGCTGTCTTTGGGTCGGCGTCGGGAAAGTTGCAAGGCTGGTTTTCTGCGCAGAGACAGCAGGGGGCGAAAATACATTTATAACCACCACATGGACTTACAGAGACGTTTAATGAGGTAAAAATGTTACTTATTTCTACTTTAACTAAACTGGGCTTGTTAAAATAATTTGTTAAGTTTGTCCAATTCTTTCCTTTTCTTCAATTACGCTTTATTTGTATATTAGTTGGGCAAAACTGAAGAATTCTGAGTGTGCCACATGGAGCTTGGTTCAGGTCAGTGTTCTGCTTTTGAGTAGAAGACGTCTTTGGTTTTGGACACACGTGTGCATTTCCCCGTCGTCTGACCCCTTCTCCTCTGTTGAACCCAGAATACTTGGCGAGAGAACGGCCTTTTATGGTCAGAGCTGGAGAGCGGTCCATGGTCACTTTGGGAAGGATCTCTCTCAACACACGCACCGACTTTTACAAGCTGTACTTGCTCATGCTTGTACCTCATCCGGAGTCTGTAAAAGTATAATACGTCTCTTTTAATTTTCCCTGTCAACACCGGAAGCACGACTCAGTTCCTGGAATATGAAGCCAGTGTTTAGGTTTGATCTCCCTCTTGTGCATCGGGCCGTTGGATTCTGCTGTTCAGTGACTCAGCGCCCTGTCTTCTGCCGTCTCTACATGACTTTCAAAGCGTGTGCGTCCTGGTTTACAGGGGAAGCAGTAGTAGAAGCTCATTTGGAAGTCAAATGGACATGATAACGACATGAACCACAGGGCCAGGCCGGGCAGGTGCTGACGCCTGGCAGCCGGGCATGTCAGACCAGACACCAGGACCATTCTGATTTACTGTGTGGAAGAAGTACTCCATTCCGTTAAGTAAAAATATAGATGTAAATAAGTCTGTCAAATTTTGTAGTACGATATGTTGTTAAGGAAAATGTTATGATAATTGATAATATTTAACCAGTCTTTAAGCAGGATAATCCCAGTGATTCCTTTTCTATGAATCCTGTAATGAGAAAAACATGAGTTGCAATAAATAAATGGCACAATAAAACCCACAAGTGGTTAGTTAATGTCATATTGAGTAGTTACTTACTGTATTAGACTCTCTACAGCTCAAATCTTGTTGTAAAACAAAAAAAGGAAAAGGAAAATATTGTCCAAGAAAGGATCTGTATCCACAAAAAATATTGAGCCCTAAACATATTGTTCCAGCTTTCATATACTGAAGGATGAATCAATTTAGCAATTATCGTGAAAGGCTTAGATGCAAGAGCCAAAAATGTGTTAATGAAAAAAAATCTCCTGAAGGTAAAATATTTTAGTACACCTAAAAATGTACTTTCAGAGTAAAAAGTAAGCAGTAGTAAGTTCTTCAGACAGATTTTGAGAACTGTTTAAGCATCAAAAGGTGCTGGTTTTTGCTCAGTAGAAACAACTGAATCAAATCTTATATTTTTATTCTAATTTAAGAACTTTGTGTTTGTATATTTTTGTTTGATCAAACTTGAGGCGTTAACTTAAACTATAACAAGCTAAGCTCAAAATAACCCAGCATTTCAGGTGGTCTTAAACTTTTAAACCTGAAATACCTGCTCCCAAATGTTGTGAAGTCAAAGTTAAAAGCATCCACTGTAAAATTTACTAAAGTAAAGTACAGTAATGTATTCAGCTGTAGAATGAAATTACTTAGCGTTGGGAGATATATTGAAAAATTTTAAATATTATGCAAAATTATAGTATCGACTATAATTAAAACATAAAACTTAAAAATGACCTCCAAAAGAGACATGTTGTGGTTAATTTTATGGTCCATTCGCATTTTTTGCAATACTTGAAGCTCGACCAAGACATTTTCAGACACGTTTAGCGTGTAAGGCATTGTTAAAGCATCGTCTGAATATCATTATCAAGAAAATGTTGAGGTATTTAGTTTTTTCACATTCGCCCAGCTCTGGCTTTGCCTAAACAATTTTAAAAGACCAAAAAATACCCTTCAATATTATTGTGTGTAGATGAGGGTGTCTGTCTGCAGTACTGTGGAGCTTAAAATCCAATTATTACAAAAGTGCAAATATCGACCACACCAACTTTATGGTCCATCTCTAGTCTCTCTTATGACCACACCCGTGCAATGGCTCTAATGTAAAAGTAAAACTAATTTAGGCTGAACGTTATGTCCCGCACAGAGATGCACATTTGTACACAGTTGCAAAACCATACCATTAGTGCAACATCAACCATTTGTTTTCCCCGTCTCTGTCTTTCACTCGCTCTCCGCCGAACCTTTGCCTGGAGCAGCAAACCCCACACCGGCCGTACAGTTTTCGAAGCCCTCTGAGCCCCGCACGCTGCCCCCTGTGGTGAGACTGAGCACTGACACGAGGACAGTGGCCCGTGCTGGGGACAGAGGACGGTAACAAGAGAGCGACGCTAGACTCTGGCAGAGAAAGTGAGACCGAAACAGAACACGCACACCATGAGCTCCCCACCGGCTACTTAACTCTTATACTTCATCCTGCCAGCCAATCAGGAGTCGGACCTCTATCGCCATAGCAACCCACTTTAAAGCGCTGATGGAGGTCTGAGGAGGGAGAGAATCGAATTTGGCCACAGGCAAAATATTTCTGTCTCCCACTCCAGGATAGTGTCAGGGAAAAGTTCGACAAGTGGTAAGTTGAATTAGACAAAACATTGTCTAGTTTAGTGTGGAACTGAAAAAACAAAATTAATATCATCGACATAAGGCCTACTTGTGTCCCCCCAGACTTCCAACATTTACAGTACCTCCAGCTAGACCCTGCTAATCAAAGTCCTGGCTCATATCAGGAAAAGGTTGTCAGCTTTCAAAATACAAATAAACTTGCCTTACCTTTACCTTGCGCTGTCCCAGAGCACCCACTGGCACTAACAAACTGATCAAATAGAGCAGTCGTTCTCAAACGTTTGACACCACCCAAGAAAAGATTAGGCTTGGAAAACTAAAACTGTGCAAAACTGACTTCTTTGAGCTTTAAATCCCGTTCTAGCATTGCTCCCTCATCAAACACATAGCTGGACTTGTCTTAGGCTTCATTCACACTAGATTGATGACTCCTGTTTAGTAAGTCCTCATCCTCCGAGCTTCAAAAAAATACCTTTCCATTATTGGGATATAGAAATGGAGCTCTGAAATCTTCTTTGCAGCTTTTAAGTCCATAAATCATCACCAGACTGAGCATTTCTGCCTCAAATCTTGTTCATTACAAGGAACAATGTCAAGATTATTCGGTTTATCAATAAGCATGATTATACAGGTCACAATTTAATAAGAGATAAAAGCTAATAGTTGTAACTATTTTCAATCTGTACTCCAAAATGTGTAGTATTTTTTGTGGCTCTTTATAGCTCAATAACTTTAGTTTTGCAGTTAGAAAGTTTGATTTCCTAAAACTGGGCACATGCTATTAGAACATGAATGTAATACTGAAAAAGAGGGTCTAAAGACAGGGGTGCTCTGGGACAGACATTAAATTTAATATATTGTGACACACCTAATTTCCACTGTGCCTGCATTAGTGTGTTGGGGGCAAGCTAGGTTTGTCTATCTGCCCTTTGTAATGACTGACTGATATAAAAGTGTAAATAAATGTACGCTTTTAGGAAACACGTCATTTTAAAAATTCTAAAACATGAGATGCCAAAGCAGAAGTACTCAAGAGCATGTTTAAAGGACAAGAGCAATGCAAACAACAATGCAGATTTCTTTAAACAGGGTCAATAATAGAACTATTCCAGGTGCAAGTTGAGGCTAAAGCAGATCTAAAATGGGACTGTATCATGGCCTCAGCAGTTCTCATTAGGAAATTACGCAAAGGAGGATCAAAAAGCGAATCAAATTGACTCTAAACAAATCAAATATCAGAACTTTTGAAGATCTTGTACCACAGTTTGCGAGAATTTCAGAACACAAAAATCTTGCTCTTAAACGTATCAAATCTATATTGCTATGACCGTTTTCAGAAATACAAAGCTTGAGCCACTCGGCATCTATAAACACAGATTTAATAGCACGTACACGTTTGTTAAAATAAGCTTTAATTTATGTTTTCCCCTTGATATCCCTCTGAATGAACCACAAAGCACCATTAGTTTTCATTTTCTCCTTCATCCAAAGCTGGCATGACGTCAGCGCCGGCCCTACATTTAGCCAAAATCCTGTAATTAAATCGGAAGCGGCCCAAACTGTTGCGGATAGACCGGCGAAGAAGGACTGCGCTCCAAATCAGCCAAATGCCTTCCTGCTGTAGGATGAATTAGGTAATGAGCTTCGGGTTGGGTCCGAGCGGCGCTGCTGACCCTCCGCGTTGGCCTCCTCTGCGACTGTGAAAGCCCGCAGTTACATAAGCGCGCCGTAGAGCGACCAACAGCGCGACACATCCTGGTTTAACCTTGGCTCGTCGCGCGTTAATCCGAGTGTCGTTTGCATATAAGGTCATTTAATTGTGCCGCGTGTTGATTGGAGATGGAGCGGTATGTAGAGGGGATGATGGATGGGCCGAGGCAGCAGATAACAATGGAGCACTTATTAGAGCAGATTAAAGTCCCCGGAGTGCTGGGGAGCTGGGTGTATTTATGTCCCATTTTAATTACTGGGGAGGCTTCAGGGTGGGCCGCTGGAAACTTCTCTCCACTGGTCAGGAGCACGTGGAGAAGGCCGTATGATTTTCCTTTCTGTACGCCAGGGCTATTCAACTTTACTTTACAGAGGGACAGCTTTTTCAGATGGTTTTGTCCTCTGAGCTGGAGACCAGGTGTGAACCAGGTCTGAACCAATAATAAGTGATAAGATCAAATATTTTCTATATTTTCAAAGATGGTTGAGGGCCGGATCATGACCTTTGGAGGGCCTGATTTGGCCCCCTGGCCTTAAGTTGAATAGCCTGGCTGTGCGCCTTGCTTGGCCTTGGAGATATGATGTTTTGTTGAATGTCCTGTGTGTCTTTGTTCTTTATTGATTTGTTTTTTGTTCTTCGCTCTCGTGTTCAATGTTTTGTGGGTTTATTTTCTTAATATTGAGGAAAAAATAGGCTTATATATACTGTATATTTGAAATGACAATGTGCTACTTACTTTGATATAATTGTCATATTGGAATTAGGGATGGAACAAAAGACAATAACATCATTCAATATGAAAAAAGAAAAAGGATTTTTTTGAATAATCCAACAAAGATTATCACCATTACACCAACAGACAACAAGAAATTTAATACAATAGTTGTTTAAACCATGGAACTTGAAATGATCGATTTCTTTTTAACCTATTGTCTTTTAAATACTTTTCCATAACATTTTTAAACCGTCAATTTGAAAAAATGTGTATTTAATGTAATTATTAATTCATCTCAATAATCTTTGCATTTAAAGAAGACCTTTTGTCGTCTGTTGAATATAAATGGGTTCTTCCCACTTCCACTGAGGTCCGTTAGTGGGCGTTTCCTGCTGACTGTGTCTAGTCACCTTATTCTGGAGGTTGCCACGGGCGCCGACATTAATTGTCCCCTCCTTGTTCTTGAATCATTTTACACAGCGCTGAAGATCTCACCAGCAAACAAGTTCTACACAGACACAAAGCCGTTTTAAAGCTGCTCAGGTGTTGACTATCATATTTATAAATATGATATAAATGATATCATATTTATCGTAGAAAGGGGTTCAGAGGTTGTCATCCGGACGCCGTTTAAAGATCGAGACGTTTCGACTTTTATCCAAAAGTCATTGTCAATCAGGATGACAACCTCTGACAACCTCTGAACCCCTTTCTACGATGGACCACACCTGGACGAATGAGGGTTTACATCGACGATATCATATTTAGTCAGTGCAGAACAAGGTGAATACAGTGAATAACGGAAGGATTTAACCAATCGCAGTGAAGCATGAGCTTTATTTATCTCCAAAAACAGTACTGTACACGGATCATTCTAAAATCAAACGCCTGAACGAGGCCCGTTTATGCTAATGCTAACATGCTAAAGATATCATGTTATGTACTAGGGCTTCTCATTTTGGGAGAATGCATGTTAATAAATTGTTTTTTTTGTTAATAAATTTGCTAATTGCCAATTTATTGAGTGGAAAAAAACAGTTAATCTACTAAAAGGGGACGTGGTGTGTGTGGAGCCGGAAAAACATCTCAAAGTGAAATAGTATCTCTATGATCAGACCAAAGTGCACTAAGAAGACCGCAAGTTCACAGGACTTCCATGTGAAATGACTATTTGCAGATACAGAAAAGCACGAGTACACTGTGTATTTGCATGAAAAAGGCAGAATAAATTCTAAAATAATTGCCAGACTAAAACACCATTGACCAATTATCGACTGATCGACTAAACAGCTAAATACTACAGCCTTAGAAGATTTTTTTTTTTTTCTGGGGACAATATATTAATCTTATCTTAAATGAAAGGACAATGTAGTGGCCGTAGTGTTACTTTGGCGTGCACGGCTCAAGATTCCATGCCTGATGGAAATGAGACGTCAAGGCCGTTTTTCTTTTTTCTTTTAAACGTTCATAGTCCATATCATGAATTCTTATCGTGTTGTGATTAGATTTGGATTTGAAACACGTCCAGGAGTCATAACATTTTAGGGAAAATTGTAAACCTTAATGAAAGCTACAACATCTCGAGCAGACTGCAGACAACCAGAAGAATTACACAGTACACCTTTAAAGAGCTATTTTATGTTTCGCTGATTAACGCCAACATCTGATTGCAGTTTTATTGCAAAAAATTGTATATGCAGCCGTTATAATGAGCCACTGGAAATGTTGATGTTTTGAGTAAAAATTAGGGCTCTGCAGTTGATTGAATTTTAATAAAGATTCTGTCGAGCTACTCTGTTTGGTGGCATAGTATCTGTGTGTTTGATGCAGTTTGAGAAGAAAAGCTGAGAATAAAACGTAAAAAGGAATACCTCTATGTACTGTATGTCATCAGAATACAAAATTCCATCCAAAATACATGGACAATTTATGAGCAAGAATCACAATTTTCTTTAAATATTTATTTTACAAAATGATAGTGCTGTCATGTACTTTTAGTAATCGAATACAAACAGCTTTGGCCCTTGATTACAGTGTGGTTGATCGGTACATCTGTCTCAATCATTCAATCCGTCAACATTTATTCATAGATCCCTTTACCACAAAGGTGACACTACAGAAAAGCAACAAAAACCCATGAAACCAGAAGTCAAACGAAACAAAACAAGTGTGACAATGTTTTGAGCCCTTGGACACATAAGAGCTCGGTCAAATTGAAAGCATATTTTAGTCTGTTTTTTATAAGCGGAAAAAAAAAGTTCTATCAAAACTCATGATTGATCGGTCTGAGGGGGAAATGCACAAACACACGCTCCTTCCCTTCCTGTTCTGCAGCTCTTTTTAGAAGCAGGTCTGTAGGAGGACGGAGCACAAAGCAGGAGATGCTCCCAGAGAGAGACAGAGAGAGTATTTTTAGCCCCCCCTGGCACTGCCATGATGAGAGGAGGACAAGGGCAGGACAGCGGCCCACTCTCAGGCCACAGGAAGCACCACTGTGGACGCCTCAGAGGACTTTTACTGCCACAGGGGACATGACGCACCATCAGGTAGAAGTGGGGCCCCCTAAGAGCCATGTGAACGTGCCCTAGTGAGGCTGTCACAGCTGCCTTTTCTCTTTTAAGGACTCTTTTTTTTGCATGCCTCTACATTGTCAGAGTTTATATTTTTACTACTAAGTGAATTTTGACAAAAACTTCAACAGTGACAAAAAAACATGGTGAAAATTTTACATATTTGTGACTAATTGTGTCTAGTCTACTATATATATATATTTTTTAAAGTTATATTTTGATAATCATAATGGTTATCTACACAAGACATTTCATAGCAATGACAGTGGTACTAGATTACGTTAAAAAGAATGTAAAATAATGGATAATAATGTCTGGTTCTGATCAATAATACACTATAATAATAGTGCTGTAGTCTACTTAAGAATTTCTTGCTTATCTAAAGACATAACCTGGATTCTCACGATATTTGTGTGTTTACAAACTCTTGAGAATCCATCTGGACGCTCTCCCGCTGGGTTTGAGCCCCTCTGTGCTGGACCAATCACAGCGCAGCATTTTGGTTTGGGTGGACGAACCTAAACAAACATGGCAACGCCAACGGACGTACTTCGGCCTATTTCAGCACATTTACGAACTATTTTGCTTTTGAAAACATGTCAATCTGACTTGAGCCATGTTAGTAAGACATGCTCTTTGCATTGATTCGACGACTTAAAAAGGCAACATGTTGTATTTGCAAGATCTCCAAACTATTAAGTATCTTGACATGGTCATGAGATCACAGGAGATCACACAATTACAAATATTTTTACAGAAAAGTACTTGTCAACATTGTATTTATCTGTTGATTAAACTCACAATTCACCCTCAAATCTCAAGATAAATGACTTCTTTCTGTTGCTTTGAAAATAAATGCTTTACAATGTCACCAAAATAAAATATTTGGTCAACCGAGTCCCTTTGATTGATTTAAATGACTAAACAGCTCCAGTTGTACTTTATTCAGAAATATTCTTCATCTAGAAGCCTTCAGTCACCATATTTCAACGTTTATTTTGTTTATAATCTATTTTAAAAGTCTTAATGAACAATAGAAATAATTGTTTGACTGGTTGACTTTTCAACAAAAATATGGACTACCATATTAATTGTTAGTTGTAGCCTTAATCCTCTGGAAACAGACCTAGCAAACCTACATGGTTGTGATATGATTTTGATAGTTTAAAGTTTACGCTGAGTCTAAAGATCACTTTGATATTTTTTTTGTCTCTAGATATAAGCCATCTTTCAAGAGTTAAGGTTATCTTACAGAGAGAACCCCCCAGAGTAAACCGAGCAGGCAGCCCACACCGACATTCAAACCTATTTACTCCGGCTGTTCCAGATGCCCTTCAATGATGTGTTTTGTGGTGTGCTGGAGCTTCTGCTGTGCCCATGTGCAGCAGTGAGTGAGCAGCACACATCGCAGGGTCCAGATGGGTGTCTCCTCTGTGTCATGTCTTTTTGGTGACCGTCCCCCAGCATTTAGCTGCAAATATGTTGTCAGAATCAGCAGCTGCCTGTGACTCGGGGTGTTAAAACATGCCGTCTGAACTTGGCTTTAGATCTTCACTAGGCTCTTCACTCCTGTGTGTGTCTGCAGTAGTGTTCTTTATCAATCACTTGCTGCTTTCATTGAGTAGTTATGGCCAATTGTACAGTAATAATAGTGAACAATGTATGTTTGCTCACAGAGAGAACTAAACGGTGTAATATGATCTTGAATGGACTCATCCGAACCTTTGATGTACCACAGTGTGTTCTGTTTTTTGTTTAATTTTGTCTGAGAGATTCTTTACATGTTGATGATCTCCCTTCTTTGTCTATAATTGTGATGCTTGAACAGTTTAGTTATGGGTTGGATAATCTTTACTTCCATCTTTATGTGTCTTCTGGTCTACAAAGATGTAATTGCGTTCTGTTGGTCACTGGTGGCAGTGACACCTTCAGACCCAAACACGAGAGCTATTCTTATGTCATGTGTGCTCTTTCTCAGTTGTGATTTTGGGGGCAGGTGGTGGGACTAAAAGTGAATTGTGGGCCTGGGACCATTTGATCATGACTAGTCCTCCAGTATGAAGCGTGCGTGCTTGTCATCGTGACAGGCATGACCCTGCCATGCTGTTTAACTGACACAATGTATTTTAGGATCCTTGGCAGCAAACTTTTTCCACTCCCATTTGAAAGACTTGAGGTTGAGTTAAGAGGGAAACCCTGGCCCCAGGACTCCTGCCCCAGTCAGCTGTGGTGTTAGGGCCTGGAGTGAGGCACAGAACGGGGCGCTAGATGCTTCTCTGTGTGAACATAACGGCCACATTTCCACTGGCCCTGATCCTCTAGACTGGTTCACTTTAGAGCACTTTGGAACAGTTCTGTTAATGGCAGAGTGTGTCTCCATGTTCAGGTGCTGACTCCAGGTTGAGAGGCAGAACTCAGTTTTGCTTTTTAATCATGAGGCAAATTTCTGCAATTTACAAAAAGGCATTTAGTATTTACAAGTTTGTGGCAGAGATGTGGCTAAAGCTTGAGTAAACAGGAACTACCTCTTGTTTCTCCTCAGCTTTTTCTGCATTTATTTCCCTTCTCTGTAAAGCCTCTACGCCACGTTTTAACCTCTCTTTGTGTAATGCATTTGCTTTGGATAATGTTAGACGCATTATGACCTACAAATATAATATTTTGGTCGTTACAGCGTGCATCAATTAAACAGCAAAACAAAGCTAGCACACATTAGAATCTACCGTTTCCTAAGTCGGTCACTGGTTATATGCCGGTTTAAGATCAAGTCAGTACTTGGTGAGGAATGATTCTTTTATGCTTATATCTGCTTTTCGCTGGCTTGTTTTCGCCTGAGTCTGTGTTCTCTTGTCTTGTCTCTTGTTGCGGTAACTGCAATACCGCAATATGAGCACTTAAACCGCACAAGGGCTCAAGTAACAGCTGTAACCACATTTTGCATTTTAATGCAGTTTTGGGTACATGTCCGAAGTAATTTAGCTGTTTAAATGATGAGCTATTCAGTGTTTTCACGCGTCTGAGCTGCGGTGACACACGGGACATATAACGGGCGCATCTGGCTTTTAAGAAAACTTTAACAGTATTTCGTCATCTGACTCTTGAGTCTCAGGCAGACAGGAGTTTTCGGTGCCAACTATTAAAGCTATAAATGAGTCCCGTCAATGAGGAAATAAATACACAGACGTAATCGTACAAGCCTCGACCCAAACAAAGCGCAGTCTGTATCAGCTTACAGATAATGAGAAGAGCTGACGGTCCGGAGTTTCTCTTTTATCCATTCTAAAACCCGAAGTCTGCGGTCTGTGCTTAATAAGTCCACATTCAGTCACAGCCAAAACATTATGATCCAAACTTGGCTTCGTCCTCCGCCTCGGTCCAGGTAAACACGTAAACGCAAGTGAATGTGGCATGGTTAAAATCCAATGAGAAAATGCAGCCAAACAGAGTTTGAGTAAAGTTGCAGCTAAACCGAAAATATTATCCAATCCTCACCTTAATGCGTCTTCTCCTACAAACGCGTAGTAAAAGCGTAAGTACATGTGCTGACTCTCATGGTTTGTTTGTGCATTGAATAAGACCCTTCTCAAGATGCCTTTTTGCATAATATTGGCCATTATTTACACACATACTGTCACTTATATCTACTGTTGTTTTTTACTGCTATTATTTAAGTACAACCTCATTTTTGATGCATTATTATGGGCCTGTGGGTTATACGGCACATGCACGCAATTCATACCACAAGAGAAATTGCTAACCATGACAGCCATAACCACCAGTACCACCAAAGAAAGGATTTTGCTTTCTGCGGACCATCAAATCTAAATTGAGCCTATAACAAGACTATTTCAGGTCTAAATTAGGGATAAACCAGGTCTATTCTGTTCTAAACGTGCCATTACGGTTCACTTAAAGAACACATATTCTACTACTGTGACTTTTTGAGCTTTTAACCATGTTCTAACAATGTTCTGTCATCAAAAACACACCTGAAGTAGCATTCAGTTGCATTCACGCTGTTTTGTTTCAAAACATTAAATGGTAAATTTAAGGTAGCAAGAGCATGTTTAAAGGCTAAAAATTAAGGCAAAATTAAAAATGCATAATATTTTTCCTTTAAAACACTGGAGACACGTTTGAACCATCCTGATCCTCTCCAAAGTGAAGCAGTGGAAACATGGCTAGCGTGTGTTACGTCAGCCAGCTTTAGAGCGCAGGACAAAATCGACATCTGATTTGGTCGTTTTGTGTTTTGTTCACTTTATGGCTCTGGGACAACCTGTCAGGTGCAGGGGAGGACCACAATGGACCCTTCACCAGATCTCGTCGTGTCTCCTTTCGGTTGCCATCCGTGTAATCCATCCTGTTTGGTAAAGAGACCCAGTCACACTATTACGTCCTTCTGGCGTTACTATTCTTCAAATATCATCTGTGCTTGTCCCTTCCGTCCCTCTTTGGCAGGTGGATGTTCTCTCCCGGCCTGATCCTCGTGCCTGTGCAGTCCCTGAGCAGCGGAGCGGGGCTGGAGGGGGCTGCTGTTGCGTCACAGGCAGAAGGGGGGCACACGCTGTATTTTTAGACTGGAATGAGCATATTCTGTGAGCAAACAACGTCAGGCGCTGCTTGCGTATGCTGGGATTATTGTGAGCGGGCTATTTTTGCTGTGCCTGGGAGAGGGAGCTCTTTCTGGGTCAAGCCTGGTGCCAGTCCTCCGGAGGCTGTGCAGTGTACACTGACGAGCTCCATTGTAGTGCAGGGCAGGGCGAAGGAGCGCCCTGTACCACCCCAGCATCAGATTTTACTAGCATCTGTTTTGGTCTATCTCTCAATGAACACTTGCCAAAAATGCTCATGACTATCAAGCAAAGAAGATGATTAATTCAGGGAGTGCATGGTAGAACAGTCGTATATAGATTATGATTAAATGAGCCAGAATACAGCCAATCAATCAATAGAAGTGATTTGTCCCTGAAGAGCACATTGAGCAGTTAAAATACAAGAATAATTAATAGAAAAGCTCAACAAAGGTCTCCGTGCAGCTTGACGGCGAGACTCATAAGGTAAAGAGTAAGCAGACCCTGTGTCACGGCAGTTTGGGGAGAGAAACAGCTCTCAGGACAAAACAGTTCCTCAAATTTCAATTACATTCATGTAGGGGTGGGCATCTTAATTTAGGTAATATTGTGATTGTTCATATTTTGCCTGTCTTCAAAACAACAGAGTTTATCATTTGGACAAAAATGCTACAGAAAGACCTGATTGAAAATAAAAATACAATTTTTTGTTATCGTCAAATAAAAGTAATACCTTTATATTTCTGTTCTTGTGGGATATATATATTTTTTACAGATATTTCACATTCGTCTGATAAGTAAACCTGAACTAGATATATTTTAGCATATTTCTGTTGGATTGGCTGAATATCGTTATCGAGATTCTGCAAAAATGATCAATCATTTCTGTCAATATTGCCCACACCTACAATCATGATTATTGCTCTGATCCATTACAAAAATAGTGTAATCAAGATTCTTAACGTTAAGTCTCACAGTAAGTTAAATGTGCACCAACAGAAAACGTCACAGATCGTACCTTTCTATTTCACTCATTCTTAACTCTCTCCGCTCTGATGTTTCGGTTTGAGAGATGTCTGTACACATCCTAAATTTGAATATTTTGCTCAAAAATAGGCCTGTCACAATAATTACTTTATCAACTTATCGTAATGAAAGCCAGAACCATATTTTTTGGGGTTCAATATTTATCGTGTGCATCTTTCCTTTATACAGATAGGAAACTTTTTGCTATTTTTTTTGATAATGTATTCATACTTCAGCAGTAGAAGGTAAATGATTAATATATTAAACTCCTAAATTATACCAACCAACGACCTATTGTGCCATTCTGTTCTTTTTTTAAATTACAGCGTATATATTTTACAATGGTTAATTTGTAAGCGGGTTTAATGGCATTTTCGGGCTTTAAAGTTTTAGTATCATGGCATAAAGTAGTTTCAATATTTCTCATACTAAAAATTTTCATTGTGACAGGCCTATTCAAAAAACAAAAAACAACCTTCTTCTTAAAGGTGCGCTCTGCAACGTTTCTGCGTCTGAGACGGTCCATGTGTCTCACAGTACTGCATACATTAAACTTCTCTACATTTCATTTACTCACATATCTCACTGTAGATGTTGAGTATTTTTGGTCATTAAAACACCTGTAAATGCATAAATGAAAGATAACTTCCTACCACCATATTGTGAAACATGTCAGCAATAACATTTTCTTGAGATAAGCGCCGTAGAACCATAAAAAGTTACATAATCCATCTTCAATTAAAATTCTGTATCATGTGAGAGAGCCATGCTGCGTCTGTTAGAGGAGTTTTTATGAGACTTATAACGAGAATGATGAATGGAGGAGTAAAACAATACTATAATAAGACTGCAGCTATGTGGGAAATGTGTGTGTGGACTGGCGGTTTGGGTGTGTCTCCGAGGCCACAGGGCAGCCACCATGTTCTGTCTGCACTCGTCATTATGCTTATTGAAGCATTATTAAAGGTGACAAGTGACAAGACTGAAACTGAAACTCCTGCACTTTTATAGGACCAGATTATGCCACGAGGGAGGATTGCACGTGCTTGTTTGGTCATACCGCACAGGTCTAAAGGTTGGGTTCATTTTTTCCTGTGCAAGGTCCAGGCACCACTTTGGTCACCCAGACACAGCAGGTATTTGTAGTTTGAATGCAGTACGCGCTCTTAACCGCGGTATAACAGTGGTCCATTATCATTCTCCTACTCAGAGTTTAATTGATTTATGCTTATTGTACATTTGAGGCTTTGGTGTTCAGATAATTGCAGTTTTCACCTACCCTCTATCCTAATCATTCCCAGCTATGGCTGTTGACCGATGCTGATTGAAAGGGGGGGGTGATGATGATGATTTTTATTTATAGAGCGCTTTTCCACCTAATAGGTACTCAAAGCGCTATGTGGCAAAAGCTATCGAAACTAAGCTAAGTATGTCCATGTATCCAACCCAAACTGTACTCAAAAACACTATTTGCAAAGAGAAGTACTAGAAAGCAGTGTATTTAGAATAGGTTTAGGTTTATATCGTCTTCTTTTTGCTGTTGTCCTTAATAAATCCTATCTGAATAAATCGAAATAAAATAGTTGGCTAATAAAACTTGGTCCGACTAAGATGCCATTGACCAATTAATCGACTAAAGGATTAAAGCCCCATTCTTAACCGAGTCAGAACCCAAATTTGTGTCTAAGAGTCCCAGAAGAAATAGAAGAGGTCCAAACTAGACGGAATTTTAATGAAGGGACCGCATGGCAATGGCTACTATAAAGTAAGTTTTATAATCGTGGCTGTTCTTTATTAAAAGAACTGTGTAGCCTGTGCGCTTACTAGTTTGAAAAGAGAACTTCAATCACAACTGAACCTGCGTTGCCAGAGCCTTAAAGTGCCTATGACAGGTTGAAGTACTCATTTACTAAAACATAGTGAAGATAATTATATTTAAGATTCTGCTAAAGAACTGACTATTTTTATCACAGTTTGGCGATTTTTACGTTTTTACTTCCTGGTTGCAAATCATGACATCACACTAGGAAATTCTGTAACTGTTACCTAGCAACCATGTTGTACACTGGGTCAAAACAGTAATTATTATTTGACATATAAAACACCTTTTATTTTGTTGAATTACTGTTGGAATCAGAAAAAAAAAGTCTCTTGTGTAAATTGTCCCTAGTGTGTCATAGTGTGATGTCATCGTGTTTTGGAACTCTGCTATACTTCCTGTAATTTTCAATATATTTTTCAGCTTTTCTTCACAAACTGATTCTTGGTTGGTGTAAAGCTATTATATTTATTTACAACAGGTTTTATTCCACCAAATAAAGTCAAAACTAGAAAATCATAAAACGCTGTCATACGTCCTTTAACCTGCAGATAGACAGCACTTCCAAGTGTTCATCCAGGATTGGCTACGTCAACTGGAATCAGGCAACGCAAATGAGAAGCTCATATGAGACTCATTCTGCTTTCTGATGGGAAATTGTCACCAACACCTTGTCCATCATGTCCTATGTTTATATAATTAAGAATACATCAGCATTAAAGGGACTGTACCTTATTTTTACTGTTTTAAAATGTGAAAAACAGAACTAGTTCATGTTCCTGATTTTATTGCATTTGATGTAAAAAAAACCTAAAAAAAAACCCCAGATATATTATAATAGCATCTATTTGGGTGAAAATGAGACCACAACTTTTTATCTGCATCTATTTATAGAGCATTCTATTCTATGAGAAACAGGAAGTGTGCCAATAGCCTACAAATGTTTGTTAACTTCAGTGTGACGGTAAGACTGCGCTCTGGGCTCAGATAGTGGCTCAGATAGGCTCAGGTAGTCGTGTGTAGCATTATTTCCAACTCAAAAACATGAAGGAAAATGCGCTGCTTTTGCAGTGAAATGACACGATGAAGAGGCGGTGCCAGCAGCAGAGTCAGTTCTGGCGTTCTGAACAGGAAGTCAAAGGACCCGTTTCTTTTAGTCGTTTTAATTAAAATATTATAGTTTACAATGAATAACATGTAAAATGTGAACGTATATGAATGAATATGATGTGACTGTGACTGCCATTTTATCCAGTCAGTCGGTATTGCAGTGAATATATCAGACAGTTTCCCTGTAATGGTTAACATTCAAAATCTGAGACAGGCCTTAAAGACAACAATATTACAGGTAGAATCTTGGCTTTGTTGTGTCATCAGTGCAGCCTGCATACTTTGAGTTTCCCCCACACCGCTGACCCAGGCTTAAAGCTGTTTGTTTACCATGGATTGGCTGATCTCCGTCACTCTCCTCTCACACTGACCACACCAGCAGTCCCAGGAGCTCACTAAAACTCTACTGTAATACCTGCTCCCTTTGTACTCTGACAAAGCTAGCGGTGACAGGGGCAGATAAAGCCATTCTTTTGGGAAAAGTTGGTCTAAAGGTACAGCCGCTTTGCCAAAGAGCTCATTGTTGCTGGATAAGTGACGCAATGGGAATATAGTGTGATTAGCGCCAGAGGGAAATGTGTTATACAAGTGGTCTGGAGCTGGTCTGGCGGCTTTACTCTGTGGAAAGTGCAACAAAGGTGTTTTGGAGCTCGGATAGGGGCCAAATAGGATGCAAATGTGTATTCAATTGTATTTTCCTTGCGTGTGGAAATATGATAATGACTGTGTTGATAGCAGAGGTCATGTATAAAGAAGAGTGTGCCAGGATCACTACAGTTATTATTTAGTGTTGATACCAGGACTAATGGACACTCTCAGGAGCAATGGGAGAAGGGGAGAGTGGAATTTTAGTCAAATGTGTGTATATTTAAGTAAAAAAACAATGGTATAGTATTTCTATTTTATACTTCTGTGATATGTGTCAAAATGTGAGCTAAGCACACTGACAGAGGTGATGTAGGTACAGTCTGCAGGTTGGCAACAGTCTGAGAGCGACATTCTTGGCTCACACACTCTAATATGCCTTGTAGATAGTCTAGAAACTATCAAAGCAAACATGCAGATTGGCATTGTTTTTACTCTGAAATACCATATACGTCTCCAAAATCATTGAAATGTGTAATGTATATGTTTAAATTTAATTTTGCGCTTCTTAATTTCAGTTTTTGCTCTGAACTTAAAACAATTATGAAGTGATTTTTGATCCTTGGTTAGTGTCTTCGTCCTGCATGGAAGACTTTTTTTTTACATATATTTAAATAGACTTATTTACCCTCTTTTCTTGTCAAATGCAGGCACATGTACAAAATAAACTTAATACACTGACTAATACAATATGCTCGGATTGTCTGTTGGAGTCAGACCCTGTCAGCTCAGCTCTTGTTATATTGGCCTACGTCATCAGATGTACACCACTCCCTACAGCAGAAATATAGCCGGACCGGATAACCACAATGTCTTTAGAGTTCATGTCTCCAAGTGCTGGGTCTCGTTCTGATGTAAATAAACTTCTCCCGTGTTACAACTCTAGGCATGTCTCTAAGGCAACCATTTTACCATTGCAGCCTTAATGAACTTGTCTGACAATAATTACAATTAAACCCTCTCCTCATGTGCCCTGTCCCCTTTCAGCCAGGGCAGCAGCAGCAGCAGGAGTGGTTGTAGTCGCCTCTTCAGAGCAGTGGTCAGGAGGAGCAGAGCTGGTCCACCCACACACCACACTAACTGCTGCATGACGTCCAGCCCACACCTTCGCTTCCCTCTGAGCCACAGCTCCTCCACACAGTGCAGTTGGTATGCCTGAAACTGCTTAAAACCTGCGTCCTGAAACCTGTCGCTTAAAACCTGCGTCCTGAACCCTGTCGCTTAAAACCCGCCTCCTGAACCCTGTCGCTTAAAACCTGCCTCCTGAAACCTGTCGCTTAAAACCCGCCTCCTGAACCCTGTCGCTTAAAACCCGCCTCCTGAAACCTGTCGCTTAAAACCCGCCTCCTGAAACCTGTCGCTTAAAACCCGCCTCCTGAAACCTGTCGCTTAAAACCGGCCTCCTGAAACTTGTTGCTTAAAACCCATTTCCTGAAACCTGGCGCTTAAAACCCGCCTCCTTAACCCTGTCGCTTAAAACTCGCCTCCTCAAACCTGCCGCTTAAAACCCCCCTCCTGAAACCTGGCGCTTAAAACCCGCCTCCTGAAACCTGGCGCTTAAAACCCGTCTCCTTAACCCTGTCGCTTAAAACTCGCCTCCTGAAACCTGTCGCTTAAAACCCCCCTCCTGAAACCTGGCGCTTAAAACCCGCCTCCTTAACCCTGTCGCTTAAAACTCGCCTCCTGAAACCTGTCGCTTAAAACCCCCCTCCTGAAACCTGGCGCTTAAAACCCGCCTCCTGAAACCTGTTGCTTTAAACCCGCCTCCTGAAACCTGTCGCTTAAAACCCGCCTCCTGAAACCTGTCGCTTAAAACCCGCCTCCTCAAACCTGTCGCTTAAAAACCCGCCTCCCTCAAACCTGTAAGCCCAAAACCCGCCTCCTCAAACCTGTCGCTTAATACCCGCCTCCTTAACCCTGTCGCTTAAAACACGCCTCCTCAAACCTGTCGCTTAAAACCCCCCTCCTGAAACCTGTCTATTAGAACCCGCCTCCTGAAACCTGTCAATTAGAACCCGCCTCCTGAAACCTGTCGCTTAAAACCCGCCTCCTGAAACCTGGCGCTTAAAACCCGTCTCCTTAACCCTGTCGCTTAAAACTCGCCTCCTCAAACCTGGCGCTTAAAACCCCCCTCCTGAAACCTGGCGCTAAAACCAGCCTCCTGAAACCTGGCGCTAAAACCCGCCTCCTTAACCCTGTCGCTTAAAACTCGCCTCCTGAAACCTGTCGCTTAAAACCCCCCTCCTGAAACCTGGCGCTTAGAACCCGCCTCCTGAAACCTGTTGCTTAAAACCTGCCTCCTGAAACCTGTCGCTTAAAACCCGCCTCCTCAAACCTGTCGCTTAAAACCCGCCTCCTCAAACCTGTCGCTTAAAACCCGCCTCCTCAAACCTGTCGCTTAAAACCCGCCTCCTCAAACCTGTCGCTTAAAACCCGCCTCCTGAAACCTGGCGCTTAAAACCCGCCTCCTCTAACCTGTCGCTTAAAACTCGCCTCCTCAAACCTGGCGCTTAAAACCCCCCTCCTGAAACCTGGCGCTTAAAACCCGCCTCCTGAAACCTGGCG
Source organism: Rhinogobius similis (assembly GCA_019453435.1). NCBI lineage: Eukaryota > Metazoa > Chordata > Actinopteri > Gobiiformes > Gobiidae > Rhinogobius > Rhinogobius similis. The sequence continues at coordinate 34,337,937 of CM033638.1, read as the reverse complement.
CTTAAAACCCGTCTCCTTAACCCTGTCGCTTAAAACTCGCCTCCTGAAACCTGTCGCTTAAAACCCGCCTCCTGAAACCTGGCGCTTAGAACCCGCCTCCTGAAACCTGTTGCTTAAAACCCGCCTCCTGAAACCTGTCGCTTAAAACCCGCCTCCTCAAACCTGTCGCTTAAAACCCGCCTCCTCAAACCTGTCGCTTAAAACCCGCCTCCTCAAACCTGTCGCTTAAAACCCGCCTCCTCAAACCTGTCGCTTAAAACCCGCCTCCTCAAACCTGTCGCTTAAAACCCACCTCCTCAAGCCTGTCGCTTAAAACCCCCCTCCTGAAACCTGTCAATTAGAACCCCCCTCCTGAAACCTGTCAATTAGAACCCGCCTCCTGAAACCTGTCCATTATAACCCGCCTCCTGAAACCTGTCGCTTAAAACCCGCCTCCTGAAACCTGGCGCTTAAAACCCGTCTCCTTAACCCTGTCGCTTAAAACCCGTCTCCTTAACCCTGTCGCTTAAAACTCGCCTCCTCAAACCTGCCGCTTAAAACCCCCCTCCTGAAACCTGGCGCTTAAAACCCGCCTCCTGAAACCTGGCGCTTAAAACCCGTCTCCTTAACCCTGTCGCTTAAAACTCGCCTCCTGAAACCTGTCGCTTAAAACCCCCCTCCTGAAACCTGGCGCTTAGAACCCGCCTCCTGAAACCTGTTGCTTTAAACCCGCCTCCTGATACCTGTCGCTTAAAACCTGCCTCCTCAAACCTGTCGCTTAAACCCCCCCTCCTGAAACCCGTCGCTTAAAACCTGCGTCCTGAAACCTGTCGCTTAAAGCCCGCCTCCTGATACCTGTCGCTTAAAACCTGCCTCCTGAAACCTGTCGCTTAAAGCCCGCCTCCTGATACATGTCGCTTAAAACCTGCCTCCTCAAACCTGTCGCTTAAAGCCCGCCTCCTGAAACCCGTCGCTTAAAACCTGCGTCCTGAAACCTGTCGCTTAGAACCTGCCTCCTGAAACCTGTCGCTTAAAGCCTGTCGCATGAAACTTGTCGCCAAAAACCTGTTGCTTAAATCCTGCTGCCAAAGACCTGCCGCTTAAAATAGGGATGGGACGATACCGTTTTGTCACAATTCGATTCTTGTTTCGATACTTGGGTCACGATTGCAATATAATTTCTATTTTGTTAGGCAAAAAACTTGGACCTTTTCTGTAAAACCTTCCTCCCCAAAACCTGCCGCTTGAAACCATCCTCCCCAAAACCCGACCCCCGAAACCCTGTTGCCCAAAACCTGCCGCTTGAAACCTTCCTCCCCAAAACCCGACCCCCGAAACCCTGTTGCCCAAAACCTGCCGCTTGAAACCTTCCTCCCCAAAACCTGACCCCCGAAACCCTGTTGCCCAAAACCTGCCGCTTGACACTTTCCACCTAAAACCTGCTGCCTCAAACCTTTCTCCTGAAACTTGCTGCCTGTGCTGGGGTCTTATCATTACATAAGGCCCCCCTCTGTAATCCTGATTATGGAGAACAGCACCCCATGTGACGGCGAGAGGCTGGGTGCTGCTGTGGGTGCTGCTATAAGAACAGACTGTAGACTTTTGGTTGGAAGGAGATGTTTTGGAGTTATTGTGAAACTCGATGTGTCTAGAAGATTGGGATAAAGTTTGCTTTTTTTTTGTTTTCAGTTTTGTTTGGTTGTTTTTTTTGACAAGTTGGACCAGTGGACTTGGGTTACTGGATCTTTAGTGTGTTGAGTTGGGGTGAAGACATGGATTTTATCATTCAAATCACTATTTCTTTGTGATATTTGTTTACAATTTAATGATTGTTGGGATTAATATGCGCTGTTGGCCTCTAGTTGTTTAGTTGATTAATTGGTCGATGGAGTATTAGTCAACTCATATTTTTATTTGTCAATTCGTCATTTATTTATTGGTATTATAAAGGTTTTGTGTGGACTACAGCCCAAAGACCTTTTGGAGTGAATTGTGAGTTTAATCTGTCTTTTTATATATGAAGACATTTTACTTATCTGTATGAGTAGTTTTTATTGCGTCCCGATTTAGTCAATTGATTGAGGCACAGGGCATAGTCATAGTAATGTTGTCATAAAATTCTATATCCAGCAGATATTATAGGTTATATCTCATTTTAGGTTTATTGGTACTGAAAAACAGCAACGCATTAAAAGCAATTAATCGATTAACTGTCAATAAATGCTTAGCTGAGTGAAAACACGTTGCTCAGATAACTGGCACAGGGCTATAATGACCCACTTAATGAAAAAAACGACAACAAAAAAGCAATGTAATCGGTTAAGCCCTTGATTTCCAACTAGTGTGCCAGGTATTGAGGTGCCAGGTGTGCCTTGAACAAAATTCAGTTTTACAGATTCACAAATGGATTTAGTGAAAACGTACCAACTTTGGATTGTTCTGAACATACTTTTTTAACATAAGAGACAACAAAACAATCATAAAAGATGATGGGACAGCCATTATTTGACACAATATATACCACATTTGTGTTATAAAAGATTTGCTTGTGTTGTCTCTTTTCAACCCAAAAAGTGTTCAAGGCTCCAAGGTTGAAATCATTGGATTTAAACAATAAATGTCACTAAAGTCTGCAACTAACGGTTGAAGAATTTGAAAACATGCATCCATAGCACTATATGAATCAAATACATTATTAGTATTTATTTTGTGCTGAAATGTAAGAGCATCATCGCTGTATCAAAACTGTTATTGAGCATCAAGCCTTTTCCTTGGTATCAAAACTTTTTCATCAATTAGTAAAGCAAGCACTTTCATTGAGATTTCATTTCACAGAACCGACTACCTTCTGGTTGACAGGCAAACACTTACCGACTGCCACTGACTGAACATTGTTTTTTATTTTGTGTGTTTTTTTGGTTGAGTTGGTTTAAAGAAATCTTGTCTGACGCTACATTGAAATTTGATTACATGTCAAAGGCGCGTACTTGATTTTACCACCTTTAAACGTGGAAAAACAGAGCTAGCTCATTTCAAACATGTACTGGTCACCTTGTGCATTCTGAGCGTCCTAATTATTCACTGCGATGAGTTTATAGGCGCTTTTCACTACGTCCAGAGCCCAGAGCAGAGTTTACTATCACGGTAAAGCTAACAAACATTAGCTGCATTGTCCTGCTTCGCGGTGAATAAAACGCTATATAGACAGCACAAAAGCGGTCTCTTTTTGACCCTCAGAGCTGCTTGTACTTAATGGATCTGCACGGGACCAAAACAGATTTTACTTTATTACATGAAAAAAATAGTGTACAGCTCCTTTAACTTGTACTAAAATTGCTGTTTATCCACTGACTGACTCCTCTGTGCTCTCATCTTTGCAGATACCATCCATGAAGTGTCCAGGCTCGGGATCTCTCAGTGTCCAGTAGGAGTGTCGGAGCGCCCCCAGCCGCCTCCTCCTCCTCCCCTCTGACCCCGACCTCAGACCCCGCCCTCCCTTCCCTCCGGCAGCACCATGCTCATCAAGGAGTACCGCATCCCCATGCCCATGAGTGTGGAGGAGTACCGCATCGCTCAGCTCTACATGATCCAGGTCAGCGGCACACAACAGCTTCAAAACGACACACACACATTTTCTTTTAATGGGAACAATTCCTCAAAGTGTTGCATATGGAATCAGAAGCCCAAAGTGAAGTGCTAGTTAGTTACTTTATGACTTTTTTGTATAACTGAAAACTGGCACTCAAATGTACTTTCAGTTACGCCTAGTGCACACTGAGTACGGTCCGGTCGCGGTCCAGGACCGGTGCGGGTCACTTGCAGATTGCCTGTCACACCAGCTCCGGTTCACTGCGGTCCGTTTTTGACGAACGGCACGTAGATTCACGTGGTTTTGCACGAGAACACTCGTCCAATGACATGAATGCCGCACCAGACGCTGCGGTGTCCGGCAAAAATAGACTTCTTGTGGATTCTTTGCACCGACCCGCGCAGCTGCCGAGCCCACGGCCGCAGTGCTCCGAGGTTGGTGTGACAGGGGGCATTGATTTTAAGCACTTTCTAAGTCTTGCTGGACCCGAACCGGAGCCGGACTGGAGTCAGTGTGCATCAGGCGTTAGAGTTGGGAGATGTATCAAAAAATGCACTATTGTTTTATGTAGATATGCAATATGAAAGTATATTGTTCATAATTAAAACAATAAAAAATTTGCTCAAAAAGAGATGTAATCTTCCAAACTGGTCTAAAGTGATATTTATGCACGTTAGGGGTAATTGTGGTCCATTCATGTTTTTGTGCGATACATTTTAGCACATTCTGATGCATCTCCAAAATATTGGCTGAATATTATTGTCGAGATAAAGTAAAAGAATATTGAGTTATTAATTTTGTCAATATTGCTCCCCTCTAAGAATAGCTGCCAAATTTTTACTTTTTAACACAATTTTAATAGCATTTTAGATCAAACTCTTATATTAAACTTGTATAAAACCTAAACCTTTTGTAGCTTTGAACTGCCATCTGATTATTCTTTGAGCTCTGGTCAGTCAGAGCAGGCGGTGCAGTGTTATGTGTGTTCATTAGAATGCAAACATCTACTCAGAGAAGTACTATCATCCCAGCTGACTTAATTACAGTTACATATTTGTAATTAATGACTTTCCACCAACAACCTAGGCTGCTGGGTGACTCGTGGTAAATACATTTGTCACATTGTCGTGTCAGAATACTTTTGAAGTCTAGTCTAGTATGTAGTATATAGCTTTTCTTTGATGTGTGACAAGACGACACAATCATATCTCTATAGAATGATCGATGAGTCCAGATTAGACACTTTCAGCCATGCAAGAGGCCATGACTACTCCATACAGTGGAGTACAAAAAGGTTATATTATATCTTGTAACCAATATATTTCCCACCTCTAGATACTTGTTTCTTCAGTGTTAGATATTTCAGCTTATACTGAATGAGATAAGCTTTCATGTAGAGCCACATATGGTAACTAGTTCCAGAACGTAATTTAAATAATTTCAAAACATGTTTGAAAGACAGTTTATCATTGCAGATTAATAACGACAGGTACACATGATATTCTGGTTTTGCGTACTTCTTAAACAACAATTTCCATTTTTGATTGTGTTCCATATCTGACCCCCTCCTACCGCTCTGTGCGCCATGCTGAAAGAAGCCTTTATTTCCTGCCCTCCATTCTGTGCACTACATAAAACAAGTCCCTTAAAAGCCTAATTTAAAACGTGTGATTGTCCAATTGTGAAAGAATTGGTCACAGGGCGTCTGACGTGAGAACAGGAACAACGGGGCTGTTTGTGCCACAGATTATCCTATTTCTGCTCCAAAACAGGATATTTCCACATCTAAGAAGGCAGTGGAACACGTCAGAGGAGCACGTGTTTGTGTCCAAGTATAGCAGCCTCACGACGGCTTTACACGACCTCAGCGCGGCCCCCGTTCTGCGCCGACCGACATGCTTCTGTAAATATGACGCGTGTACATATAGAAGGGATTGCATTTAATCCTCTAACACGTGTCCTCTGGACCGCGGCGCAGGTTGAGCTTCACTTGATGTTTGTGTCTATTTGGCAGCATAAACAGTATTTTTGATTATAGCTTTACGTGCTGTAAGCCAAAGGAGTGGATAAAGCATAGCAGTGTGGTGTGGAATAAGCTGCTTTAGCTGTAATAAACAAATACTTATAATATCAAGCTGTTCTGCATTCGGTTAAACACAGTGCTCTGAAGCTGGACATTTTATCTTGTTGGTCACAGGACTTTGAGATTAATCGCAGTCAAGTTGAAATTACAGTTTGAATGAGCAAATCGCAAAGGCTGTGATTTTAGTAGGACCACACAATCCTTGTCATATTTTGCCAAATTTGCTGTATGTTTCTGCATAAAAAAAGCTTCTGACCTTGTAGTTTAGATCTGTGCAAACATATTTCAGTCTATTTGTCACTTCTCCTTGACACGTTTAAACTGTGATCTTTGAACTGAATCCAAAACATTTTGTCAGAAAAATCCCAATTAGCTATTTTACACCAATTTTTCAGCTCTCTTTTGTCATCTAATATATTTTGTTACAGTTAATGTGTGTAATATTTGTGTTGATTAAATTGTGACTAAAAAGGCAGATGTTTTTGTCCAATAACAAATAAAAGCGAAAGAAAATTTAACGTTAGTGACGAGAGACCAAATTCATGTCCCAAATGAAACAATGCAATTTTTAAGGTGCTCTACTTGACTTGTCAGATGGAGAGTCTGCCACCTGCTTGTCTCATTTGATTGACACAATGAGCCAATATTAAAGGCAAATACTGAAATAACACCACAAACTGAAGTAATTTACATGAAAACAATTGTCTTTATATTTAACACATGACATTTTTGACTGTGCCTAAAAAGAGAAAAAAAGTTATTTCTTCGTCTGTATGGCTCTAACTCGTCTATCTCCATGGAGACAAGTTCATTCAGAGTTCATTCAACTCATCCATCTCAGCCTGTTCTTAAAACTCGTTTACTTGGCCGATGCTAACCAGAGTTACGGCAAATCCGACGTTCCACGAATGAGTGAAGCCAATCCACATTTAGTGTTTCTTACAGAAGCACAAGATCAGACATCTCAACTTAAAGTTAGCCTTTAGCTGTGCCAAGTTTTACACTCTAATTTAATAATATAATAATAATATAATAATAATCTAAACTAAAATGCCAGCTTTTAACCAGCCTTAACACGAATGTGCCTGATGGGTTGGAACCAGCTCAAACCCTCTAGATTATTCGATTCAAAACAAAAATACTAAGGACTGGCTCCAGAGTTCTTTAAATCTTCCAGGACAGCATGAGCATTGAACGTCACTTCTACAAATGTATATGTCAATAGGTGACGCTACCAGGTTCAGGTCAGATCTGTGTAGAGTCGAGGTATTTTTGAGCAGTAAAAACATCTCTCATAATTGAATAAATGCAAGATAATGCTAGATAACACCAGATATTCCAGGCAAGCAGGTAGCTCACCCGCCACTTGAAATGTTGGGACATTCTGCATCCTTACCTTTGTCAATCAATATATTTCATTATAAAATATTAGGATAATATCACTTTAGCTGACAATTTTTTTTTTTTTACTAAACAATGGAAAAAAAAAACAGCATCTATAATAAATACACAAACAACTGTATACAGAGGACCCTACTTTCCCTGAGAACGAGGCTCAGTTCTGGGATAAGAGCACATGATTACAGCATTACTGTAATCGGAGAACAAGGAGATGTTTATCTACACTGTACATGTGAACTCAGAACCCCCAGACATATTTAGGGAGCTAATTGTTCATGCAGCTCCCTATACCTCCCTCTGAGCGTGGCCAGAGAGAACTGTACTGTTTACTCTATCTGAATATTGAACTGGGAATATTGTCTGCTAACACAGGAGCATGTGTACACACCAAACATCATCAGAGACACCCACATGCACGCAACACACACACAGGTTACACACAGACACGCTACACACTGACAGGCTACACACTGACAGGCTACACACTGACAGGCTACACACTGACAGGCTACACACTGACAGGCTACACACAGACAGGCTACACACAGACAGGCTACACACAGACACGTTACACACAGACAGGCTACACACAGACAGGCTACACACAGACAGGCTACACACTGACAGGCTACACACAGACAGGCTACACACTGACACGTTACACACTGACACGTTACACACTGACAGGCTACACACCGACAGGCTACACACTGACACGTTACACACTGACAGGCTACACACAGACAGGCTACACACAGACAGGCTACACACAGACAGGCTACACACAGACAGGCTACACACAGACAGGCTACACACTGACACGTTACACACTGACACGTTACACACTGACACGTTACACACTGACACGTTACACACAGACACGTTACACACAGACAGGCTACACACAGACAGGCTACACACAGACAGGCTACACACAGACACGTTACACACAGACACGTTACACACAGACACGTTACACACAGACACGTTACACACAGACACGTTACACACAGACACGTTACACACAGGCACACTACACACAGACACGTTACACACAGACACGTTACACACAGACACGTTACACACAGACACACTACACACAGACACGTTACACACAGACACGTTACACACAGGCAGGTGTTGAACTTTTTATTGTTGGGACCAGTGGCTCAGGTAACATCCACAAAATAATAATAAATGCTTTAAAATAGAAGCAGCAAGCCAAGTTCTCTCCTGCAAATATAGTATGGGTGGGCAATGTTGACAGATATTAATATCACAATAATTTGTGTAGCCATGCAAATTCAGACAATATTATGGCAATCGTGAAATGTGCCTGCAAATGTGATCTTTTTTCTAAAGCAAACTCATTAAAGTAGGATTTGTGCATACGGTGGCTCTAATGTAGTTTCAGTGGGAGAGTTGGCGTTAGCCTCCAAACAATCCCAACTATTAAAAAAACAGGGCTCTTTTGGAGACTGACACTGACACCACTCGATCACCTGAGTAACACCAGAGCAGAGTTAGAAGACCTCGCTGTGTGTAGGAGTGTTTAGTGTAGGTTATTGATGCAGTGAATAGAAATTATACATGCTAACAACCACAAATGTTCATTACGTGGTTGTTTTCATTTATGCTTTAATCACTGCTTCTTACTTCTTAAATCCAACATTATTTTGGACAATAATGCACCAAAAATATACCCGGCCACAGCAATGACATTTTAGTTTTATGTCACCAAACACAACAAATCCTTTAATAAGTTAGATATTTACTATTAATATTTGTTTTATTTTATTTTTTATATGAGAACCTGTCATATAGACTGCAATAATGAATGACTATTTCCTTGTGTGAAGAAAACACACTCACGAGAAACACTGAGTCCCTGAAGAACTTTCATTTATTGAACAGTAAATCCAAAAAGTAATTAGCCAACACATTATTTGATTCATGCTTTTTATTTTGCTGCCACATAAAACCGGGAGTAGGACTGTGATAGAATGTTTGGATCAGTATCAGGCAGTGTGCACAGCTATTCTAAACGCGTCTATGTTTCAGTCTATTTCTGACAGCATGTGAACACAACACATTAACATTGCATCGGTGTGGGTGAACCCTAGAATGCAGTGCGTTTCTTGAGCGAGTGACCTGTAGTTACCTCTCCCCTGACCTCACCCTCGGAGCCTCCTGTTACCATGGCCACGGTGACATCAGCAGCGCGCCGTGGTCAACTCATGTCCAGAGGAGCGAGCGAGGAAGCGAGGCGAGGAGGAAAGCAGGGAGAGGAAATGGAGAAATGTGCTGGTTAAGATACAGTCACGTTACCATGGCAACCACATACGTACTCTTGAGTCACTAAAGGGTTACAAAAGAAAGTTACAATGTGCGTTTTTAACAGAGCAGAATATTGTTGTATAATCCTAGGTATTACAAAGAGAAGATGCAGGTTTATGGCTTGCTCTGCCTTCTATTGTTCATCACGAGGCATGTATTTTAGGTCCTGGTTCAGTATCGCTCATTGGCCTGACTGTTGCAGTAACTACAGTGGCTTGTGACTTGCAAGGTATGATGGGCTTTACTGTGGGGACGGGCGATGTTGAGGTAAAAATCCAATTGTAATGAAATGCCATTTGCTTGATATCGTCATGATTCACTGATGCTGTTTAACGCAGCTTTATTCTCAAACACGGACGCATTTTCCTTCAGTTTAGAATTGCTTGGTTCCATCAGCCAATAATATTTAATACAAATGGGGGGCAGCTAAAATAAATATGGTCAAAAATCTGTTTTTTGTTGTAGTACAGAAAGTAAACCTGATGATTTCTCTCAGTGACTCGACCTAAGAACTTACTGTATTACGTCAAATTCATTTTAGCTGCCCTCCATCTACTGATGGAATGTTGTGATGTCACCTCCTCACTTTCTTCCAGAAGTTGCACGTGTTGTTGCATGTCTACATTAAACATTTCACACAAATCAATCTACTTTATTTAATCTTTTAGCAGCGTGACTTTCCCCTTGTTCGCCATTTGTGTGAACTGGGTTCTCGGCAAACTGGAAGTGTGTTTACTACAGGAGGGTGGATCTGTGGCAAAAAGAGGCAAAAGTGGGCGGGGCAGAATAAGGTTAATAGGCACACACTTGCCAGATGTTAACATTCTATTCCATTCAGGAAAAACAAAACAAAAAACATAAACCATTTTGACATTTTTTCACAGCACATTGTTTGTTACATGTGTTTTTTTTTGTTTTTTTTTACAATCTGGCTAAATTTAGGATTAGGGTTAGGTTTAGGAACAGGTAATTTGTTTAAGGCTTTGGGGCAGGTTTGCCAACTGGATCTTGGCAGAAGTGTGTTGTGACGCGTTATATTTGGCAACCAATAATACTTGTCAATATCTGACTCCAGCCCTATTGTTTACAGTTCTCTAATGTTGCAAGATTTGTGGCACTTATCATGTGGTTGATATATATACTGTAATTATAATCTTCACAAAACAACATGTGGTAATGTTTTGTAACTCTGCTCTGCTGCTGATGTTTGGAGGCTAAAGCTAATGAAAAGAAATTGGAGCTAAAGTATGGAATGGTAGCAGAGTGTGGAATCAAGTCGTTTTCTTGACAAACACTGGAACAGTCTTTTGATCTTTCCAGTGGGCTGCTCGATTATGACAAGAATTATAATCACAATCATTTCAGTTTTTTTTTGGTTTTCAGTGGTTTTTCAGTGGTTTTTTGTCTCGTGTACCCCAGTTTTGTTTTACACTCAGAGTACCCCTTAACTTGTGTTTCACGCAAATAAATGGGTTTACTAGTCGAATATAGTCATTTATTACTGTAATATTTTTTGTTTTAATTATATGTGTGGTCCTAGATACTCCAAAAGATGCTACATTTACAACTAATGACTTTTTTATTCAGATAAAAGTACATTTCACCTTCATTTAAAACCTGAAACCATTCCAAGTGCCCCCAGGTAATTCTTCACATACCCCTTGAGGTCCCCGTACCCCTGCTTTAGATCAGTGATTTTCAACCTTTTTTGAGTCGCGGCACACTTTTTTGGTGGGAAAGTTACCACAGCACCACCTTTTAGACTCATAAGTTAAAAAAAAATCTTTTTGAATTTTTATTTTTTATTTTGTCCATTGCTGCTCCCTTTGCTTTCCTTTTTGGTGTACAAAGATGTTCAGTTCACTACAAAAGGGTCATTTTAAATTTAAATCCATGTGTAAATCCAAAAACATTTTTTGAGGCACACCTGGCAACACCTCAAGGCACTTGGTGTAATGTAATGTAGAAAAGAGCCTTTTCTCCAGGTTTAGAGCGGCAAAAGGAGTGCACTCATAACTCTGAAGAGAAGGCAACTCATTGTACTGTATTTACAATTACAACATGTTTGTAATTGAATAGAGTAATAATTGAAATCACTATTATGTAAACAATTCATTGCACAGCCCTACTCTGTTATGAGTTATAAGTGGGATTGAACAATCACAATGAACGTATGAACTCTCAAAAGCAGCACGTCATTGGTTTGTTTGGGTTTTTTGCATAATCATTACCCACCTCTATATCACTGTCGCCCTGCTGCATTTGACTAAGATGATCTGTCAGGGGCGAGCCATCTGCAGAACCAGGACCCAAGTGCTTAGCTGGAACATACAGGGCGATCCTTCCCTCTCCCACTCTGCTCCTCTCCGCCTTCTGTCGCCACCAGTTTGAGCTCTTTGGAACTGGCAGCACCGCCCAGCCCAGATCTGTGAAGGCCCTAAATATGAGCTGATGCTGGATTGCTCTGTTCTGACGAAGCACTGAGGTGAGACCAGGAAGCACAGGCCTGAGTCACCCCAGGAAGTGACACCAGCATCCTGTCCGCGCTGAACTTGGGACAATAAGGTCAAGCGGAGTTGAACGAGTATCGAAAAGCGTTGACTTGCGTTCACTTCGCAGTCAAGCTTGCTGGGGAAGTCCCTTTCTTCAGTTAGCTGGACTGACAAGAGTAAGTTGTGGTGCGCATCTTTGGGACATCACGGTTATTTAAATATCTGTGAAATATCTTGTAGAAGTGAGAGTGGGACATGCATCGTAAATATGGATAATATCAAGTTTTATTTTGGAGATCTGCAAAATTAAAGAATTAAACAAACATGCAACCTTTTAAATACGGCTGCAGCAATTAATTGACTAATCATGACTAGTGTATTGTAAAAAAGGATCTTAATCGTATTTTTATCAGTGTAATCCAGGGGTGTCCAAACTTTTTCCTTCGGGGGCCGCATATTGACACACAGACCAAGCGGAGGGCCACAAATCAATCGTGAAACGTTAAAAAAAGCTGCATTTATCTGATGTTTTAAGCGCCACCACATCTACATTCAGTCTCAATGCCTTAATGTCAGGTCCAAAATGTTAGTTACTTCGGTTAAAATTGTAGTAAATGTGAGTAAATTTGCTGTAAAAAGTACTTCTCAGGACAATGTGGGCCAATCACCAGGAAGCCTGAGGGCCAAGAAACATTGGTTTGAGGGCCGCATTTGGCCCTCGGGCCTTAGTTTGGAAATGCCTGGTGTAATCATTATGGACTAATGACTAAGTAAAACATGTAGGAAAGAATTTTTACAACACAAACCGTGGAATTATAAACCAAAATATCAGAAAATAATAAGCAATGTCCAGATTTCATCAATACACTTTATTTGTGAAGAAATAATGGTTTGACTAGTCGACTACTAAAATGAGTTAGTTGGAGCCCCAATTTACTTTTTGTTTAATACTTGAACCTTAACCAACACTTTTACAGACACGTTTTAGTACATTTATGATGGACTGTCATAAGATAAAAGAGAGTCATTTGTGTCAAACTCTTCAGAATCAGAAAAGGTTTATTGCCATTGTCAGTGATCAAAATTCACAAACAGAGGAACTTGCTTCGGCGTAAGGTGCAACTTAAAACAATGAATAAAATATAATAGAATATACAAAAGAGGCATAAGATTAAGAATAAAATACAATAAGATAGACTAAGTGTATATACAGAAATGTACAGTTGGATAGACAGTAGTGCAGAGAGTAAACTATCTGGAGAGTAAACTTCTGTGAACGCCTGTCCTCCTCGCTGTCCTCTGTAATGCCGTGTGACTCGGGCTTGTCAGGTGTGTCATTTTAACCCGTCCTGAGACAAAAGCCCCCGCCCGTACACACCTGTCCACGCTCGTCTTATCATCTCCTTCCTCATTTTGCTGATAGACCACTGCTGCGAGGGCCATCCATCACCTGAGGGAGTGGAGCTTGGTCAAACACAAGCACAACTTAATAACTAGAATTCCCAACCCTGACATCCAAGTGCTGGTTCTCCCTCGTCTTGCTCCTCCTGCCCTTTTGGTTCTCCTTAGTGCCTTGTTTAGACTCAGTACGGGGCAGTTTCAGCATGTATTTTCAACGGGTTACTTGCAACCTGCCTGACACTCTAATTACAATGTAGTGGTGCGTATTTGACCAGCGCATAACACACATAACACAGAGAAACACTCGTCTAACTACCTACAAACCAGCCCAAACCGCTGTGGTGTCACGGAAAAAATAAACCCCCTATGGAATATTTCTGCAAACTCCCAGTACACACTGATTTTAATTACCTCGGGTCCTGAAATGCACCCTAACGTTTCGCCCTGCTCCTCCTGCCCTCCTGGTGCTTCTGTCAGTGGCCTGTCCTCCCTGGCTCCAGCCCTCCTGGAACTTTCTCAGTCAGTGGCTTCCTAGTTCTAGTTCTCCCATGGCTTGTCTTCCTTCCATCCTGGTTCTCATTTAATCTCTGTCCGGTTTCCCTGTCCCTCCTTGTTTTCTCTCAGGCTTGCTGCTCCCCGTTTCCTCCAGGTTTCCCTTGGTCTGTGGCCGATCTCCCGGTCCCTCCTGGTTCTTCCTCTGTCTAGATTGTCTTGCTGTCCCTCCTTTCCTCCAGGTTTTCCCTCAATCTATGGCCTGTCTCTCTGTCCTTCCTGGTTCTTAATCAGTCTTGCTGTCCCTCCTTTCCTCCAGGTTTTCCCTTGGTCTATGGCCGATTTCAGTGCCACTCCTTGTTCTTCCTCGGTCTGGCTGCTCCTCTTGTTCACCTGTTTCTCCCTCAATCTATGGCCTGTCTCCCTGTGATTCCTCATTTGAGTCAGTGCCAAATTGGCATCAGTCTGCTCATGTCCGGTAGCAAACGTTTCGCCCACTCATACGTGGATAAACAAGATCTAATTTGCTATCAATTTCTTTTACTCTTTAAACGTGTTTATTTTAAGTTAACATGAGTTCAACATTCGTGAAAACACAACATTTAACTGCTAATAAACCTCAGCAAACAGATCGATGCAGAGCAACATCAGGACTGATTTTAGTCTAATATTTAATGTTTTTGATTACGACAGATCAAACGTTATACAAACTCTATTGAGCTTCAATGACTGACGAACTAGGCTTCAACTGACAGATTACATTTGAACCATTTCTGACTGGCCTTCTAACGACCGGCAAATTAGGTAAATTACCCAAATTGGGGATTGTCACTTCCTGCCCCTCCTGCTTCTCTCTTGGTCTTGCTACTCTTTCTGTCCTTCAAGTTCTCCCTAACTCAAATCTATGGCCTGTCTCCCTGCCCTTCTGGTTTTGCTTCCCTCTTGGGTTAGGGGTTGTCTTGCCTTCCACTCCTCCATACCCCGTCTCCCTGCCTCCTTCCCCTCCTCTGGGTGTGCATCTGGGGGCCTGGTCTGGACACTCTGGTAATGTGCCTGCTCTGTGTCTGGAGAGGGCTTGTGTTGAGAGCTGAGGGGCTAATGAAGGAGCTGTCAGCTTAATAACCCTGGGACATCCTCCTCCTCTGTCGTCTTGATGGGCGCTCACAGTCAGGGTGAGGCGTTCCATGTTGTTGATGAGTAACAGAAGGTGATTTGTCAGTAAATCTCAAACATTTATGGTCTCTGATCTTTGCCCTGTGACAGCATTTGTAATTTATGGTCAGCATGTGGACTATGTTCTGCATAGATGAGTAAATGTAAAGCCCATATGATAAGACTTTATTGTATGGTCCTTGATCCCTGCAGTTCAGAAGTACTTGTGGTATAGAACATTTAACATATAGATGATTTTATAAACATTACAGAATCAAATCAAGTGTTGGGTTGATTTATTTAATCATTAGAACATTTTTAATATGTTAAATATTTTGTAGAAGTTGGTTATTCGTGGGGTTCAAACTATTGCAACGATCTTATATCACCATAGTAATTAAAGGCAATGTACTTGATTTTTATGGTGTTAAGAAAAATTGATAAACAGAACTAATTCGTATTCGTAATTAAATTGTAAGCAGTTGAACGTTAAACATTATTCCTCACTTCCCTAATGCATTCCAACTTTGATACCAGAGCAAGTTTTACCGTCACGGTGAAGGTAACAGCATACTCACAGTGCACTTCTAGGTTTCGAAGAATAAAATGTTGTATAGTTAGATGCAGGCAGGACACAGCCGTCTCATTTTGACCCTTAGAGCTGCTTTTATAATATATCGGTACTGGAGCAAAACAGCTACATGGGAAAAAATTGGTAAAGTCTCTTATTTGAAACATTTGAACAGGGCAATGATCCTCACAAACACTCTAAAAACCCCAAGGAATTGAAATCCATTAATTGTTTTGGTTCTCAAGCCTTTTGTCCACTTAGACAACCAAATAACTATGAGCAGCAGTACCTTTACATTCACCTTATAAAAATGTAATATTTTGACCGCTTTCTGTCTAATAAAAGAAGGCCACGGGTTTTTGTGAGTTTTCATTTTCTTGTGCCTGTCTAGGTTCTCAGTTTTCCATTCCGCCAAAGACAAGTGCAAAAGGACTGTATTCTGAATATGACTTTCTGGTTAGAGAAGGGTTGAATAAAAGGAGTGTACATTTTCCTGTGGTCAGGTGTTCAGAAATGTTCACTTGACTGTTTTAATACGCTCCCACAAGAACTCTGGAAAAGAACTCAGGAGGCTGCTGCCCATCCTCCAAACCTTACATCTCTTTTGTGTGGAGATGGACAAACATCAGCGGATTTGTCAATTTATCTTACACATAGGAGCTCTTTGACTAAACATTTCTACATTTAGGAGTTTAGTGTACTGTTATCGTATATATTAGAGAAAGAATGGATTTACGCAACACTGACCTGACACTTAGCTAGCTAAAGTAAAAATGGTAGGATGTTTCCCTAAACAAATAATGTTAAGCATTTTATATTTATTTATTTTTATTTTATTTTATTAGTATCACAAAACGATAATACTGAAACTACTTTATTCCACCGATACAATAACTTTAAATCCGGAAAATCCCATTAAACTCTTAAACCCATTAACCATTGTAAAAAATATTAGCTGTAATTAAAAAAGGAGCAGAATGAAACCCCTAAGTAGTTAGTTAGTATAATTTGACTTTAATATATTACCGCTGAAATTTTTTAACCAGAATCTATTACCAAAAAATAAAAAAATGTTGAAACATGATGAAAAATGAGCCTCAAAAATATTGTTCTGGCTTTCATTGAAATGAGGAGACAGAAGTCCATGGTGTAGGACTAGTTCATCAGTTAATTCGACTTGTGAATATTGACATGAGTGTAACCTTGCCTGTTCTCTCCCCCGGTGCCTGCAGAAAAAGAGCCGAGAGGAGAGCTGTGGAGAGGGCAGCGGGGTGGAGATCATGGAGAACAAGCCCTACACAGACGGACCTGGGGGCGCGGGCCAGTACACGCACAAGGTCTACCACATCGGCATGCACATCCCCAGCTGGTTCCGCTCCATCCTGCCCAAAGCGGCGCTGCGGGTGGAGGAGGAGTCCTGGAACGCCTACCCCTACACACGCACCAGGTCAGAACCACACAGACACTTTCAATCATGGTCTGACGCTAAAGGTCTTCTAATTTAGCCCCTGTTTTGGTTTCCTTCCAGATACACATGCCCGTTTGTCGAGAAGTTCTCCATTGACATTGAGACGTACTACAAACCGGACACAGGGAACCAGGCCGATGTGTTCAACATGTCTGCAGCTGAGAGGAGGCAGAGGGCCATTGGTGAGAGCTCCCGATTGGGAGAATCATAGTCACTTCTGCCATTTCACGTTAATGCTTACAGAATACCATTTACACATACTACACAATACTTACTACACAATAATATAAAAATGTGACTGAAAGCACAAAAATGAAACTAAAAGCAACAAAAACACAACTCAAAGCAACAAAAACATGTCAAAAAACTATCCAAAACACGTGATTTTTATCTTTTTGTCATTTTATATTTCACACTTTTTGTCAATTCTCCTGGGTATGTTTAAAATGTGATCTTTTATTAAAACATAGATCTCAAATCTAATCGCAGTCACATTACTGGTCAGAAAAATCGCAATTAGATATTTTTCTCAAATTGTACAGCTCTAATATGTATTGCTGTAACAAAACAAATAATGGCCACGTAGCTATCTCACACAGATCAACTTTAGTTTCCATCAAGACAAATCTTGAGCATCAGTTTGCTGTGGAAATTTTCCTCCAACGCGGCTGCCCAGGCGCTCTAGTGGTCATAGTGTGTACTGCAGCCGTGTGTGAGCCGCTTCACATGTCAGCAGCCCACAGTAAAGTCATGGTTCCAAGGCATGGACTGACCCACATTCAGCAGAGATGGCCCTCATGTAATCGTGAATCATACTTATGCTCTGTCTCAGACGCAGGGCCACTCATTTTCTATGGAATACTTCAGCAACAGTGCTTTGGCATATACAACTCACTCTCCGTGTGCTTATCATGTAAATATACTTCTCATGATTGTTTTCAGATCCCATTGACATAGTGACAGACCCCATCGCCGCTCATGAGTACAAAGTGGAGGAGGACCCTCGGCTCTATAAATCTGCCAAGACCCAGAGGGGCCCTCTGATGGACGACTGGATCGAGGAGTACAACAATAACCCTGGGAAGACCCCCATCATGTGTGCCTACAAACTGTGTAAGGTGGAGTTCAGGTACTGGGGCATGCAGTCCAAGATCGAGCGCTTCATCCATGATGTGGGTAAGGAGCTGCGCCTCACTTCAACTTATACAAGAATGATTAGTTTTAGTAGTTAATAAAGCTTTAACCTTAACATGAATGTGTGATGCCACCTGCAGGTCTCCGTAAAGTGATGGTGCGAGCCCACCGGCAGGCCTGGTGCTGGCAGGACGAGTGGTACGGCCTGACCATGGAGGACATCCGGCAACTGGAGCTGGAGACACAGCTGGCCCTGGCTCGGAAGATGGCCCAGTTCTGTCAGGCAGAGGAGGCCACCGAGGCAAACGGGGGAGCGGCCTCTCCAGACAAGGAGCAGGAAGCCAAGGAGGCCATCAGCAGCATCGAGGCCGAGGAGGTGGTGGTCAGCACTGGGGACACACTGCAGCCCAGAGGGGTCCTGACCAAACAGTGGTCCACCTCCTCCAGGTCGTCCCGCTCCTCCAAGAGGGGAGGTGAGTGAATGTCTGAATTAAAAAAAAAAAACTACAACTGAAACTACATTTCAAACTCCATTTGTGGTCCATCTCCTCACAGTTTGTGGATTTGTAGCTATGAATCTGTGCATACACGGTCATTAGGGGCAGTAGTGAATACTGCACAAAACAATTTTACCTAATTTTGTGGGCTTTTTTCCAACAAATGAGATATAAAAACTGCCAGGTGCCATTTAACTGACCACCCTCTGGTGGTTCTTTTGCAGAACACAACCTCCGCAACAGCTGGAACACAGAAAAATGGAGCATAAATGAGTCTTAACAGTACATTTCCTGCTTTTCAGAGAATAAAACGCTCACACACAGAGGTCTCATTTTGACCCTAAGAGGTGCTTTAACAACGTAGTCTGTACGGGAGGAAACTGATTTTGTGACACAGGGGCACAGCCTCTTTAATTAGATGTTTAGTTTTTGATAATTATTCGTAAGTCAGAAATATTGTTTTGTTATGTTCCTTGTGCATATCAAAATGGTGAGTAATTGCATAATGACTATACTAGAGTCCGCCTCACCTCGGGTCACCCCTCTGCTCCCCACAACCCCACACTATTTTTAGCCATGGCTTTGACGTCATAAGCACGAGCAGGACACACCCTTCTCCAGAGCAGAGTCCCCTTGTCTGAAAGCAGAGCTGGGAGCCCCTCTCTCCCTTGCCTCCCTCTCCTCCTTCTCCTCTTTCTATTTTTAGCCTGCTGCTGACATCATGAGGCTGACGCTGTTGGCAGGGACCCTCTGTTTCCTCCGAGCAGCTGTGTGCAGGACTATCACATGAGTGGGGGAATCCTGGGGAGCTGTAGCCCGGGCTTTATCGCTAATGCCTAAAACAGTAAAACATTAGACACACAAGCCCATCCCACACACCGCTGAACCCTCAAAAGCAGCTGGTGTACAGGAGCTCCACACATTAGCACCGTCCTCACTAGAAAACTGAGCTTGCACAAGGTGAACCGACAGGGAACAGTTTGTTCTCTCAAAGTAAATCGGTTTAACTGCGACAACGTCAGATCTGGATGGAGTATGTTATATGAGATATCTATGGAGTCTCTTGGATGAAGTGCTTTTTACTATATTAGTTCCAATTATTGTTTTCTTTTTTTTGGTGTGAATGGGTGACAGGTCGTGCCTTAGACCCTCATTTCTGTTCAGAGATGGATTATTTTTTCTGACAATTTACCATTTACAACTCCATCCTCGGGACTAAACCAAAACAAAGGAAACAACAATCTGAGTATGCTAATAGGAGTAGAATGACCTGTTGGGGGAATGAAGGATTATGCTTAATATGGCTCATGTGACAGTTCACACCTTAGATTGACAATGACTTTTGGATAAAAGTCGAAACGTCTCGATCTTTAAACGGCGTCCGGATGACAACCTCTGAACCCCTTTCTACGAGAGTTCACACCTTAGAGCAGCTCAATAGACTTAACTAACAGCAGATGTAGTCCGGGAGCCAGCCGCCTCCTACGTTAGTACAGTACTTTGCTACCTTTTTATTACAATCATTTTTCACTGAATTAACGTCTTAACTTTCGGCCCCGTTCAGTCCCAGGACCCACTAAACCCTTTTTTGAACCAAGCCTCTTACAGAATATTGTGAATGAGTAAAAAGTAGTGCTACACTCACATACAGTGTTACACAGTAATGAAATGCAGAAAAAGAATGCTGACATGATGAGGGGTTTATGCTTATCAATTTCCAATTATTAGTCGGTTATTTTTTTGTTTTTTTTAAATGCCTTCTGATGGACAAATCCTCATCACTAACAGTTACATTGTCACAATTTAAAGTCATTCTTAAAACTTAACCTTCATGGATTTGTAAGGATTTGTTTCAATGTAGTTAGCTCCTCGCTTCAGACAAGTATAAGGCTTATTAGTTCTCTGTCAGAACTGAAGAAACTACTTGGATGAGTGGCTAAACTTTGCTTTTATTTTAACACAATGTCACATTTGTTTATGTTTATTACCACATAAACAAAAAAAGTCTTTCTTCTCCACATTTCTCTGACATTTTAAAAATATTCGAGTCTTAAATATATTACAGTTGTACGCCTTGATGTCTTAATCGAACAAATGTTTAGTTGGATGGGCCAATGGACCTTTTTTAGGATTACAAAATTTATGTGCACAACCAATGAAAGAAGAATTCATGGAAAGAGTTAGCCAGAGTTTTAGGAGTGGACTGGACTGTTCTCTCTGCCATTTCACTCATAAAGATGCTGTTACTTGTACTTCTCTGGGTACATTATAGTTTTGTGTGAAAATCAAATTTTGATAGCTTTCGTCAGCACCAGGAATGATTTTAGTCGACCACAGCCCTAAAACGTATGTGACTCATGGTGTCTGAAATGCTCTGCTGACAGGTTTTTGAATCCAAATGTTTCAAGTCGTTCTTCTAAGTTTCTTGATAACAACAGGCTGATTAGTCAGTGTGGAAAGGTCATGCTCTCAGCGCTTCAGTCCCATCTGCCACAATGTCCATGTTTCTGCCAACGTGCTGTTTGTGGTTTGAACCCCACTTTAGTGTCTGGCACACACTCCATCTGTGACAAGGCCATGCACATGAGAGCGTGCACGTGAGGGTGTGCACGAGAGGCAGTGCACGAGCCAAGAGTCTGTCCATGTTTATATAACACTCGTGTGGGGGCCGGGAGCTTGTGCAAGATTTCTTTGTCATAGAGCGATGGTTAAAAAGGGAAATAGAGAGGCTCAAACACATGCACCGAAATAACCAAGAGGTTTGCAGCCAAATCCTGATATTGACTTGCACCGCACTCCTCTACTCTGCACTGAGGGAACTGTGTAGAAACCAAAGGCTTTGCCACTTTCTCAAAAACTACGGATAAGTTACATCACCTGCTGACAGTTTGAACATTAAAGAGTCAGAACTAGAAATACATCTTGTCCATTGAACAACTCATTTTCTAACAGAGAGATTTACTTTATGTTTATTTTAGTGCTATATTATTATTATATTTCATTTGGGGTGTATAAATGTATTCACTTTCACTGTCCTCCATGGCAGTGGTTCCCAACCTTTTTCATCTCAAGTACCCTCACAAGTTTGTCTCACACTCAGACTACCCCTTAACTTGAGTTTCTGGCAAATAATTGGGTTTACTTGTCGAATATAGTCAATTATTACTACTATATTTTTTGTTTTAGTTATATTTATGGTCCAAGATGCTCCAAAAAGATGCAACATTTACAACTAATTACACTTTTTTATTCAGATACATGTACATTTCATCTTCATTTAAAACCTGAAACCATTCCAAGTACCCCCTGATAATACTGTACTGTAATACGTACCCCTTGGGGTCCCCGTACCCCTGGTTGGGAAACACTGCTCCATGGAGCCTGTCTGCGTGGAATTTGCATGTTCTCCCCGTGTCTGCGTAGGTTTGTGTGAGTGAATGCAGGACACCTGATGAAAACTAGCCCATGGCTAATTCCGGCAGTGCGTGTTCATTAACTGTCCTGACCAAGTAAACAAATAAATGAAATGATGAGCCTCGTCCTTGATGAGCACCTGTGTTAGCCCAGTTTTGCAGCGTGACATTACATGCTACACCACAGCTCATTTACTTTTAATTTACAAGTTAAAATAGATTATTTAAAGTTGTACATATAAGCAAATACATTATGTAAAGTGGTTTGCCCCGGACCCATGGCGTTAGTTATGAAACTGTCCCATCCTAAAAAAAATATATATAGTTTAACATTTAGAATTGTAGTTTTCTTTGGAAATAAAGCTGTCACAACACAGTACATCAAACTGGTGCATGTGCAAGTTTTTGTTTTTTTTTTACAAAAATGAGCGTATGATAATGATTTCTGTTTTTTTCCATCTTATGTATAGTCTTAACAAGGACACCTCCATTTCTACCATTGTTGACATTTCTATGTGGTGAGCTCTATCTATGACAGGCGTCATCTTCTGTTACAGACTGTGTCCTTCTCTAACATTATCACTTCCCTTGGTCAACTTCTCTCACAGAAGTGGTATGCAATGCACTTCTCATTATATCTTGGCCAGCTTGTCTCTTGTAAGGGCAACACTTATTTTTCCTAACAGTTTCTTTTGATCTGTGTCTTAAATCTGGAAGCAGTTTGACTTTGCCCTGGAGCATAAATGACAGATCCTATGTGATTTTTCATTTTACACCACAAGACAGTCCATTTTGCATTACAGCATTGAATTTATGATCACTTTTAGATTAAATGTTAAAGGTGTAAGTTTTGTAAAGACGGTATACATACTTAACTGTCACGCCAGCATTTTAGTGCTTTTTGTTAAAAATCCAAAGAAATTAAAATGTGTACTTTATAGAAATAATTTAAAGTGGTAACACAAAAATGTAAAAGAATACTATGAGACAAGGATATCATGACTAAAGACTGATCTGTATTAACGCATCCTTCCACTTTGTAAGTGCACTAAGTAAATAAGTCATGTATGGATTCACCTTCATGCTGTAATCTCTAAAGTGACGTACAAGCGTGTGTTTGTGCGTGTGTTTCAGTGAGCCCGTCCCGCCACAGTCTGTCAGAGTGGAGGATGCAGAGTATAGCGCGGGACTCGGACGACAGTTCAGACGAGGAGTTCTTCGACGCTCACGGTAAACCCCACAACCCCCATTTTGGTCTGTTTGTGTGTGCACCTGCATGGCCCCGCCCCCTCCCCTGACTCTGCATGCTCTCTTAACCGCAGATCACTTCCTAAGCTTCCCTGATACCCAGCATGCTTTGGGGCTGCGCTTGAAATAAGTGGGTGTGGCTCGGCTTGCTTCCAGCGGAGTATTCCAGGCGCTCGAGTCGGACGCGGCGTTGTCACTGCATGCTACAAAATAAAAACGGCTAATAAGTCAAGACGCTTCAAGATTAAAGGTGTATCATGTATCATGCATTAGTTTGGCTTTTGAACACAAACACCCTTGTATTGGCGTTTTATGGAACTTTAAGTGCATATGACGGGTTCACATGTTTTTCTAATTACGACTTAGTTTGGTGAGATTGTCAAAAGCCTTTACAACAAGCATTATGTCTCCTTTAACTAAAATGTATTAAGTGTGGCCTTTGTTCCATTTTCATGTCTCCAGCTAAAGAAATTATTCAAAATCATCTCTAATACTTCACCTCTGCACAGTAATGCATAAAACAATGTCTAGTTTGTTGTCTTATGATGACAATGAGCACCGTAAGGCAATGATTCATTTTGTTTATTGTGAAATATTGTTTCTTTCTGTGGTTAGGTTCACAAACTTAATTTATACATTTCTAAATATATCTGTTTAGTTCAGATTGATATTTTTGAATTTTGTTTAACGCTGTAGCTTTTCTGGTGGAGGGTCAGTCCTTAACTCCATGGATACAGAGCTTATCACAACACGTGGAATTTTAGCCGTGAGTGGTGTATGAGAGTCAATAGTGAGTGAAGACATGTTCTCCTGTAAGAGCTCAAAACACGACCGACATGGGAAAGAGCTGCTACAGTTTGTAAACAAATATAAAAGTCTACAACTCTGCTAAATATTTTGTTTTTACCAGACATAACGTAAAAAAATTCTAGGTAGCAGTTAAACAGAGTCACA
Source organism: Rhinogobius similis (assembly GCA_019453435.1). Taxonomy (NCBI): domain Eukaryota; kingdom Metazoa; phylum Chordata; class Actinopteri; order Gobiiformes; family Gobiidae; genus Rhinogobius; species Rhinogobius similis. Next base: position 34,313,726 of record CM033638.1, on the reverse strand, counting down.
TGCTGCCAAGTGTCTAGGAAATGTATCATTGTTGAAGTTTCCTTTATCTCCCCCTGCCATAAACAAAGAAGCTAGCTAAGCTCTGCACAGGTGCAGCAAGCAGCAATGACGAGAAACTACTTTCAGGTTGGATTTTACTGTATAAAGTTAATTTGAGAGAAACAAAAGCTCCACGGACAAAAATCAGTTCTTCCACTCACTGCCACTTTTTTGAATGAAAATGACATCATATCGGTGCATAATTATATTGCTTTGCCTGGAATGTTCCTGAGTGTGACGAGCAGGTGACGCTATCAGGTTACAGGTCAGATCTGTGGCTAGGTGAACCAACTCACGGTAAGAGTTCATGTTTTTCAAGGTATTCTGCAATAAAACAAACAACAAAAACTTGTAAAATACTTGTAAATATATAAATACAAGATATATCAGATTAGTGTGATACTCTGGAACATTCTGGAACATTACAGGGAGGGCACCACCATGTCCATAGAGATGATCAGTCTAACCTCCCACCAAAAAAGCAGCATTGTTTTGTTTCATTTTGGTGTCCTCTTAATGCCTGAATGAACTTTTAAATGAATCCACTGGTCTGTTGCATGTTCTGTGATGGTGAAAAATGTATTTGTTTTTTTCTAAATTATTGCGCACTCCACAATTCACCAATAAGTCTGAACTCATACAACACTATCACGACTCAGATGAAACATGCCTGTTGTATTAATACAGTGCTGTGTCATTGTATTTACAGCACGTAGAAGAGCCATGATTCAATCTAATCAAACTGTTGTCCAGTCAAACCCTCCAGCTTTCACATTGTGTAATATTTACCTTCCTGTCTTTGCTGTTTTCTTCAGCTTTTGCTCTTGTGCAAACAGTGTCGTCTTCAGTTCTGCAGTGCAGAATCATTTCATGATACTTCAGCTCTTTCTTTAATGTCCCCCATTTTTGTTTGTGCCAAAACAGGAATGACTTTTCAATAAATTATGCAGTGAATTAGATTTATTTGTAGTCATTTGTAGGGGTTGAGAGTCAGTCATTTCTAATGATCAGTTCGTGTCTTTTTAATGCAGTTCAATTCGGTCAGTAAAAGGCTTTAAAGATTCCTTCAAAGGCACTGGCAAATGGCAACTGTTCATTTCTTGAAAATAAACAATATAAGATTGAAAACCAATATAATTGTTTTTATCAGACAAAATCAAATTGAATATAAAGGTGTGATTGATCAATATGAAGAACAATTGTTTTTGTCATATCATCCAGTCCTAGTGGTTGTCTGACTTCCCTTGTACACTATGTAACTTCACTGATGAGGGTCCACCACCTGGTTTTGTCCATGGAAATGTTGTTGCTTTGCTGAGAGTGCTCCACATTATTGCATTAAACATATTTATCTCCATGGAAACCGGCTGGTGACGCCACCAGGCCAGTTTACAGGTCAGATCTGTGCAGAGATGATCCGGCTCAATGTAAAGCCACGTTTCGTCTGTTAGCATCAGGACGGTTCACTTTGCACTGCAGCAGTCTGCTCCAAAGTGCAGAAACATAGCTATGGGATCAATTCAAGACTGATAAGTGTAATGCCATACTGCGGAACATTCCATGCAAAGCAAGTACATCTCCATAATAATAATAATAAAGGTGGTGGATCTCTCAGCAGAAAAGTTACATAGTGCACCTTTAAATTTGCAGTAGACGTTTATGTTTCACATGATCTGTTTGATATTAAAATGCTTCACTTTTTCCAGTGTATGAAGTTATTGAGTTTTGATAGACCTATAAATAGATAAATATTAGTGGTAAACATGGACTGAGCAGGTTTTATGTTACAGTTTGTGAGAGGAGGCTCATGTGCTGCTCTCACTGCTTCATTCACAAATATAAACACACACTGCCTGTATGTGCACCAAAAGAACAGTTATTACATATTTATAACTATCTATCTATATTCTATCTCTTTTTATGGCTACGAGTCAAAAATAAACCTCATGCACAAAACATAAGTGTGTCTGCTTCGGGTGCTTCGGCTATGAATGTAAAAATATCACAGAATTACTCTTTAAATATGTATGTACTACTACACAGGCGTGTTTTAGTGTTATATTTATAGTTCTATTCCGTTTATAGTTCCAACTATGAAAATAACTACATAAAAATAGCTGTATAGAATGTCTTTGTACTTTTTATTCTCGTAATAAAACGGAGAGCGACAGCGAGGTCAGAGCTGTTCTGCATCAGTGTCTTTGGAGAAAAGGACACGTTTTCAGTCCATCAGAATGGTTGTACCTTAAATATGAAGGTTATTTTGTCTTATTTCCAAAGCACTTATTTTACACTGAATGTATGTAACAGATTGTTTTGCAGTTAAATGATGATTAACTGATTTTTTTTTTCAAACTCTAGTAAATTAAAATTAATCAATCAAAATTAAGCAAAGAAAAAACGTTAGGAACAGTTTTAAAATAAATGGAGCTATATCCGAACTAGAATGAACTCACAACGTTTAATAAAGTACTACTTTAATAAAGTACTACATGGAATAGATGTTTTAGAACTAGCACTGCTTCCTGTACTTTTTTTTTTTTTTTTTTTTAGCTTAGTTTTAGCTTTTAGCTTATCTCAAACTGCCACTTGACCTATGTAAAACGGATAAATATTTAGGGACAAGAAATAATTAGAAAAAAATGAGAACTGTGCTGGCTTGAACTGTATTTTCGGTGGATACGTTTGACTTTTACTTGAGAGCTGGACTATGTACTTTCTAGTCCACTGCATTACTGTTTAAGACCTGCTGAAATGGCTGGGGCACTCTGTTTTTAGCACTTTTATGGAGACAATTTGCCTAAACATTTTAAGTTAAGCAGACTTTGAGCAAACAAAATTGGGCTATATCAATCAAAATGAGCAGGAAAATTATACAACTGACACTTGATACGCTTTAATAATTCAAAATCTGCGGGAAATACTTTTAAGTTTTAAAGTACATTTTTTAAATTCAGTACCTTTACTCAAGTAGGTTTTTATGTGATACTTCAAGTTCAAGTTTAGTTTAACGTTTTTTGTTTTTGCCATTTGCAGTTTAAAACCACATTGGAAGAACATGTGCCAAAAAAAAAAAAAACTTTTTTAACTCAACAAATTTTTTAAATGATTATATTAGTATTTTTACTCCAGGCGAGACATGCAGATGAAAAGGAAAAACTGTCACATATTTAGGGCATATATAAATCTAAAAACATGGACAGTCAGGTTTAAATTTCCTGCTTCATTTTATTGACAAATAAAAGTAGATTTTTTATTTAGTATATGAATAAGCAATATTTTCCTGAAAATGCTATTTCTGCCTATGTTTTCCTCCTGCTGCTCGTTCTGTCAAAATCTTGTTCAGTCCAAGGCTGTGCAGTCTTTGTGGGAGAAATGGAGAGAACGGCCTGTCACGTTACAATGTGGAGGGTGGATTCAGTAAAATAATAGCTCTTTAGGTGTAAGTTTGAAAATATTGTTGTTTCCAGGTTAAAGCTTATCGGTTGAGAAAGTAACGTGGACCAAAACAAACAAACATTTTATAGTTTTGCCCTTAGTGTCTGGATTTAAGTAAAAGAAATCCAGCGGAAGGAGTCGCGCTTGGGTTAACCAGTCACTGCCCTCTGCTGGTGAGAACACGTATTACTGCACAACACATACATACTATTATTATAAACACATATGCGACTGTTTCCTTGAATAAGAAATGTCGCTATATTCAGCAGCCTCACGCCGTCTAAAATAAAGCCTTCATGCACAATACATGTAAGTGCGTCTGCTACACTGGCAGGAAGGAAAACATCTTCCATTCCTTCTATAATTCATATACTACTGCAGACTATTTTTGAGCCGTGTTCTTTTTATAGAATGCCAGTGTTCAAACTGCTATTTTAGTGAGCGTTTAGTTTATTATGGGCACGAATTCCAGCAAATGGGGAAATAGAAAAGGCAACATGTCAAGATAATACATTAATTAAGAGTACATACTGTATGATCTATTTAACCCACAAAAATAAGTTGAGCATAGACCCTTTGTCTACAGAAACACTCTTGAATGGAGGCAAAAGTGAAGTGGAACACAATGTGATTTCACTGGAGAAACTGGAATTAAGCTCAGAAAAAGAAACCTTCACTGTAGATCAGCACAAAATTGGATCGATCTCGGATGAGAAAGTGTCCAGACCATGACACAGTCGCCCTCCTTCTCCTTATGAAAATAAAGATTCTCTTATCTTAAACCAGTGAGTGACTGCACGTCATGCGGGGATGCTCTGCATCAGTGTGAATGACACAAGTTTTAAGTTTATCAACATGGTTGTACCTCAAAAGTCAAAGTCATGTTTTTGTTGATAAATGTATTATTTGCGAGTAGTATTAAATGTTCTTTTCTTAAAGAGCAACAGAGGGAGAGAAGATGAGTTAATACTGATTTTTAAACAATATGATGACATTGCACCAAAGTATGAGTGGCGTTAATTCAAAGTGCTGGTAATTGGTGGTTTATAGTATTGGTAAATGGTACGAAATGAGTAAAAAGTGTTTGGGTAAACTACTTCTCAATTAGGAGCAACTGTCTGGACGTTCAGTCACCGCAGGCCCATTCTATGGAACCCTCTCCCACTTGAACTACTACGCCAACTAAAAACATTTATTTTCACAGGTTTTTAATATCTAAACTATTACCTTCTGTACTACCTGTATACTTTTTTCTTGCTGCTCATTAGTACATTGAGTCTGTGCTGGTCACATGAAATGCTATATAAATAAATAAATAAACAAACTTCTGATTTATAATTTGAAGTAGGCCTGAAAGTATCAAAAACCTGTTGCAAATTGAGTAAAATTAGTATCGAAACTAGAAACTCACAAATAATCTCATAAAAAGGACAAAATCTGACCTTTAGTGAACAGTTCTGACATTATAATGAGCTAAGCAGGTGGGGCCTGGTCAGTACTTGGATGGGATACCGCTGGAACACCAGCTGCCACAGGGGGGCGCTGGAGGAGGAGATGTCACGGCGTTAGGCGAGACACTTCCCCCTACATTGCCTTGTATGAGAGTGGTGTATGTGGATGGTTTGTAGTGGTCGGAGACTGGCAGCCTCTTCCATCAGTCTGCACCGGGGCAGCTGTGGCTACAATAGTATTTTACTGCCCCGTTTGGGGCGGGCCACAGGGTCGTGGGCCCGGCTCCAGCTATTTTCTGGTCTTGTCCCCATTTCACCATGTGCTGTCCTGACACTTGTATGATTGAACTGGAAGGTCAGAACATTAAATATCAACATTGAACACTGAACAAATGTTCAAATCATTTCATATTGTAAAAGCTTTTGTCACTTGCAGAAGAGAAGCCGGAACTTTATGTACTGTTATTTCAATTAAAATAGAGTAATAAGTAGTAAAAGGATATAGTCTGAAAACTGTAGTCTAGGAAGTACAAATATATTAAAACATTGCTGTCCCCTTTGGTCCAAATTAACTGAACATACAATATTGAAATCCTTATCCCTATCATGAGCTTTCTTGGTTCAAATAGTGTGTTGTGTAGCTTATTAATAAAAAGTTACTGAATGCAAACAGACATCTCTATTTTCTTATGGCTTTGTGCTTGTGTGTTTGCTTCACCATAGAGTCCATCAGAGGGAGTCTGGTGTATGTTCTTATCATGTGTGGGTGACAGAAGGTGTACTTTGCATGTGTTTCAGAGGACCTGTCTGACGGAGAGGAGGTCTTCCCCAAAGAGATCACCAAATGGAACTCCAACGACCTGATTGACAAGATGGATGCAGCGGACACAGAGGACGCTCCTGGTACGACATGTCCCAGCCCCACACCTGCTGCTGCTGCTGGGACTAACTGTGTGTGCGTGTGTGTGTCTGTCTGTGTGTGTGTGTGTGTGTTTGCAGGGGAGCTGTTTCAGGACATGTCTGCAGACTATGAGCGCACCATCAGTGAAGAGAGGCTGGACGAGGTAACAGCAGCACAGATCTAGACCTCAGCATTTGGGGAAATGTTTGTAATCTCAATTCTGACAAATTTTGTGATTAGATTGGAAATATTTTTTACAAGTCAAGATAGAAAGTGGACACTTAAAAGTTGTCTGCTGTGGGCCTTAGACTATATAATAACTTTGTGTATATGTGGATTTCAGTAGGTTGTGTTCATGTTCTAGAAATTGAATGATGTCTATATTTCAGATGGAGGGCAGAGTCTTATTTAACTATGAGAAATTTACCAGTAATTTTGAATTTTGAAAGAAATATTCAAACTTATGATCCCCAAATGTTGAAGCTTCTCATCATTAGTTTTGGATTGGCTCCACAAACACACATATTATGGTTTAAAGTCAACTGACAGCAAACATATCTTTGGAGTTGAATAATGGTACCACTTTCGTGAGCTACTTTGCAAAAATAATTTCACGTTTGTTTATTTGTGCAGACATAGAAGACTTTGAACTTTGGGTCAGTTGTTGTTTTATGTGTATGGGCCCAGTTATTACACATTATAAATCTGCAATCTGACAGTTACACAGCAAATTCAACCTGAGAGTTCTGACTTGACCTCCAGCTCAACTGTAAACTTTAGGGATTCTAGAATGTAAACACAACTTATCCATCTTTCAGCCTCACAAGGAGCTGAGAAAGCCTCGTATGAGCTTCTATCATCACTAACTACAGTGTGCACACTGCTAACATAGGAAACATGACTTTCAAAGACCTTGCTGACAAAATAAAAATCTGGTATATTTTTTATAATCTTTAAATGCTGCAAAATTGGGCTGCACAATTGTGGAAAAAATTGAATCAAACAATCACTGCAATTAGTTTTGTGACACATGTTTAAAAAGTGGGCTTCTGTTCAGAGTGCACATTATAAACTCCAGGAGCTCTAACATTTGAGAGAAGATAACTGATAAATGTTTTTATACAGTTACAACAAGATTTTTATAATTCTTTGGTGAAGGTTCATTCTGTCTTCTAATTTAGCTAAAGACAATTTATATATATATATATATAATACAGGATATTTTGTTCTTTGCAGATGGCATTCTATCATCTAAACTATTGTAGCCTTTGTGATTTGATAACTGAGCTCCAAATCTAATAGTGATTTAGTTTCAATCGTGCTATATTATGCAGCCCTCCTGTAAAACAAGCTGATAAAAAAATAAAAATAGAACAAAGTTATGTTGTAATCTTTGAAACCAGGGTATAAAGTGATATCTCTGCGCTTTCATTTTCTAGTCCTTTCATACATTTAAAGACAGCACATTGCTGTTTTCCTCCGATCATCGTCATCAGGATATCCCACTGGTATCACTATTGCCCACCCGTAGCGTAGCGTCAGTCTGTTGTGAGTGTGCGTCGGCCGCTGGAGCCTGAGCCTGTAATGTCCTCTTGTGTTCAGATGCGTGGCTCTCTTATTGGCCAGGCCGATAGCCCCCCCATTCCCACCATCACGGTAACAGTAAGTAACCCCAGAGGCCTAGCCCAGACTGCCCCTGTCCCTGTGTCCCTGTGAAGACGTCCAGATGTGTGTCCTGTGCACATGTGGAGTTTTGGACCAGTCCCACACAAAACTGCACACTGTGTTCTGTCGACTGTCAGAGGTGGGCCAAGGAGTTAAAGCTGCAGGACAAGTCACAGTGCTCAGAGTGGCAAAGAACCTGGATGAGTTTCAGGTTATCAAAGTTGTTTTTTTAGTGGAGGATCTGTCTGCTCCTTATTTCCGTGGAGATGTTACTGCTTTGCCAGGGATCTTTTTAACTTTTAATGATGTTCTAACATTGTTCCAACATCAAGTTCTCTTTGGCTTCATTCATGCTTGTTTGATTAATCCTGTTGACAAGGTCCTCATAAAATAGTCTGTTTAAAATTTCCCAGTTTTGTGACTTTAATAAATAAGTATTTCTGCCGTCAAATCGTGCTTATTAAAACTGCGTGCTTACAATAGCATGTCGGGGTAAGCTCGCTCTTGTTTATTAGAGGGAGTGCTGACACACAATCCTGATGAGGGAACGCCGGACTGAGGAAAAAGTCATGGGAGCTTTTCTATACATACATTTTAGGTTTTAAGTTGGAAAACATGAGATACCAAAACAAATGTGCTGAAGAGCATGTTTAATGGCAAAAAAATGCAGAAATGTGTCCTTTTATAGGGGACATATTACACAAAATTCACTTTTAATTAGCTTTTAAACTTATGTTTCCTCATCATTAGTTTATTCAAAGTTGTTTTTGGATTGATTCCTGCATGTTTGAGTTAATGCTCTATGATTCTGTAACTGAGGCTCCAGTGCTCAGAAAAGTTGTGTTTTCACCTACCCCCTATCCCCGCCCACATTCCTTTTCTAATTTGTGATTATGTGAAAAATTAAGACTCTAAGTGACACATGTAGACTTCTACAATGTCACGTATAGACACTTTTCAAAAATCCAAAACATATAAATGCTACTTGTTACAGTGAAAGAGGAGGGGCTTATCAGTTCTGCAGAACAGGAAGTCAGTGGATCCATTTCTATTACTAAGCCGTTTTGGATCAGTATTGTGGTTTACAATGAACAAAACGTAAAACGATGATCTACGTTGTGTTATAGTTCAATAATAAGTACCTGAAAATGCATATTATTATCTCCATGGAAACAAGGCGGCGATACCTGGCCAAGCTCTTTTTTTTTTTTTTTAAAGCAATAAAAACATCTATAATTACACACAAGCGAGATACATGAGTTTAACACAAAACTGTGGAACATTTCTATCAGAGCAATAACATGTGTAGAGACAAGCAGGCAACAGACCCTCCAGCAGAAAAGTGACATAGTGTTCCTATGTTCCTGCAAGCATAGCTCAGTTGTCATGGCAGCGTCCCTAGTGCTGAGCAGCGTCCTGGGTCAGTGTGGTTCAGTGTTGCACCCACCTCTGTGATGTTGAACGCTTGTCCCGGTGCAGTGCAGGTCGGCCATGTTCTGTCCCCTCTCTGGTTCCCTCTGGTCTGTTCCATATTCTGTTGTGTGAATATTAGGGCTGCAACCAATGATCATTTTGCTAATCGATTATTCTAACAATTATTCTTTTGATTAATCGATTAGTTGGCCTGTGAATATTATGAGATTTTTGCCCAATTCGACCCAAATGAAGCTAAACGGATTCTGCTTGAGGACATCCAGCAGGAGACTATTTAGACAAAACAGGTTTTTCATCAAAAACACTAATTTTACATGTTTACTGTGTCATTCTGGTATAATAATTGCTTTGTCATAACCCTCTTCTGTCTTATTTTACATTGAGACTTTTTAAATACATTTTAACCAAATAAAGATTGGATGTGGTGACTGAAGGCTTCCAGATCGAGAATATTACAGAATAAAGTGTATTATTGAGGAAATTTAGAAATTGTTTAATCTTTTTTGACATTTTAAGTTAATAATGCCACTGTTTTTTAAAGTCTTTTCTTGTGTGTTTTAGAGTCTGTATTGTCCAGAGAACTATTACTATTACCAAAATACGACTATGATTCCTTTTTTAAGTCGATTAGTCACAATTAGTCCATTAACTGTTGCAGCCCTGGGCTGAAACTAACATTAAATAAATATTATTTTCTATCAGTTAATTTGGCAAAACAAGTTAATTTATTTATGCTCTCAAAAATCTCCTGAAGATGAGACACTGACAAAATTTGACACAGATAAAGCTGCGGCTTGAGGAAATTTAAACTGTTTTTCCACTAAAGATACTAAATGTTCATGTTTCCTGTGTGATTTTGATGTAATTCTTGCTTTGTCATGAACTTTTTCTCTCAGCACATGGCATGTTTTGGAGTCTGTGTAAAGTCCAGAGAAGGATTACTAAATTAGTTGACGATTATCTCAATAATCGATTAGTTGCAATTAATCGATTAACTTGTTTCAGCCCTAGTGACTATCCATGACTCATTCAACAACTTAGCCCCAGAACCCTTCAAGTGCCCTTCCTGTGAGCATGCTGTCTCTGCTCCCGTTCTGATCAAGTATTCTTTACTCTCCATGATCAAATATACTCTGTAAGTATTAATGTAAGTGTTCTGTGGCTGTCTTCAGGAGAGTGCGTCTCAGCAGAGCCTCCAGCCATCCAAGATCCACGTGCTCATCCTGGTGCTGCATGGTGGGAACATCCTGGACACGGGAGGTGGAGAGCAGAGCGGCAAACAGGCCGACGTCAACACCATCAGCACGGCCTTCGACGCTGTCATGAGGGTGCACTACCCTGCCGCCCTGGGACGCATCGCCATCCGCCTAGTCCCCTGCCCACCCATCTGCGCCGAGGCCTTCAGCCTGGTCTCCAAGTAAGACGCAGGAAAGCTGGATTTAGTATTTTACCTAGGGATGCATGATCCAGCTTTTTCAGTTCCAGTGCGATACTGGTAGGCCTACTTGGGCATACCTGATATCAACCGATTCTATGTGACTTTCTTCAAAACTAGTTGAGCATCAAAAATCCTCCCAGAAGCTCAGGATTTAATAACCATTATTTAACCCCAATTAAACTGCCTCAGCCCTGAGTGGGTGACACCCCTGGCCACCTCAGGCTGGTTCTTCAAGTATTTTCAGCAGATTACTGCCTTTCACACAGACTAGAGTGCACTGTGGTGTGCAGCGCAGGTTCAGAGATGCAGTCTGGACCAAACAGACTTGGTGTGGATTCTTTCCACAGACCCACATCTCTTCCAGACCTGTGCTCTGACATCCGGACCACACCTGACTTACTTTAAGTTTATGTCCCTTGTTAGTCCTCTGTTGAGTACATTATACTTTAAGCTTTTGCTATTTGTTAATTGCAACTAGTTAAACAGTGATTTCAGTTTCCGTTGTGATTCATCTTTCTGCCTTCTCTATACACTCACATTCACACTAGTGTGTTGCGTCCTGCAGCCTGAGTCCCTACAGTTACGACGAGGGCTGTCTGTCCAGCAGCCAGGACCACATCCCTCTGGCCGCTCTGCCCCTGCTGGCCACTTCCTCGCCCCTTTACCAGGAGGCTGTGGCCACCGTCATCGCCCGGGCCAACCAGGTCTATGGGGAGTTCCTCAAGTCTATGGATGGGGTGGCCTTCTCAGGACAGGTGCCTGTTCACAGCTGAAGTATACCACTGCATGTGTGGGCGGTGCACAGTTAAGTGTGATGTCTTTCCTCTGGCTGATAGGTGTGCCTGATCGGGGACTGTGTTGGAGGGATCCTGGGCTTTGACGCTCTGTGCAGCAGTAACCAGATTGTGAATGAGAGCCAAAACAGCAGCCGCAGGGGCAGTGTGGTCAGTGTTCAGGTGAGGTAACTCATTCACTCAATTTATTTGTTGATTTATTGCAAGCAAGAGGGAAAAACATTTATGCATGTGTCCAATAAATTTGCAAGAATACAACTGAATGGGTAAATGGAAACATATTGGAATGTAGAGCTTTTAACCATTTCATTACACAGATCCTGTATACAAGCTCTTCCTTCTCTGAGCCTCACAAAGACACTCACTTCCAAATTTCCCAGATTTGTGACATAAGTTGAATAGTAGTTGCCATGCATTATTTGAAGTTCTAAAACATGACATGGCAAAGCAAAGGTCCTCAGGCCAATAAAAGTACAATAATCAAATTTTTATATTTTTACTCGAAAGGAATGGGAAGAAGATAATTTAAAACGCCAATACAAAGTGGTTTACAGCAGTGGTTCCCAAACTGAAGGGCTGAAACCCCTAGAGGCGGCAAGAGAGGTTTCAAGGGGTCCCCAGAGCTTTGTCTGATCGGAGGGTCAGGTTATCAAAGTAGTAACCTCCAAAATTGCCTCTTATGTGTTTGAAATAAATGTTAGTTGCATGTTAGTAGTTTTTATTTTTTTATCATGTAATGCATTGGTCATGGGCCACAGTTTTGGACTGGGGGGGCCTGCAAGCCTCAGGTTCTCATAAGGGTAGCTTCAAGGAAAAAAAGGTTGGGAACCACTGAACTTAACAAAATAGTCACCTTAAAGCAAAGTATGTTTTTTTTTGGACATATCTACATCCAGATTCTTTTCTCTATTTTGATGATTCTACAATAAATTCAAATGTTGCAGGACCAGGACCTGCTGTCTCCGGGCATCATTGTGAACTGTGGCTCCTCCTCGCCGACACTAGAGGGCAGCAGACACCTGAGCCGCAGTAACATCGACATCCCGCGCACCAGCGCCGGCGAGGAAAAGAAGCCCTTGGCCCGCAAGAGGAGTGACTCGTCCACATACGAGCTGGACACCATCAAGCAGCACCACGCCTTCCTCTCCAGGTGCGCGTGTCGTTTGATGAAACTACAACGCTCTTTCCCTTCATGTTGTGCAGCCTTTAAGAGTGGCTGATATAAACACAAATGAAAATCGCAATGCTTGTTTTGAGTTTCCCGATAATTATATTCAGTTGATATTATGTTAGGCAATTAGTCCTGGTTTTCGTCCATGGTTATGTCCTGTTTTAGCCCTTAGTTAAGATCTATTTTAGTCTTGTTTTGGTCCTGTTTTACTCCTACTTCTTTAATAAAGCCCTAGTTTAGTCTTGTTTTAGTCTTGCTATAGTCCTGGTTTTGTCCCTGGTTTAGTCCTCTTCTACTCCTGCTTTATTATGGCTTTAGTCCTTGTGAAGACTTGGTTAAATCATGTTTTAGTCCCAGTCCTTAGGCCTGTTTTAGTCTTGTTAGTTTATTCAACAAAAATGTGTTAAAAAGTCTCGACAAGTGAGTTGACTGTAAAATGACTAACAAAAGTGGAGAAATGTCACTTCATGCTTCAAGATTACAATGTTTTTTTTTTTTCATTGGTGATGCATTTTTTAACCATTCATTCACAATTTTCATATTTTGCATATCTTCAAAACAACATTCACAATATTTGTCGATATATTTCCCACCTGTCGCAGCCATGTGTGTCAGTATTGTATAAAGCGCTGTGTGGTTCTGACTTTGTGGTGGTTGTGGTTGTGCTGTGTGCAGTCTCCACTCCAGTGTGCTCCGCAGTGACGCTGTGTCGCGCCGCTCCAGCAGTAGCACCATGCTGGATGGGACCACTCTGGGCAAGTTCGACTTCGAGGTGACAGACTTCTTCCTGTTTGGCTCTCCTCTGGGACTGGTGCTGGCACTCCGAAAAACAGTCATTCCCATGCTGGACGGTAAGAACCAAAAACAGTTCTACATGTTAAGTAATGGGTGAACAGCGGTCAATGTGTTAAAAGGACACATATTCTGCATTAGAATAGGCATGAGTGTCAGGTGGATCTATCACAGGACAGCGCTGTAAACCCTGTGAGTAAAACAGAGCAAACACTGGTGAATGGATCGATTAACTCATTTTATGAATGCATGAATGCTGTGAGAGGTACGCGTGACCGTGGCGCATCCATATGCGAGATGTTTGGTGTTGTCCCTCGGAATGGTTTCAAGTTCCTGTGCATTATTATAGGCCTATTCAAGTGACGTAAATGAGGCTTTATTAAATCTAAAGGCTGTCTCTGCCTTACAACAGCCAGATTCCTGATAAGGCACTGCTCATATCTGAGGGCTGCGGTCTCTGGCGGCATATTAAAAAATAAACAAAAAAATACCGGTGGGGATCTCTCTGTAGGACAGACGTGGAGTCAAATCAAATCAAATCAAATCAATTTATTTTTATAATGCCCAAAATCACAACAACAGTTGCCTCGATGGGCCACAGGTAAAAGCAGTTCAGATAACTGTCCCAGAATGCCCCTGTCCTTTGACCCTCCTTCGCGGCGAGGAAAAACTACAAAAAACCCCATGGGAAAAGTAGAAACCTCGGGGAGAACCACAGTGAAGGAGAGATCCTACTCCCACGGACGGACAGGCTGCAGATGAACTAGGACTGACGCATCCACTTGGACTGTGGAGCCAGAACCACTCAAGAGGGAGGTGGCTTTAAAGAGTTCCTCCAGGCGGACGAGGAGCAGTCCACCAGTGTAGAGAGATCCTCCAGCAGGAGATGAGGAACAGTTCATCTAAAGTAGAAGGAAGAGAAACATGTGAACAGCAATGAACAGACTACAGTTGAAGTAATATTAAATATTGTTGATAGGTAAAGTAGGAAGAACCAGAGGATAGTGTTCAAGCTGCCATACTTCCCCCAGCAGAATTGCTCCAAGGGCAGCGTAGCTAAAACTGTAGGTTTTTATTTCTGTTCCTAACTGGCCTGACCATAAGCTATTTCAAAGAGGAACGTTTTGAGCCTGGTCTTAAATGTAGAGACTGTGTCGGCCTCTTTTACATGAACAGGGAGCTGGTTCCATAACACAGGAGCTTGGTAGCTAAATGCTCGACCTCCTACTGTGCTTTTAGAGACTCTGGGGACTAACAATAGTCCAGCATTTTGAGAACGAAGAGCTCTGTTTGGATGGTACGCTACTATTGCATCTTTGAGGTAGGATGGGGCCATATTGTTTAAAGCTTTATAAGTCAGGAGGAGGATTTTAAATTTGATTCTAAACTCAACAGGAAGCCAGTGAAGAGACTCTAACACTGGTGAAATATGATCTCTTTTTCTAGTACCTGTTAATAATCTTGCTGCTGCATTTTGAACCAGTTGAAAGCTTCTTATAGAGCTTTTAGGACACGCTATAAGCAGAGCGTTACAATAGTCTAATCTGGATGTGACAAATGCATGGATGAGTTTTTCGGCATCATCTCTGGGCAGGATTTTCTAATTTTGGTTATGTTACGCGAAATGAAAGTAGGCTGTTTACAGGCTTGATTTATATGTGCTTTGAACGAGAGATCTTGGTCAAATAGGACCCCAAGGTTTCTTACAGTAGAGCTTGGGGCTACAGTGATATTGTCCAGAGAAACTATCTGGTCAGATAAAGAGTCTCGCAGGTGCTTAGGGCCCAGCAGAATGACCTCGGTTTTTTCAGGGTTAAGGAGCAGATAATTAAGAGTCATCCAAGTTTTTATGTCTTTCACGCAGGCACTAAGTCTGTCTACTTGATGGGTCTGATCAGGTTTCATTGATAAATAAAGCTGAGTGTCATCTGCATAGCAGTGGAAGTTAATGCCATGCTTTCTGATGATCATACCTAAGGGCAGCATATAAAGTGTGAACAGAACTGGACAGTACTGAACCCTGCGGCACACCGTGGGTTACTTTAGAACATGGGGAAGATCTCTGGTTTACATTAACAAACTGGTACCTATCAGATAGATAGGATTTAAACCAGCTAAGGGCGGTTCCACTGACACCTATATCACATTCTAACCTCTGCAGTAGAATGTTGTGGTCGATGGTATCAAACGCTGCGCTGAGGTCCAACAGAACCAGGATTGAGACCTGTCCATCATCAGCAGCTAATAACAGATCATTTGTGACTTTAACTAGTGCAGTTTCAGTGCTGTGGTACGCAGACGAACCCTGACTGAAAAAACTTCAAATAAATGATTGTCCTGCAGGTGGCGACAAAGCTGTTTAATCACAATTCTTTCAAGGATTTTAGAGACAAAGGGCAGATTAGAAATAGGTCTATAGTTTGCCAGTATGTCGGGGTCTAGATTAGGCTTTTTCAAAAGTGGTTTAACCACTGCATAT
Source organism: Rhinogobius similis (assembly GCA_019453435.1). Taxonomy (NCBI): domain Eukaryota; kingdom Metazoa; phylum Chordata; class Actinopteri; order Gobiiformes; family Gobiidae; genus Rhinogobius; species Rhinogobius similis. The sequence goes on along the minus strand of CM033638.1, from coordinate 34,298,124 downwards.
TTGAAGGACTGAGGGACATAACCGCTTTCTAGTGAAGTATTTATTATATTAAGAATGGGATTTATAATTAGGGGGAGAATTTCTTTGAGGAGTCTACTTGGGATTGGGTCTAAAATACAAGTTGATGTTTTGGAGGACATAATGACTGAAGTTATCTCTGCCTGATCAACAGCAGTGAACCTATCTAGTATTACTGAAGGATTTGTATGGGACACTAGCTTTGCAGTCTGGGCTTGCTCAGTACTGATAGTGGGAGTAATTGCATTTAGTTTATCTCGAATAGTTGTGATTTTGCTGCTAAAGAATAAAAGAAAGTCATTGCAGCTTAGAGTAACTGGTATTGAGGGTTCTACTGCGCTGTGACAGTTTGTCAGCCTGGCTACAGTGCTGAAGAGAAATCTAGAGTTATTTTTATTTACTTCTATTAAATTTGAATAATATCTGGTTTGAGCCTTACGCAGAGCCTGCTTATAAGACAGAAGGCAAGTTTTCCATTCAAGTCGCACTCAGGACCGGGAGGGAGCGGTCAGAGAAGCTTCAGAGCGGCTGGTCTGAGTGCTTGAGCAGCTGGTCACTGCAATGGTCTCTGTGGCTTCAGGACAAACCACTGTTTTGATCACATCCGCTGCTGAAGGCTACTTACATCGAGGGCCTTTGTAGCTGTTTTATTGTCCCATATATGAGTCCTTCTCATTCTTTGACTTGTTGTTGGAAAACAAGTGTCTCCTTCGCTGTGAAGCGTTGGCTTCTTTATTTGCCCGGATATACCATGGCTGCAAATTTCACCTGCACTGACGGCCTATTAAATGCCACAGTTAGTCATTGGTTCAAACACACTCACCATATATGTACTTGCACCACCCCACCAGCCTCCAGTGGACAAGTACAGCCTCTTTGAGCTAGCGTTAATGCCGTGAAGGTTGCAAAAGCCCGACCTGGAACTGCCCCCTGGCAAACGCGCTAACTCTGGGGCATAATATGGCCCCTAAAGTTCATTTCAAGTGTGCTATTTGCATTTTGATTATGTTGGCATCAACTCTCAATATAAGATCTAAAGAGCTGTCACCATCAGTGAAGCAGCCATCCTTGGGCTGAAAAATCTAAATAAACCCATCAAAGAGATGCAAAAATATTAGTTGTGGACAAATCAACAGCAACACCAAAAGATCCGGAAGACCACGGAGAACAACTTCGGTGGATGACTGAGGAATTCTTTCCAGTTGACCAGATCAAGAACACCCTCCAGGAGGCAGGTGTATGTGTGTCAACGTCAACACTCAAGAGAAAATTTCAATACTGAGGTGAATACTGAGGGTTCACCACAAGATGCAAACCATTGATGAGCCTCACAAACAGAAAGGCCAGATTAGAGTTTGCCAAACAACATCTAAAAACGTCTTCAGAGTTCTGGAACAACATCCTAAGGACATATGAGACAAAGATCAACTTGTGAGTGATGGAAGAGAAGAAAAGGAAGTGCTGATGATCCAAAACACACCACATCATCAGTGAAGCAGGTGGTGGTGGTGTCATAGCATGGGCATGTATGGCTGCCAATGGGACTGCTTCATTTGTATTTATTGGTGATGTGCCGCTGACAAAAGCATCAGGATGAATTCTGAAGGGTTTCAGGCATATTATCTGCTCATATTCAGCCAGATGCTTCAGAACTCATTAGATTGATTGTTAGATCGACCAAAGCATACTGCCAAAGCAACCAAAGAGTTTTTAAGGCAAAGAAGTGGAATGTTATGCAATGGCCAAGCCAATCACCTGACCTGAAGCCGATTGAGCAGCATTTCACTTGCTGAAGACAAAACTGAAGGGAAAATGCGCCAAGAACAAGCAGAAACTGAAGACAATTGCAGTAGAGGCGGAGCATCACCAGAGATGAAACCCAGCGTTGGGTGACTGCAGGCTGTAATTGAGTATAAAAAATGAAAGTTTGAGTTATGATTGTTACTTTGTCCCATTACTTTTGGTCTTTTTAAAAGTGGGAGTCACATGTACAAACTGTTGTAATTCCTATACCACTCACCTGATTTGGATTCAAATACCTTTAAATTAAAGCTGAAAGCCTGCAGTTAAAGCACAGTTTGTTTGTTTCATTTCAAATCCATTGTGGTGGTGTATAGAGCCAAACGTAATAGTGTTGATGTTCCAATATATATGGGCCTGACTATGCATTGTGCTTTAAACACGCTCTTGTGCTTTTACTTTGGCATCTCATGTTATAGAACGTGAAAGATGTTTGTATATATTGAAAACCATACAGAGCTTTTGACCAGTTTGGCTCATCAGGATTGGTGTTAGCAGGTCACGTACTGGCAGCAGAGGGAACCATGAGAAAATAAACAAAACCTAGCTTGCCCCGACATTGGTGTAATTGTGTAGTGTAGTGATTTGAGGCCGAAATGCTCAGAACATAGAAACAGCACAGGAGACCGCCGGATTTCTACCTTTGACACCACAAATCTAGGAAATTTGAAACTTTGCAAAAGGACCCCGTAAACAGGATTAATTAAACAAGTGTGAAGTAAATGATGCTAAATACAACTTCAGGTATGTTTCTGATGAAGATTAAAAGCTCAGAAAAGTCAGTTTTGTATAATATGTGTCCTTCAAAGTTGAATGTTTGATTCTCAGTTCTTAGATAAACCAAAATTCCAACCCAACTTTAGTTTGAACATTCATAGTGGCCCCTCTTGCCGTTTGTGCAGTGGCCCAGCTGCGGCCCGCCTGTCAGCAGGTCTATAACCTGTTCCACCCGGCTGACCCCTCTGCCTCTCGTCTGGAGCCTCTGCTGGAGAAGAAGTTCCACCTCCTGCCCCCCTTCAACGTGCCCCGCTATCAGCGCTTCCCCCTGGGAGATGGGAACTCCGCTCTGCTGGGTAAGTCCAGCCTGGCGTTGCAGAGGAATCACATGTCCTGTCAGAGAAGAGCAGGTTACCTCACATATTAGGGCTGGTATTGCCAAGAGCCTAATCATATAAGACAAACCCCCATACAGGATCCACGAGGTATTCTGATACACGTAAAGTTTAAATTGATGATTCAGTTGATGTGTTAATAGATTCAGCCTTATGCATGTGCTATGTATTAAATATTTAATAAAATTTCATTCATTCATTCACATTTCTTAAAGTCTCATCACATAAGATTTGAACCAAGGATATTGACTGAAATAAAGGTATTTACTTTAAGTGTTTTTTCCTCTAAAAAGCTTTCAGAAAAAGCACTCTTGCTTTGATGGGGCTTGTGTCTCCATAGATCTAAGCTTCAAGTGAATTAAATAATTAAATAATTAATAAGACGTATTTAGGTGCAGATTGGTCAATATTGTTGTTTCCAGATGAAAGTCTTCATGTTGAGAGAGCAAACTGAAAAAAGGGGGAAAATGAGTTTTGCCTGAGCATCTCGCTTTAACTAATGTTAAGTGTAGTTAGCATCACTTTTTTGACATAGGGGCTTGTGTTTGGCCTAGTTCTGACCTTCTACTGTTCAGAGATAACCACAGCCTCTGGGGAGTGTGTCATGTGTACACACAACCATTGACTGTTTGTTTCTGTAACCAACACATAAGCACAGACCTGATATTTATATTTATAGATATATATATGTATATATATTTATATACACCTTGTGGCTGTTTTGAAAGAGCGGTGCTGAACCAAAGGCATTCCCCTGTCCTTACACTGTCCTTCCTCATGAGTTTCTGTGTTTCCCTTGTCCCCCTGACCCCCCGGGCTCCTTTGCCCCCTAGTGGAGACAGTGCAGAGCCACGCCCCCCTGCTGCTGGACAGTGGACCCTCGCTGTCCCTGCGCTGTCCAGAGACCATCAGCGAGACGTGCATCCCGGTGCCCGTGCTCAGCTGGCAGGACGGCCTCCTCAAAGCAACGCCCACCAGCCCGGAGTGTGTGTAGCCTCGTCCAATCAGCTGCCTCTGCCCCGCCCCTGCCCCTGTTTGTCCCTCTGAATGTGGAGATGCTTGGGTTCAGTGTTGTTGTGTGCTTCAGCGACGTCAGTATTCCCATGGCTCCAAAACACACCAATAACACATTTATGCAATCTAATACATATAAACCTAAATGTCAGTTACACTCTTCAAAAAGTAGAGAAATCAACCTAAAAGTAGAGATGCGCGATACTGATACTGGTATCAAATATCGTGTCGATACAGAAAAAAATATTGAATGGCTTTGGACATTGGCTCCAGAATATAAGTTCAGCTGATATCCTGGTTGGGTCTTTGAATTTATTTATTAAGACTATTTACAGGCCAGAACATCTCATGATATTTGAGATTTTGTTTACATAAAGCAGTCTGTCATTAGTTGAAGTATTTGGGTTAGTTTTGTCATACGGTATTCTTCTTTTAAGAAAATAAATGCTGTTTTCAGTTTCTGCAGAGGTATCATTCGCTATCGGATATCGGCAAATACATGCATCAAAATCGTATCAGATCTGATAAAACTGGATCGGTGTATCCCTACCGAAAAGTTATATTTAAAAGAACAGGTCAGTGTCAGTAGCTAGTGTTGGGAAGTATACATGTACTGAAATCAGGGTTGTCAGATTTTCATAGAGCAACAACTGACTCCCATGACTAACAAAGCCCAAAACAAACAACCTGAGCCCCATATACCGTAATTGAGTAAATAAATGTTAATAAATGTTAAATGTTGTGTGTCGCAGGTGATAAGATGCACATGTTTTTAATAACATCTTTAAAATGTTAATAAACTATTAAGAGCCTGTATTTCATTACTGGGAAATCAGACCTGAAATCGGTTAAAACCCATCTTTTTAAAGAAAGTGCTGCTCAAGAGCAAGTCCAAAACATCTGCGACTGTCTAAATTTACATGCACCTTTTGCAAGTCGCTCTAAATTAGCTTGGCTGAAATAAGTATTTTGAACATCTAGGGTGTGGTTGTTTCAGTGCAGTTAGCTCCTACAGACAGATGTAAGGCAGAGGTTTACTTGAACCTGAAGTCAGAATTGAATCTACTTGTCAAAACGTATTCACTCTCAAAAATGTATGTACAGTTGACAATTCAATTTCTTTTGCGATGGAACCTAACTGGATGACTGAGGGATTACACACACTTTAGTATTCAGAATACTAATTTAGAATAAATGGATTCTCAGTGAAGTTACTCTTTATTTGATGGTATTCAAAATACAGTTACCATCCTAAAATTAAAGCAAAACATTGTGGTTCTTCATTGCGCAATTTAAGCTTTGAACTACACAGCATTAGTGAGAACACAGCCCTTGTGGTGCTTACATGCGCATTTTTCTTTCTTTAATTACTAATAAACACGAATAATAAACAGTGAAGCTATAACATAAAGCTGTTTTACACTATAATTGAATGAAAATTAACGTAAAAGCAAGTGTTCAGAATACAGTTCTCTGATTAGACCCCGTAACAGATATTCGGTATTCTGCAACTAAATACATTTTCAAAGTATTCTTCCCAATACTGACTCTAGGTATCAATACAGTCTATAAGGACATATTATAAAAATAATTAAAGTTTTGTTTTTCAATGTAAAAAATGCAACTTGTCACTGTGATCATTACACAGAATTCTGGCCTTTCCCTGTCACATGATCGTATACAAGAGCTTGTCAAAGCTCACACATCTGCTCTGCCTGTGTTGGTTCTGACGAGCCATGGAAATACAGCAAGCTAAGCCTCATCCTGTGGTTCATTGTGTCACATTGTGTGGTGCTCTGCTCATCATGTGAAGATGACTCCATGAGTGTTAGCATTGCTTCTGCTGTGACCTCCAGACCCTGTGGTGTGGCGCTAACACTGACCTCTGACCACTACTCAAAGAAACACAACATCTACACATTCTGAGCTCAGGACTGGATCATTCTTAACATTTGTGGTCCTGCATCTGCCTTGTATGTTGTTTGCTCGTGTGTCCTTGATCCAAATCTCGGGGCCGGCTCTGGACCAGGACAAACCTCTGTGGTCCCAGTGTCCCTCGGCTGGCCTGTGATTGGACGTCTGTGCCGTGTCCCGTCCTCTGTGTCTAACATGATCTCTGTTTGGACCAATAGCAGACGTTGTTCAGTCTCATGGTGGTGTCTTCATGGACAGTTCGTACCCCTCGTCCCCCATCACGGGCCCCCTGTCCCGGGGCCAGCGGAGGGCCAGTGAGGTCAGCATTGCCAGCCAGGTCTCAGGAATGGCAGACAGTTACACTGCCACCAACATAGCCAACAGTAAGTGTCTACATCCTGCAGCCTGTCACTGCCTCCACTCTCACTGCACAGACATGTTGAACACTCTGAAGGACAGGCTTACACATCCTCTCACTCACTTTACATGCACAGAGAGCTCTGAGTGCGCTAAACACCTGAACTCAACTCATCTTTGACCCGAAGACTCTTGTCCCAGTCTACAGCAGCTCAAAGAAGGGACGCAAGCAGCAGCTGCTGAGAGACATTCAGGGATGTCTGGTAATTTAAGCATCAGCAGCAAAACATTGTAGCTATAAATGCTAATAAATACATCTATACCAGACTTTTGACAAACCGCGATAAGCGCCATCTCATTTACATTGAGCACTTAAATTTCAGACATGAGGTTATTTGGTCAGGATGCCTCTCCTGGTCTGCACTGTTACACGCAGCAGGAACACCACATGTGTGATACTGAGATCTGAAGAGATCCAAATCAAGACTCCTTGTACTTCTCGGGTTACATTTTGACAAACTGGTTTAAATTGAACTTGGCCAGTGATTTTCCTGCTGTGCATGTGAAAGCAGGGAGTGAAGATCAGCTCCAGCGAAATAATCTCAGATAATATGTTCAGTCACGGTTCCTCACCTCTCACTCACTCACACACCTCTGACTGCCCACACACAGATCCCACTGGACTCACTGCCTTCTCTCTGTCTCCCTCTTGTGGTGGAATGCACAAACTCCACCTTCACTGTCCACTGTCTTCATGTAAATGCAATGAAAGGATGCATTTCCCAACTGTTCTGGTGCATGCAACACCTCAGCTGTGTCTGCATTTCACCTTCTCTGGAAAGATCAGTGTTTTCTGTCCTTCAGAGACTCCATGTCCTCATCGTGTCAGGGATGAGCAGCATTCTTTTAGGCAAAGTACTAAGTATTTTTTTTCTCTGTTGAACTTTCACTTTGTTTTGAAGTTTCAGCTTGGACCGGTGCAGATTCCAGATATCTCACACATTCATTACAGCTCGTTACTGTAGCTGGGTTATTCTACGAAACAACTGCATTTGAGTCATCAGACTTTACTGGGAGACAGTTTGTTAATTATCAAGTTAATAAATGTTATTAGTCTTGAAGATTAACACATAATAATAATAATAATGAATCGTCGTGTTAAAATGGCACCTTTTGTCATGTCCTAAGTTCAATGTTGGTAACTTGTATATTATATTTCAAAAGCAAAAGGTTAACTTCATGTGTCTTTTGTTTTAATTTCAGAGGATATAATGTACATTTATTGACAAATTGATTTGAGTCCGGGATTTTTGACTCATCACCACAATCATTTTAACGTTCAATTCAATTGAATTTAATTTTGTATATATATTTTTGTAACATTAGGTTATTAAAATTTACTGTTAATTACGCCATAAGATAAAGTGACTTCAATTGAATATTTCTGGAGCCAAAATGTAAAGTCCCTAACTTACTTTACATCAGCTTTTCGGTGGTTTTCAATATAAGATTTCTGATTTCTGTAAGACTTAATCTTACCTTACCCAGTTTTCTTTGGAATTTTTTTTTTTTTAAATCATTTTTGCTCCATGTTGCTTGAGTTTGAGGTGAGTGAAGTAAATTGTGTCCATTTCAGTTAAAAACATACCACTCCGTCACAAAAGGCTTCTCCGATCCAATATTAGAAATAGTACAACAAAAGATAGTTTTGTATCTGAGGTGGAGATTGTGCTTTTAATAATAAAAAGGTATTATTATATTGTGGGTATGTTAAAATTTGTATGAAACATTTTTCAACATTTTGGTGATGAAATGCGCTGTTGTGTAGAATGACCCAGCTGTGTGTCAGATTGTACAGGCCAGAGGGACAGACTGCTGTGATGTTTGTGTGTTATTATAGCTGTCAATCAACTCCAAATGCACACGCCAGCACGTTCTGTTTCCATTCACATTTTTAGACCTTTAGACCGAGGAAGAACTCAAATACTTCACTTTGATTTAGATTTAAATAAACCAGGAACTTTAAAATGCAAAAGATCTGACGTAATTTAAAATTGAAAAAGAAAAATGTTAAACTACAAACTACAACTGCAACCTTGTTTTATTCCATTATCTCAAAGTAACTTCCCATCAACAGTCTGAACCTCTGAACATTACACTCTCACATCGATGTTGAATTGTGTTGCTGTGTTGTGTCTTCCCCCTTTTGCCACAGAAAACAAAATACCCAAGTCCAAAAGCTCCAGTCTGCTGTCCCAACTCGCCCTGACCTCCCATAAGTCCTTCCACCTGAAAAACCCTCCCAAGTTCCGTAAGAATGCTGGCTCCAGCTCAGATCCAGTTCCAGACCTGGGGCTGGAGCCGGGGCCAGAGGGGGAGAGTGTGGCCCCTGATAGGGAGGTCAGGAGATGCCTGTCCGCGGGGCTGGACTGTGCCATATCAGACCTGGTGTCTCTGGACTCGCAGGCTGAAGTGGACCAAGGTATTCGGCAAAAAGGACCGGGACATTTGAATCTGCATGAGAAAATCTGTCCTCAAACACGTTCCTCTCTGCTCCACGAGACTAACAATGATTCAAAACACTCATAAGTTTAAAGAGACTTCAGCTTGTCACCAGGTTGAATGTTGTATGAGATGTTTAAACAGCTCTAAAGCATATGGAACTTTTAAAAGTAAAAATAAAAAATTAAAAATAAAGGGTTTTTTTTGACAAAAGTGGTTTTGTCAAAGTAAAAGCACTCCGACACATGTGATGTCAGAGCTGCTTTAAACAAATTTAATTTAGATTTTACTGCATTGATTTAATAGCAGATTATTGAAGACACTTGGAATTTTTGATGAAAACAAACTCAAAATACTTAGGTTTTACTTGACAAATACTCACAGAAATATTTAGCCCACAATAGTTTTTCATTTTATCTACAGATTTAATGCAACTTTATCACACATTATACTTTTGTGAAGTGCTTTCAGAATTGGAACATTCTGAAAGCAAAGCTCTATCAGATTCTTCTACTATTTCTTATACTGCTGGGTTTCAGATGACCTCTCAGCATTCAACAGTCCTAGCTTTTGTGATGGGTGAAGGTTAAAGTACTGGTTTTCTGCTGTACATTAAGCTCAATACACTGGAACAATTTGGTTAAAATAAAGTTTGGGTTCAACATTTGTGCCACATGCATGCCTTATAAATCTGAGCTCGTATCCTCTGCAGAAGCTGAAGTGTCTTATGTTGAGTGTTCCTGGTGCTGGCTGCGCTCCTCTGTCCTGTCCTAACCTCTGTGTCTCCTCACAGCCGAGCGCTACTCTTCTGCCACACTCCTGCCACACTTCTGTCACCTCTGCACTAATCAGAACATCTTTGACCTCAGCCCTGTCTCTCTGCAGTCTCTGGAGATTACTCATTTCAGATTAAGCCTGCTCTGAGCTTCCTCCTGGCTGCTCTCGTGTCCCGTGTACATCTGTGTGTACTCAGTGCTGTTGTGTGCAGTTGCAGCTCGCTGGTGGGGCACTAAGCGTCTGGACTTTGCTCTGTACTGCCCTGATGCTCTAACGGCCTTCCCCACGGTGGCCCTGCCGCACCTGTTCCACGCCTCGTACTGGGAGTCCACCGACGTGGTGTCCTTCCTCCTCAGACAGGTCAGTGCTGCTGAGACGCTCCACAATCCTCTTCACTGTCACATGACTTGAGCTCCTACTACAGCTGCTTAAGCATCACAGCTTCCTCACAGCCAGGGAAGTATAATGAGACCTGCTGTACGAAGAGGTGGGCACGATATTGAAAAACTGATCATATCATTAAGCATATTTTATGCAAAATTTGAATATCATGTTTATTGGTTGTAGTAAAAAATGCAGTAAAAAGAAAAAGATGAAACTAGGTCTTTATCAAGGACTAAAACGGGACTAAACCAGGGACAAAACCAAAACTATAGTAATCCATGTCTTCACAAGGACTTAAACAGGACTAAAGCTAGACTAAACTTGGTTTAAACCAAGGACATGACCATACCAGGGACACTTCAACTCCACACCACAGTGAACCTCCTCAACACTGACGCTGTTATATAAGAAAGGTAATGAGTTCAGCTGTGTGTGATCCCAAAGTCTGTATCAGTGATACATGTGAGCGTCGCTGCATGTGAACATTTTATTGGCCACATATAGGTATTATTTTACATCCAAATGCCTTTTGACTTTTTTCCCCATTTGGGGAGTGTCTTTGGTAATGGTACTAGACTGAGAAAGTCACTCCAACTGTGTCTGTGTGTGTGTGTGTGTGTGTGTGTGTGTGTGTGTGTTTGTGTTTTTGCAGGTGATGAGGCATGAGAACTCCAGTATCTTGGAGCTGGATGGAAAGGAAGTGTCTGAATTCACTCCGTCCAAACCTCGGGAAAAGTGGCTCCGCAAGAGGACTCAGGTCAAGATCAGGGTGAGCACAAACACTTGGCCCTGTGTGCTACCACTGCTGAGACGTGTCCTCAGAGAAATAGAGTAAAGGCAAAGGCTCTGAGTAAGCGGGCTGCTGTTGAACTCAACTCTTTTAGATTAAACGGTACACAGTGGTACAAAAGCTGTATGCACTGTAGTTTTACAGAGCATACATTACTTTTACTTCACTACATTTGGGAGCAGGGTTCATTTTGACAAAAAAAACTTACTTAGTCTTAGTTTTCTTTTGACTAAAAGGAATTTTAGTTTTAGTCTGGATTTAGTCAATAATTCCTTTAGTTTTGTTTTGTTTTTGTTTTTTTGACAAAAATGTTTACTTACTCCATAATAGCTTTAGTCAACCAGAATATTTAATTTTAACTCTGATAAATCGCTTGATGAATATGTACAGATGTGTGTCTTGAATGTTGAGTTTGTTTCTGCTCTGGTTTGAGGCTCTGGGACTGAAAAGTGGAACTTGGACCTATTCTTCATTGTCACTTTTTATTCATTTATGTTTAATTTTTATCATTTTAGTTGAGAAAAATATCTACTATAGTCACAGTTTTACTTTTTATTTAGTTTTAGTCATATTTTAGTCTACGAAATGCACACTGTTTGAAAGCAAATGTCTTCACTTTGTACTCCACTACAGCTTTGAACAGAACTGAAAAGTAAAAAGTATTCCAGATTTGGTTTTGATGGTTTATTTTTAGTGTGCTGATGGTGATGTTCTGCTTAAATGTTTTGAGTTCAAGTTCCGGCTTTGAGCAGCCAAAAAAATATGAATAGCACCTTGAGATTTCTTTGAAATGTAAAGTGCATTACAAATAAAATGTGTTTTTATTATTATTATTGTTATGAATAAAAATAAGATTCAGTCGCTACTGTTGACTCAAAATCAGCACAATTCTTTCTGAAAAGAAATGGCTACATTTAATGCTTTAACAGTTCTCAAAAAATACTTTTACTTTTGTACTCCTAAAGTATATTTTTAAACAAACACTTTTTGTAGAATTTGTGATACTTAACTTAACTTTCTTTGATTTCGTTGTGTCTGTACTTTGACTTAAGTAACAACATGGAGTACTTTTCCACCTTCGTCCTCCACCACAAGGTCCCATAGAAACCCCATATGTGCCCCCTGTGTTTGTCCCCGACAGAATGTGACGGCCAACCACCGCATGAACGACGCCGTGTTCCCAGAGGACAGCCCCCAGGTGCTGTCCGGCCGCTTCATGTACGGGCCCCTGGACATGGTGACTCTGGCCGGAGAAAAGGTCTGAGTCCACACCACTCAAACATAAAATACAAATGCACTCCCAGGTGACTGTCCTCCTCTGTGCAGGTGGACCTCCACATCATGACGCAGCCCCCTTCTGGAGAGTGGGTGTATTACAGCACTGAAGTCACCAACAGCAGCGGCCGAGTGTCCTTCACTATTCCAGAAGACAAGCGGCTGGGGATCGGAGTCTACCCAGTCAAAATGGTTGTGAGGTCAGTATTTGAGGAAATAATAAAAACACACTTCCTTCTACAGCCCTGTTTGGAGTGGATTTGTTTTACCTCAGGACGTCTGTAAAATTGAAATGAGACTTTATTACAGAAATTACAGGCTGTTATTCCCATTGAAATATAACGGCTTTATTCGTTTATGTCGTTATATTTTAGGATGTGTTGTGATCAGTGATCAGAATCACACGATAATGTTTCTTATGAAACAGACTTAAACTCTCTCGTTAATTCCACTCATGCTGATACATTGTCTTGATCTAAAATTAGGTCCAAAAGCACCCAAACTTTCCCAGTAAGTCTGGTGCTGCTGCTTGGTCTTCCGTTGTCATGACAACGAGATTGTACTGTTGGGTCATATCTGCAGTGTTTTGGGTTTAGTTCCAATCTGGACATGAAATGGAGCAAAGAAACATTTTGAATCATTTATCTTCAGTGCACGTTCTAAAGGACAAACATCTTAAAGTGTGAGTATAAATACTGTACATCTCTGTGTCTCCCAGAGGGGACCACACGTTTGCAGACAGTTACCTGACAGTGGTTCCTCACGGGACAGAGTTTGTGGCGTTCAGCATCGACGGGTCATTTGCAGCCAGTGTGTCCATCATGGGCAGTGACCCTAAAGTGCGCGCTGGTGCTGTGGACGTGGTCAGGTACGGCTCTTACCCTTGACCCGCTCTATAATCCACATGTGACCTCCTGATGTAATGTGTGCTGTGTGCGCAGGCACTGGCAGGACCTGGGCTACATGATCATCTACGTGACGGGCCGCCCGGACATGCAGAAGCAGAGGGTGGTGGCCTGGCTGTCGCAGCACAACTTCCCTCATGGCATCGTGTCCTTCTGCGACGGGCTGGTGCACGACCCGCTCAGGCACAAGGCCAACTTCCTCAAGGCTCTGACTGAGGTCTGTTCTCTGCTGCAGTCGCACACAGAGCGCTGCTGTGACACTAAACCGTTTTCCTCTCTCCTCTGCCCGCTCAGACTCACATGAAGATTTTTGCCGGCTACGGCTCAACCAAAGACATCTCGGTCTATAGCGCCATCGGCCTGCCCCCGTCCCACATCTACATTGTGGGCCGACCCACCAAGAAGATGCAGCAGCAGTGCCAGGTATTCTGGGAGACCCCCTCAGTATCTAAATGCACTTATTTTTTATATTAATAGTTATTTGTGCAACTGTAATCTTTGGCCAAAACAAACGCTTTGTTTAAATAAACATTTAACGTTTTTATGTAAAAAAAACAAAATCAAAAACAAATACAAGTGTAAGGAAGGCTCTTCACATTACATTTTTTGGGGGAGGAAATTAAGCTGTCACACCTCAGGAGAGGAAGTAGGATTTTACAAAAGTAAGTGTGTTTTAGTTAAAAATGAAAACAGTTTCATTCTAATACTATGTGTCCATTGTTGTGCACTGTTGAGTTGAATTTTGTGGGCAGAAAAACATTATTTAGAAAGTCAAATAAGTGAGGGTCTGATATTTATGTCTCTGTGGGAGAAAAATTAATTTTAAGAAGACAATACAATGTCCCAGAGAAATCTATGGATGACATAGATTCAGTGAAATAATAAAACATCTATTGGTACAGATTTTGTTACTTCCACGTGAAAGCTTAAATGTGGAGTGAAACAAAACTGGCCAAAAAAAGGGAATTTGTTTTCCCTGTAGCGTCTCTACTCTCTGAATAGAGTTAAAGTAAAGTGTGTTTGACGTGTGCTGTGTCCAGTTCATCACAGAGGGCTACGCGGCGCACCTGTCCCAGCTGGAGTACTCCCACCGCTCACGCCCGCCTAAGTCCAGCAGCACTCGCATGGTCCTGAGGAAGAGCAGCTTCGGCCTTGGCGCCAACAGCGAGTTTCTGCGCAAGAGGAACCATCTGCTGAGGACCATCTCCTCCCAGCCCTCCCCCACCTCCCCCACCGCCGCACACAGCCACAACCGGCCCGAGCGCACGCAGAGCCAGTCGGACAGTGAACGCGGCGCTCACTACAGCCACCAGGGGGCCACGCAGCGCAGCATGAGCATCACAGCCAGCTGCTGGGGCAGGAGTGCCAGCACCAAGGTGGAGCCTGGACTCTTCAGCCCCAAATGATGCTGGGACACCCGAAAGGTTCAGGACAGACTGTGGACATGAGAGGTGTGGAGGAGCGACCATTGTCAGACTGTGCTGTCATTTGTACCTCCTTCATGTGGAGGGCCCTCAGAGTCTCACCTTCAAACCAATCATTTACCTCAACATGTAGAGATGGATCTGACTTCACAATATTACTGATTGTAGAATTCAAAGACTTATGCTACTTGGCTCTTCAAGAGAGAGCACTTAAAGTTTGCAAATAAGGATGCCATAATTCAAATTTAGGGCTACAGATATTATGAATAATACAGTCAAATGCAGACTTAACGTCCAGAGTCCCACAGAGGTGCTATGTGGTGTAAAGATACTGTGCTCAGCCCTGGTGTTTGGGCTGCTCAGTGGTGCAGAGGGCCCCCATGGAGCGTCATGACACAAAGCACATTGACTTACAGAGGCTAAAGCACAACTGACTGTGGGACATGACAGAGCTCCTGCTCAGGCTGAGGCAGGACTCCTGAAAAGCCAAATGTCATGTCTTCATGAAGGTGGACGATGCCAAATGTGTGAGCCAGTCCAAACCCAAGCTGCTACTTAGATCTGACGCACCACTCCAGTCGAGTTTGTCCCGTCTGCTCTCGGGACAAAGACTCCAACTGGAACATGACCCTTTAACCCCTGAGGGAACAATTGTCCAAGGCACAGCACACTACGGTGGCCCTGAAGGACCAGTCATTTACAAACAGATATTCTTTGACCAAGCCAATTTCTAACTAATAACATGAATTTGAACTAAATGACTCCATGTGTGGCAGAGTGAAAGTGCTCAGTGCTGTGTTGTCAGGCTTGTCCCTCCGGGCCTCCATAGATAATGCTTCCCCATGACCCTGCTGTTTGTGCCAAAGTAAGTGTGTGAGCTGTACAGAGGAGCTGATTTGTAAGTGGCCTTCAAAGGCTTGTACATACTGTACATGTGACCCGCCTGGTCTCAGACCAGAGTCAAGTGTCTTCTTAATCCTCTGCAGGATCTGCTCTATGACAAAGTAATGCTATTTAAGACTATACATATTTTAAACTGTATTGACTTGGTGAACAAATGTGTTTTATTTTTGTCTCTTAAGCCAAAACCAGGAGATCTAGTCAAACATACTTGATGGTTTCCTCATGCTGTTTTGTATCATGAAACAATCGAGGCTTAGGACCACTGTATGGAACAATCATTACTTATGAGACACTCACTGACTAGTGACCGTGTCTAAATTTAACTTATTTAAATGATCTTTATGTAGACTATATAGAGATTAGATGTTGGATCATATTTGCACTGGTATTTATCACCTGGTAATCTAACCAGATTATAATCTGAACTACTCATGAGTAATCCTTCATTGTCCATGGTGGTCCTAAACCCTGTCTACAGCCTGGCTGTGCTGTACATGAAGCGGTGAATGTGCTCATAGATAACTCCATGAACTCGTGCCCTCCGTCTCAGACTGTTCCGTGTACAGACGCAGTCAGCTGTCAATCACACGATGGACCAATGAGCCTGGAGTGTCAGGGCAAACGTGCAATATACTCCCCCAGACAATCACATGCACATACTTGTACTTTACAATCACTGCACACACAGCACATGTACACACTTGTACTTTACAAACACTGCACACACTCCTACTTTACAGTCACTGCACACACAGCACATGCACATACTCGTACTTTACAGTCACTGCACACACAGCACATGCACATACTCGTACTTTACAGTCACTGCACACACAGCACATGCACATACTCCTACTTTACAGTCACTGCACACACAGCACATGCACATACTCGTACTTTACAGTCACTGCACACACAGCACATGCACATACTCGTACTTTACAGTCACTGCACACATGACACTGCACACACTCCTACTTTACAGTCACTGCACACATGACACTGCACACACTCCTACTTTACAGTCACTGCACACATGACACTGCACACACTCCTACTTTACAGTCACTGCACACATGACACTGCACACACTCCTACTTTACAGTCACTGCACACATGACACTGCACACACTCCTACTTTACAGTCACTGCACACACAGCACATGCACATACTCGTACTTTACAGTCACTGCACACACAGCACATGCACATACTCGTACTTTACAGTCACTGCACACACAGCACATGCACACACTCCTACTTTACAGTCACTGCACACACAGCACATGCACATACTCGTACTTTACAGTCACTGCACACACAGCACATGCACATACTCGTACTTTACAGTCACTGCACACACAGCACATGCACATACTCCTACTTTACAGTCACTGCACACACAACACATGCACATACTCGTACTTTACAGTCACTGCACACACAGCACATGCACATACTCCTACTTTACAAACACTGCACACTCTCATACTTGTACTTTACACAATGCATACACTCACACTTGTACTTTACAAACACTGCACACTCTCATACTTGTACTTTACACAATGCACACACTCATACTTGTACTTTACAAACACTGCACACTCTCATACTTGTACTTTACACAATGCATACACTCACACTTGTACTTTACAAACACTGCACACTCTCATACTTGTACTTTACACACTGCACACACTCATACTTGTACTTTACACAATGCATACACTCACACTTGTACTTTACAAACACTGCACACTCTCATACTTGTACTTTACACAATGCACACACTCATACTTGTACTTTACAAACACTGCACACTCTCATACTTGTACTTTACACAATGCATACACTCACACTTGTACTTTACAAACACTGCACACGCTCATACTTGTACTTTACACAATGCATACACTCACACTTGTACTTTACAAACACTCCACACTCTCATACTTGTACTTTACACACTGCACACACTCATACTTGTACTTTACACACGGCACTGCACACACTCGTACTTTACTAACACTGCACACTCTCATACTTGTACTTTACAATCACTGCACACGCTCATACTTGTACTTTACACACTGCACACACTCACACTTGTACTTTACAATCACTGCACACTCTCATACTTGTACTTTACAATCACTGCACACGCTCATACTTGTACTTTACACACTGCACACACTTGTACTTGTACTTTACACACTGCACACACTTGTACTTGTACTTTACACACTTGTACTTGTACTTTACAAACACTGCACACACTCATACTTGTACTTTACACACTGCACACACTCATACTTGTACTTTACAAACACTGCACACGCTCATACTTGTACTTTACACACTGCACACACTCACACTTGTACTTTACAAACACTGCACACGCTCATACTTGTACTTTACACACTGCACACACTCACACTTGTACTTTACAAACACTGCACACGCTCACACTTGTACTTTACACACTGCACACACTCGTACTTGTACTTTACAAACACTGGCACATTCAAACAGACCCTCAGCTCCAGCTCACCCAGATCTCATGTTCCTGACGCCCTCTTAAGCCCCAGAACTACAGGCTCAAATAGAAACAGGTGTAAGGCTTTTATTTAGCTCCAGCCCATCAAATATGGACGGTCTTTTATCATTGCACTGTTTTCAACAGACTCTGGTGGTTTCCCAATTGGAAAAGCAAACAGACAGTGACGAGAGAGACAAGTGTTTATGTTCATTTGAATACGCTGGATGTAAAACTATATTTTTATGCGATGGTTGAACCCACTTTGATGGGTTAATAATCTGAAGAGGCCCGTTAGAGGAAGGACTGGTCCTGTACCTGCTGTAGCTGAATGCAGTACAGTACAGTACAGTCAAATCTGAATCAAGATCGAGACTCAGTCATTTGTAAATGTTTTTAATGGAGAGGTCTATAGTAACAGCACATGGTTTTAAGCAGGATTTAGACTTTGGAGGAAGAAAACTACCTACTGTTTTTATGTTAAATGGTGCCAATTAAAAGTTGATATTGTTTAGGTTCAGGAAATCAATATTGAAATCTGTTTTTGTTTTTAACCAGACATTAAAATCTGATCTAAAATTGTGATCGGTCAGTGTGAGGAGGCAGCCCAGCTATGCATACAGTCAGACATATCCATTAAAAAATCTATTACCAACAAAAATACACTGCAGAAACGCCAGTAAATCTTACAGACTGGACCTGCCCTTCTCTGCACAACATTTAGCTTTATTTCCTGTCTGCTTTTCCAAATTGGTAAAAGAGAATGCAATTAGTTTCCGACCTGGACTGGCCCTACTCGAATGTAAAGTACTTGTTTTGGCTCCTAGTCATTCTGAGGCCTTACTCTCCCTCTGCCTTACACTGGTCTGAGTGAAAATGCCTCTTCGCCGTTAAACAGAGGGCGGCCATATTTGACCCAAACCCTGTAGTGTAGACCGTAGACCCAGAATCTCCTCATTGCACTGGTGTGTATGTGGCTGGTGTTGGATAAGTGCGTTATCCATCCTCTTGTGTTTTATGTACAGTGTATAAAGACTATATAATACCAAAAAAGTGTCAGTGTGTTCTTTTTGTGCAGTTTTAAAATAAATAATAAATAATTGCATCATATTTTCAATTGGAAACGTAACTAATTGGAATTTTTCGCAGTTTAACATGAAGCTATCCTGCATTTATTGAATTGTCTTATTGCAAAGAAAATGCATTGATAAAACTGCATTCAAACTCTGCGCCGGCTCGCCTCTCCACAGACCTGATCTTCATCTTGGCCTGGTGGCATGATGTGTCACTTGTCTCCATGGAGATCGAGTAATCCATAGAAAGTGGCATTAAACTTTTTTTTTTTTACTTTTTGCGCTCTGTGTCTTGTTCTGTTTGTGATATATGTTTTAAAAAAAGTGTTTAATACCATACTGCGGAACATTCCAAGCAAAAGCACTGACATCTCCACCAGAAAGGTTACATAATGCACCTTTAAAAACACTGCATTTTAAACCAACAAGACGGCAAATGTTATGTTTGACAATTTAATATAAAAATCACATGGAACTCAATCACACACATATCATTAAATGTGCTCCTATTTTTAAAGTTAGTGTAAACGCAAACACAAAAAAATGACATAACGCAGACACTGAGTCATGTGGATGGAGTCGATATTAAAGGAGACATGTTTGTTTCACATACAGTACATAATATTGAACTATAACGTACGTAAATCATAATTTTGTTCAATGTAAACTTCAATATTGATGTAAAACGGCTTAATATTCGAAACAGGTCTGTTGATTTTCTGTTCAAAATTGCAGACCTGATTAGCCACAACAAACAGAGCTTCTTTTAAGAGGGTTCAGATATTTGAAAAGTGACACAAACAGGACACAACCAGACCTTTCCAGAATACTCTTCAGTGAGTATTATCACCTCAAGGTTAAAGGTGAAAAGGAACAAATCTGAAATTAAAAGAGATCAGTGTTTTTACTTTAAGTGTAAAAATGGCCAAAATGTCATATTTGAGACAAAATGGACTGAACCAGGTTTAAATTTCTTGGTTCATTTTGTACAAATATTAATTACAAAAGATGTTCTGGGGGGATTTTGGATTTATTTAGTTTTTGATTAAACCAGATCTGACTTGAAAATTGGCCAAAAAATTCACACATTTTTTTAAAGTTTGGTGCAGGAGCTACTTTAAGGCTGAACGGCCTTTGGAGTTTGTCACTTTTAGTTACGTTTTTCTCAATTTGAGTCGTTTTTGTCACCTTTTTTGTTGCTTTTAGTCAAGTTTTTGTCGCTTTAAGTTGTTTTTGTAGCCTTTAGTTGCGTTTTCGTTGTTTTAAGTCGTTTTTTTGTCAAATCCTTGTGTCCGTTTCGTCAGAATCTTCTCTCAGATTGTACAGTTTGGTGTGGGATCTACTTTGAGGCTGATCTTTATGTCTCGAGGGAGAAAAAGGCATCTTAAGAAAACATTCTTTGAAGTTCCAATGTCCCAAAGAAATCTATTAATGAAGCGGATTCAATGAAAGAATAAAACATCTTTAGGAGCAGATTAGACACGTTTGTTGTTTCCACATTAAAGTCTGTGAGAGAGCAAACTGACCAAAAAACTAAAATGTGAAATAAATGAGTTTTACCTGCAGTGCCTTAATAAAAATGTGTTGAAAAAGGTCTATTGTCTAATTAAAAAAGGTCCAATTATCCAGAATCGTTATTGAGGATTGAGAATATTCCTCATTTTTCCTGAGCTCTGGAGCAACTCAGAGTTGATTTTACAGGATACGTCTCCTTTAACCGCGGCCCACGTCCTTCCTTTGCATTAGGACAGTTGAGGAGGTATTTTTGGCAGGCCTGGCTCAGTATTTGGAGGCGGGCCCCTGGGTGCTGCTCCGGACAGAGGGCCCCGAGGCGCTGGCTGCAGGATGGGTCAGATGCAGAGGGCAGATTTCCCTACGAGGACAAAGAACGACACGTATGAAACTGAAAACTGGGACTCACGCTCACTCAGTCAATTTAAGTCATGCAAAAATGTAATATTCAGTTTGAGTTAGGAAGAAGCCAGAAGCAGTAATAAACAAATCTTTACAAATTTACAAAAAATGACTTGTTTCATATTTTATTGCATTGTTTTAGACCCGAGCACTTCACAAACAAATTCATGAAGAGCCACACGAGGCGCTGTTCTGAGTTTTCTGTGCTTTTATTTCATTGACAGAGCGAGGCGCATGTGGTAAAGATGATGTGGTTTTATTGCATTTAAGGATGTTTATTCAGAAAATATACCCAAATGTAAAGTACTTTGTTCATCTGCTTGTTTTTGTCACATTTGCTCAGAAAGGTCACGTTCATGAAGCTGGTCCCAAACCTGAGCAACAGAAGTCGTGTTAGTCGTGTTAGTCGTGTTAGTCGTGTGAGCGTGAACGAAATGAAAGATTTGACAATTGACTGGTCGCATAATAATAATCGTGGATAATCTTTAAATCATGATGTTTTTTTCTCACAAAGATCGTAACACTATGATATTGTGACATTCTTAATAGTCATCCGAGAGCGTCGTAGTGATTGTGTAAACTTATTTATTTGTGTTTGGGTTTTTTCTTATTTGTAAAAGAAGCTTGATTGTATTCTTTCAGTTCTGACACGTCTGGACACTTGTGGGGCATTGATTACACATTAGTTCAAAGGTCATCCCGCCCCAACTCTCAGCAAACTACAATTTGGAGTTTGATTAACACTTTCTGACCCACTAATATTAATTTTTTTTTGCACATACAAGTGGACAGAATGATCTTTAAAAATCACACATTCATGAAAGTCAAAATGCAGAAAGATGAAATCCATTGTGTCTCTTTTGTCTTCATTTCATGATGAACGTGGGATGATGAATTTGGGAACTGTAAAAATATTATTTTGACTATTCACCAATACATAAAGAAGTTCTGGCTTTTAATTATTTTATTCAATTTTTTCAAATTAAAATGTAGATAAAGTTTTGTTTTTATTCATAATAATAAGATAAAATAACATTTATCTGGTTTGAAAAAAACATTGTGAAACCTTTAGTCTTTATTTTTCACTTTTATTTGAACAGTATTCATTTTCACTGTTAAATATTACTGGCTGATGAAATGCTGTGACGTGAACACGACCTATTTCAGCCGTGATTTATTGGGCATTATTTCAAATATATGATTCATAATGTACTGCTGGACTTTGAAGCGTGAGGGTTGTATAAGTGTATAGTGTGATGTCACAGTCCTTAAAATGACTCTACAGCAGCAAAAACGGCGAACAAAGCCGTGGCAAACTTGTTTTCTCTTTTACCTGCCCAGTCTCCTCTGGAAGGCGTTTCCGTCTGCTGCCGTGGCCTGCTGTCACACAAACACATCTTTACTTTAAAACACAGACAGTCTCAGGTTTGGAGTGGGATTTTTGAGCGATAAGAGCTTTTTCAAACCTTGTTGATTTCCTTGTGTCTTTCCCGACTCACTATTTCTTCAATGATTTCACCCTCTCCTCTCACCAGTCTGAACACAGAGCAGGGGAATCACTTCTATGTTCAAAAAATGTACTTGTGTAGAATAATAAGAATCGAACTCCCAAAATGTAAGTTGTTTCAAGGCAAAATCAAACAGATGGAACAGAAAGTGTGTGTGCACCTGGTGCGGCCGGTGTCTGGGTCCAGCACGCGGCGGATGACGCTCTGCCGGGCCTCGTACTCCTCTTTGGTCAGAGGCCTCTTTGTGGACAGCCGCGCCTTCTGCTCGTCCGTCATGACTGCAGCGACAAAGAGCAGGTTTGAAGAGGCACAGGGCGCAGCAACAGACTAAACCAGGGTTAAACCTGGACTAAACCAGGACTAAAACCAGGACTAAACCTGGACTGAACCTGGACTGAACCTGGACTGAACCAGGACTAAACCTGGACTGAACCTGGTCTAAACCTGGACTAAACCTGGACTAAACCTGGACTAAACCTGGTCTAAACCTGGACTAAACCTGGACTAAACCTGGTCTAAACCTGGACTGAACCAGGTCTAAACCAGGACTAAACCAGGACTAAACCAGGTCTAAACCTGGACTAAACCTGGACTAAACCAGGTCTAAACCTGGACTAAACTAGGACTAAACCTGGACTAAACCTGGACTGAACCAGGACTGAACCAGGACTGAACCAGGACTAAAACTGGACTAAACCTGGACTAAACCTGGACTAAACCTGGACTAAACCAGGTCTAAACCTGGACTAAACCAGGTCTAAACCTGGACTAAACCTGGACTAAACCTGGACTAAACCTGGACTGAACCAGGTCTAAACCAGGACTAAACCAGGACTAAACCAGGTCTAAACCTGGACTAAACCTGGACTAAACCAGGTCTAAACCTGGACTAAACCTGGACTAAACCTGGACTAAACCAGGTCTAAACCTGGACTAAACCTGGACTAAACCTGGACTAAACCAGGTCTAAACCTGGACTAAACCTGGACTAAACCAGGTCTAAACCTGGACTAAACCTGGACTAAACCAGGTCTAAACCTGGACTAAACCTGGACTAAACCTGGACTAAACCAGGTCTAAACCTGGACTAAACCTGGACTAAACCTGGACTAAACCAGGTCTAAACCTGGACTAAACCTGGACTAAACCTGGACTAAACCAGGTCTAAACCTGGACTAAACCTGGACTAAACCTGGACTAAACCTGGTCTAAACCAGGTCTAAACCAGGACTAAACCTGGACTAAACCTGGTCTAAACCAGGTCTAAACCAGGTCTAAACCAGGTCTAAACCTGGACTAAACCTGGACTAAACCTGGACTAAACCAGGACTGAACCAGGACTGAACCAGGACTGAACCAGGACTAAACCTGGACTAAACCTGGACTAAACCTGGACTAAACCAGGTCTAAACCTGGACTAAACCTGGACTAAACCTGGACTAAACCAGGTCTAAACCTGGACTAAACCTGGACTAAACCTGGACTAAACCTGGACTGAACCAGGTCTAAACCAGGACTAAACCAGGACTAAACCACGTCTAAACCTGGACTAAACCTGGACTAAACCAGGTCTAAACCTGGACTAAACCTGGACTAAACCTGGACTAAACCTGGACTAAACCTGGACTAAACCTGGACTAAACCAGGTCTAAACCTGGACTAAACCTGGACTAAACCTGGTCTAAACCTGGACTAAACCTGGACTAAACCAGGTCTAAACCTGGACTAAACCTGGACTAAACCAGGTCTAAACCTGGACTAAACCTGGACTAAACCAGGTCTAAACCTGGACTAAACCTGGACTAAACCTGGACTAAACCAGGTCTAAACCTGGACTAAACCTGGACTAAACCTGGACTAAACCTGGACTAAACCTGGTCTAAACCAGGTCTAAACCAGGACTAAACCTGGACTAAACCAGGTCTAAACCAGGTCTAAACCAGGTCTAAACCAGGTCTAAACCTGGACTAAACCTGGACTAAACCTGGACTAAACCTGGACTAAACCAGGTCTAAACCTGGACTAAACCTGGACTAAACCAGGTCTAAACCTGGACTAAACCTGGACTAAACCAGGTCTAAACCTGGACTAAACCTGGACTAAACCAGGTCTAAACCTGGACTAAACCAGGTCTAAACCTGGACTAAACCTGGACTAAACCTGGACTAAACCTGGACTAAACCAGGTCTAAACCTGGACTAAACCTGGACTAAACCAGGTCTAAACCTGGACTAAACCAGGTCTAAACCTGGACTAAACCTGGACTAAACCAGGTCTAAACCTGGACTAAACTAGGACTAAACCTGGACTAAACCTGGACTGAACCAGGACTGAACCAGGACTGAACCAGGACTAAAACTGGACTAAACCTGGACTAAACCTGGACTAAACCTGGACTAAACCAGGTCTAAACCTGGACTAAACCAGGTCTAAACCTGGACTAAACCTGGACTAAACCTGGACTAAACCTGGACTGAACCTGGACTGAACCTGGACTGAACCAGGACTAAACCTGGACTGAACCTGGTCTAAACCTGGACTAAACCTGGACTAAACCTGGACTAAACCTGGTCTAAACCTGGACTAAACCTGGACTAAACCTGGTCTAAACCTGGACTGAACCAGGACTAAACCAGGACTAAACCAGGACTAAACCAGGTCTAAACCTGGACTAAACCTGGACTAAACCAGGTCTAAACCTGGACTAAACTAGGACTAAACCTGGACTAAACCTGGACTGAACCAGGACTGAACCAGGACTGAACCAGGACTAAAACTGGACTAAACCTGGACTAAACCTGGACTAAACCTGGACTAAACCAGGTCTAAACCTGGACTAAACCAGGTCTAAACCTGGACTAAACCTGGACTAAACCTGGACTAAACCTGGACTGAACCAGGTCTAAACCAGGACTAAACCAGGACTAAACCAGGTCTAAACCTGGACTAAACCTGGACTAAACCAGGTCTAAACCTGGACTAAACCTGGACTAAACCTGGACTAAACCAGGTCTAAACCTGGACTAAACCTGGACTAAACCTGGACTAAACCAGGTCTAAACCTGGACTAAACCTGGACTAAACCAGGTCTAAACCCTGGACTAAACCTGGACTAAACCAGGACTAAACCTGGACTAAACCTGGACTAAACCTGGACTAAACCAGGTCTAAACCTGGACTAAACCTGGACTAAACCTGGACTAAACCAGGTCTAAACCTGGACTAAACCTGGACTAAACCAGGTCTAAACCTGGACTAAACCTGGACTAAACCAGGTCTAAACCTGACTAAACCTGGACTAAACCTGGACTAAACCAGGTCTAAACCTGGACTAAACCTGGACTAAACCTGGACTAAACCAGGTCTAAACCTGGACTAAACCTGGACTAAACCTGGACTAAACCAGGTCTAAACCTGGACTAAACCTGGACTAAACCTGGACTAAACCTGGTCTAAACCAGGTCTAAACCAGGACTAAACCTGGACTAAACCTGGTCTAAACCAGGTCTAAACCAGGTCTAAACCAGGTCTAAACCTGGACTAAACCTGGACTAAACCTGGACTAAACCAGGACTGAACCAGGACTGAACCAGGACTGAACCAGGACTAAACCTGGACTAAACCTGGACTAAACCTGGACTAAACCAGGTCTAAACCTGGACTAAACCTGGACTAAACCTGGACTAAACCAGGTCTAAACCTGGACTAAACCTGGACTAAACCTGGACTAAACCTGGACTGAACCAGGTCTAAACCAGGACTAAACCAGGACTAAACCACGTCTAAACCTGGACTAAACCTGGACTAAACCAGGTCTAAACCTGGACTAAACCTGGACTAAACCTGGACTAAACCTGGACTAAACCTGGACTAAACCTGGACTAAACCAGGTCTAAACCTGGACTAAACCTGGACTAAACCTGGACTAAACCAGGTCTAAACCTGGACTAAACCTGGACTAAACCAGGTCTAAACCTGGACTAAACCTGGACTAAACCAGGTCTAAACCTGGACTAAACCTGGACTAAACCAGGTCTAAACCTGGACTAAACCTGGACTAAACCTGGACTAAACCAGGTCTAAACCTGGACTAAACCTGGACTAAACCTGGACTAAACCTGGACTAAACCTGGTCTAAACCAGGTCTAAACCAGGACTAAACCTGGACTAAACCAGGTCTAAACCAGGTCTAAACCAGGTCTAAACCAGGTCTAAACCTGGACTAAACCTGGACTAAACCTGGACTAAACCTGGACTAAACCAGGTCTAAACCTGGACTAAACCTGGACTAAACCAGGACTAAACCTGGACTAAACCTGGACTAAACCAGGTCTAAACCTGGACTAAACCTGGACTAAACCAGGTCTAAACCTGGACTAAACCAGGTCTAAACCTGGACTAAACCTGGACTAAACCTGGACTAAACCTGGACTAAACCAGGTCTAAACCTGGACTAAACCTGGACTAAACCAGGTCTAAACCTGGACTAAACCTGGACTAAACCAGGTCTAAACCTGGACTAAACCTGGACTAAACCTGGTCTAAACCAGGTCTAAACCAGGTCTAAACCTGGACTAAACCTGGACTAAACCAAAACTAAACCAGGACTAAACCAGGACTAAACCAGGACTAAACCAAGACTAAACCAGGACTAAACCAGGACTAAACCAAAACTAAACCAGGACTAAACCAGGACTAAACCAAGACTAAACCTGGACTAAACCAAAACTAAACCAGGACTAAACCAGGACTGAAGAAGCTAAAACCGTAGTGTCAGAGCCATTTATCACCATGGCTTTGACTTTCCTTATACATGAACACTCCAGTTGTGAGTTTAATGTCTGGAGCCGCATTAGTGCAGACCAGGACCCAGACCTCTGGTGCGGCTCTGAGGGAAGGCCCCACTGCCACAGCAACAACAGACCACGTGACAACACCACGACATCACCAAAAGTCAACCCAAGAAGAGGAAACATGACAGAGGCCAAAGCCTCTGACTCCAGCTCTCACACTGCAGGGCAAACACAGGCTCATGTCGTGTGGAACAGACCCAATGTTTTATGAAAAGATGAGTTATTATTGACACCATGAACTGAAATAACATGTGAAAGTCTTTCTTCACACCTTTACCAAACATATTTAATTATGAAATAGATTTTTTTCTTTCTTTGTCTAATAGAAAATGTGATTGCCAATGTGATTTGTCACTTTAAAGAAAATCATTTTAATAATGAATGCAGTTATCATTGTTTTAAGCATATCATCTTCGGTGATACAATTATCTGACTTGCCATTATATGATTGTAATATATAATGGTACTTTAAAGGCTTTAATAAAATGTAGTTATCATTATAATTGTGCACCATTTGTTGAGCACAATTCATTCTACATCCAGATAATTCATGCACACCGGGGCTCTGATCGTGAACACAGTTTAAAGTACAGGTACTTGTGCCTGTGCCTGTGCTTGTGCCTGTGCTTGTGCTTGTGCCTGTGCTTGTGCCTGTGCCTGTGCCTGTGCCTGTGCTTGTGCCTGTGCCTGTGCCTGTGCCTGTGCCTGTGCCTGTGCTTGTGCCTGTGCTTGTTCTTGTGCCTGTGCCTGTGCCTGTGCTTGTGCCTGTGCCTGTGCCTGTGCTTGTGCCTGTGCCTGTGCCTGTGCTTGTGCCTGTGCCTGTTCTTGTGCCTGTTCTTGTGCCTGTGCCTGTTCTTGTGCTTGTGCCTGTTCTTGTGCCTGTGCCTGTGCCTGTGCCTGTGCCTGTGCCTGTGCCTGTGCTTGTGCCTGTGCCTGTGCCTGTGCCTGTGCCTGTGCCTGTGCTTGTGCCTGTGCTTGTGCCTGTGCTTGTGCCTGTGCCTGTGTCTGTGCTTGTGCTTGTGCCTGTGCCTGTTCTTGTGCCTGTTCTTGTGCCTGTGCCTGTGCTTGTGCCTGTGCCTGTTCTTGTGCCTGTGCCTGTTCTTGTGCCTGTGCCTGTGCTTGTGCCTGTTCTTGTGCCTGTGCCTGTGCCTGTGCTTGTGCCTGTGCCTGTGCTTGTGCCTGTGCCTGTGCTTGTGCCTGTGCTTGTGCCTGTGCTTGTTCTTGTGCTTGTGCTTGTTCTTGTGCTTGTGCTTGTGCTTGTTCTTGTGCCTGTGCTTGTTCCTGTGCCTGTGCTTGTGCCTGTGCTTGTGCCTGTGCCTGTTCTTGTGCCTGTTCTTGTGCCTGTGCCTGTTCTTGTGCTTGTGCTTGTGCCTGTGCTTGTGCCTGTGCCTGTGCCTGTGCCTGTGCCTGTGCCTGTGCCTGTTCTTGTGCCTGTGCCTGTGCTTGTGCTTGTGCCTGTGCCTGTGCTTGTTCTTGTGCTTGTGCTTGTTCTTGTGCCTGTGCTTGTGCCTGTGCCTGTGCTTGTGCCTGTGCCTGTGCCTGTTCTTGTGCCTGTGCCTGTGCCTGTGCTTGTTCTTGTGCCTGTGCTTGTGCCTGTGCCTGTGCCTGTGCTTGTGCCTGTGCTTGTGCCTGTGCCTGTGCTTGTGCTTGTGCCTGTGCTTGTGCCTGTTCTTGTGCCTGTGCTTGTGCCTGTGCTTGTTCTTGTGCCTGTGCTTGTTCTTGTGCCTGTGCCTGTGCCTGTTCTTGTGCCTGTCCTTGTGCCTGTGCCTGTGCTTGTGCCTGTGCTTGTGCCTGTTCTTGTGCCTGTGCTTGTTCTTGTGCCTGTTCTTGTGCTTGTGCCTGTGCTTGTGCCTGTGCCTGTGCTTGTGCTTGCGCCTGTTCTTGTGCTTGTGCCTGTTCTTGTGCCTGTGCCTGTTCTTGTGCCTGTGCTTGTGCTTGTGCCTGTGTCTGTGCCTGTGCCTGTGTCTGTGCCTGTGCTTGTTCTTGTGCCTGTGTCTGTGCCTGTGCTTGTTCTTGTGCCTGTGCTTGTTCTTGTGCCTGTGCTTGTGCCTGTGTTTGTGCCTGTGCCTGTGCTTGTGCCTGTTCTTGTGCTTGTGCCTGTGTCTGTGCCTGTGCCTGTGTCTGTGCCTGTGCTTGTTCTTGTGCCTGTGCCTGTTCTTGTGCCTGTGCTTGTTCTTGTGCCTGTGTCTGTGCCTGTGCCTGTGTCTGTGCCTGTGCTTGTTCTTGTGCCTGTGCTTGTTCTTGTGCCTGTGCTTGTTCTTGTGCCTGTGCTTGTGCCTGTGTTTGTGCCTGTGCCTGTGCCTGTGCAGAGCAGGAGCAGGAGTGTTAATGTCGTCTACACCTCATGCAAAATTAATGCTATAGCAGAAAATTCTGACCTGGTCCGAAATCCTCAGTGGTGTCCTCGCTCTGCCACACCTCCAGAGACGAGGGGCCAGCCGGGACCCCGCTGAGCAGAGGGGAGGGGCCAGCCAGGGGCCCGCTGAGCAGAGGGGAGGGGCCAGTGCTCAGCTTCCTCTTCTTCTCCTTCTTCTCCTTCTTCTCTTTGGCCTTCTTCCTCTTGCTCTTCTTCTTCTTCTTCTGTTTGCGGTGCTTGCGTTTCTTCTTCTTCTTCTTGTCCTCTTGGCTGGATGAAGACGAGGAGCTGGAGGATGAAGAGGAGGATGTAGAGGAGGAGGACGAACTTCTGCGTAGTTTCTTTTTGCGTTCTTTTTTGTCTGAAAGAAGAGCTCAATTATTAGATGGACTTTCATAGGAGTTCATCCCTAAGTGCTATTTCAAAGTGTCACTATGTAGTTTGCAGGTGGAGAGTATGAAACATTCTATTATCTTGCAGATGGAATAAAACCAAACAATCTCCTGGAGAAAAGCAGCAAACCCAGAACTTTTAGGGCAATAAAAACTCCTTTAACTAGATACATGAAAGAGGGATGAGTTTATATCATACTGTGGAACTTTCCAGGCAAATCACAAACTATTTTATGAGAAAACAAAGTGACCGCCCCTCCCTACATAGTGCACCTTTGAAGTGTTTCACACTTGGACCACCTCCATAACTCTATTTTTAAAATGTCCTCTGAAGTTAAATATAAACCATTTACAAACTTCGTAGGGACTAAACTTGGGTTTAGGTTTTGAACTAAGTCTAAACCAGAATTTCACCAGTTCTACACAAGAACTTATATAAGACAATGTGATTAAAATCCGAGTAAGGAAATGCTATTTGTTGAGCACAATCCTACAAAAAGTAATTCAAAGACAACTTCATGAAGCGGTGACTTATGACAGAAGCTCATTCAGTGTTTGCTTTACCTCGTATTGAACTTCACCAGGACTAAACACAAACTGAAGGACCACGCTGGAGCTGCTGAAGGTTCACCAGGTTCAAGACTATGTAAAGACCCTTTAATGCTCTGTCATCAGAATGTTCTGAACTCCAGACTTGAGGCGACCGGAGGCAAAACAACCACTGAGCTCAGGATGGGACATAAAAAAAACAATCGTAATCATAGAAACGAACTGAAAATGTTATAATGTGTGATGAAACAATATATTTCAGATCTAAATGCAAATGACTTTATGACAGGTCCTCATGTTTTTATAATTCTGACTTAGTTTGGTGGGAGGGCACCTGTGTTAAATATTTATAATAATTTTATATCTGTGCAGTTAAAGTTTGTTAAGAAAATTGAAAAATAATGGTTTAAAATTACAGAGAGTAGTGCCCACAGCATGTGGGAATGTTTTTAATGCACAGTAAAGCACTTTATGTTACATTTTATGTATGAAAATCTCTTTATAATTCTAAACCAGAATCCCTCTGATGTCATCAACAAGCGACATTCCATCCAAATGCAGGGACAATTTACATGCAATGGACACACAGTTTCCAATCATTTTATAATAAAGCAAAGGTTTTATAATTTGTCGAATCATAACTGTCATGAGATTTATATTTAATAAATGTTTTGTTATCTTACTTATTTTGGATTTTGGCCCTGGTTTACAGTACGGTTGCTAAAAAACGGCTATAATTTAAAAACATCTACCTATGTCACATCTGCTGCTCATGTCCATCCATGAAGTTCCATTATTAACATCATAAATCTAGTATACTGGGGAGAAATAGGGCAAATGTTATCTACAATCTTCAACCTGTCATGAGCACATAAGACTTTATAACAAACCTCAAGCAACAATTTTGAAGTTCCAGGATTAAAACGTAATTAAGGTTGCGTTCTTACTACAAAGGATGGAAAATAAAACATTTTTCTAGCCTCCACGTTGTATTTGAGCTTCACATAGAGTATATTTTGTGGTAAAATGTGTAATATATCTGTAGGTACACAAAAATATATTGTGGGTGAAGTATTTGTCCAGTAAAACTCTCAAAGTGATGATTCTGACTCTATACCAGGACCAGGATCATGAATCAGGGGTTAAACCCGGACTAAAGCCGGTCTTGGAGACCAGGTCTTCAGTGACTGACCTTTGACCTTATCCCTCCGTGCGCTGCTCCTGCTCTTGGAGGAGGAAGAGGAGGAAGAAGACGTGGAGGAAGATCGCCTCCGCTTCTTCTTTCGCGCTGGTTTCTGTTCTCTACCGAGTCTGTCCCGAGACCTGCTGCGATCCATCCCTCACCAGAGGAGGTCCAACGAGAGCATGAACCACAACAGAGCAGGACAAAGCTGCAGGGAACGCTCCATGCGCTGCTTCCGCTCACAGCTTTGTTTGGGTCCGTCTCTGAATTCTGTCCGGGGGTGAACTTAAACTAAACGCCTTTGCAGTTCCCCAAGCCGCGAGCGGACATGGAGCGGGCACATTCCCACTTTTTATGTGGAACTGCTGGTATTACAGAGATGGTGAAGTTGTACTAAAGAGTAACGTTAGAGTAACGTTACTTTTAAATAACAATACTCAAGTAGAAGTAAAAAAAAATTAGTAATTAGTTACAGATAACTAATTACTTTTTTAAAAATGTAATCAGTAACATTACTTAGTTACTGCCTTCAAGAAAGTAACTAAGTTACATTACTTTTGGATTACTTTATATATAATGTTGTATAAATTTATCAAATATGCGAATTTAATTAATGACAATTAATCAGAGGAAAACAACAAATTAGTTGTTGAAATTGTCTGAAAAGACGTAACACCAACAATAGAAACGTATAACACTCTGCTCTGAGCGGCTGATCTGACTCTGAGCTGTGTTTCTGACTCTGTTTTTCTGACTCTGAGCTGTGTTTCTCAGTAGAAGTCATGTCTGTGGGGTTTTCACTGAGAACATTAAACCTGCTCTTTGTTCAGGCTGTTTCCTGCAGAAGAAGGTTTCATTCTCTTCCTAAACATTGTTGTTAGTGCTTAAAGTATATAAAGTAGTACAGAGTATTTTGTTAGTAACTGTAATTTAAGTACAAGTATTTTCAAAGTAATGCGTTACACTTCTAAAGTACTAAAATTATAATTTAATTACAGTAACTAAGTAAAAGTAACTTAGTTACACCCAACACTGGTCACAAGTAACAGTATGAAAAAGTATGTAAAATGTATTTAAAATCGGATTTATTTATGTATTTTGTATAACATTGTATAAGGAACCAACACTTTAACTTAAGGTGAGAGACTGTTACACTGTACAATATATATATATAAAGTAAATGTAACTAGTGAGTACTGCACACCTCTGATAAGATTACAGTTCATTTGGAAGTTGATAAGTAAAACAATGTACATTTAGCCAACTTACAATATTTTATAGTCACAACTAAATCAAAAAGAAATTCTTTCATGACAAACTATGGGCTTCAGGTTATGGTTCCAAGCCCTGCTGAGGACATGAGCGAAATATTAACACATGGCCACAAACTATTATCTTGAGAGAACAATATACTTATCATGTGCATAGTTTAACTCAGTGACTCCCAAAGTGGGGACCGGGGCCCACGAGGGGGCCTCAGAGGCAAATGTTGCCCACACAACAATCAGAAAAGAAAATTGAGCTTGAAAACTTGAAATTTTTACTTAATATATTTGCTTATATGCACTACTTTAAATCAGTATTTATCCTACAGTCATAACTATTTCTGTTTGTATTTGTGAATTTAAAAATAAAAACTTTCCATATTCTTTAGAATACAGAGCACATTATTACTGAGAGCCCGAGGGATGGTCAGGTCCATAAAGGGGGCCTCGACGCTGCAGTTTGAGTTTGGAGATGGCTGGCCTGACTGCACGAAGGAACATTAGTGTGCCATTTGGAGAGCCCTGAGCAACTTCATCAAAAGAAAGCAACACAGTCACCTCTGTTAAATTTAAAGAACCAGACACAGTGACATAGACAATATTAGCTACATTACCACTTTTTGGTAATATTTTAGTAGCAGATGTGTCACAAAATATTTACAAAAAAAAAAGTGTGCTATGGCTATTAAAAAAAAATATATATATATTAAAAAAAAAAAAAAAACTAACAGGTAGCTGTTGTATCTCATTTCCTCAAGATTAGTAACTCATTCCTGCAAGATAATTAGGGCTTTCCTCAAGATATTATCGTGTGGCCACATGTTAATATTCTTTTCCTAACATCCTCTGGATCTGTAACTATAAATTATAACTTTTAGTATGTTGTGTGTGATTTGTTTGTCTTCTGTAATGCACTTTTAGCTTTTTGAAATGTTCTTCCTGAGAATAACTAAAGCAGCGTTAATAAATCATATTACTTTCACTTTATTACATTATTGTTTCATCATACTGAAGTGAATGAATACACAGACAGTGTTGAGAAGATCATGTAATATTTATTCAAAGTCTTTACAAAGGCAATTGTGAATTCTTAAAGCTGGTATTCTATTACACATCTTCAGACCTGATTCTGGTAGCCCTTTGTAACTAAGGCTAAACCACCTGTCACAGAAAAAAAAAAAAGGAAAAGTAACAGCAACAGGCTGCGGCTAGCTCTGCGTCATCATTTCTGACCAAACTCCATTCGCTTAAATACTTACTGCAGTAATAAATAAATCTTAAAATTCTCCTGTGTCATTCATTCCACAGATGTTTGTTTTGAAAATGATAAATAATAGCGTAGCGTAAAACTTTCAGCTGCTTAGTGAGTAACAGTTTAAACATGGCCGAACTCTTGTGGTGTTTCTCCTCGTCCGTGTGCAAAGGAGCTCCGTGAAGCTCTCAGCTGACATGTGGGGGCGGGAGGTCGGAATGTCGGTGGAGCGGTGCACCCGCGGTCCTATCAGGACGCGGCGGCCATGCGGAGCCTCTCGGGGGGAAGCAGCAGGCTGTTCTTAGCCGCCTTCACCGTGTTCTTCATCAGCATGGCCACAGTCATGGGCCCCACTCCTCCAGGCACCGGAGTGATGAAGCCCGCCTTCTGCCGCACGCCTGAGCCACAACAACAAGTACAACGTCAGCCGCCGCCACAGACTCACACAACAGAACACAAAGAAAGACAGAACCGGACACAGAATAAAGGGGAAAAAACAAGCGAGCGAAGAGTATCTCGAGTCTGGCATCTGTCCCCTTATGTAACTGTCCCAATGTTCAGGAAATGTGTCCATTTTCTAATTTAACGTAAAGTTAATTTTTCATTTTATAAATGTCCAAAGTTATTTCAGTCCAGATGTTGACAGTCGGCTTCGTTCCTGTCATCAATTTCCTAGTTATGATTTTTTTGCTATCCATCTATTGTTTCCAATGTTGGCGTTTTATGTCCAAGTTTTAAAATCAAATGGAATATTGACGTTGGAGACAGTCTGCAGTCCAATATTTGACCATTAGAGCAACACATTCAGATAAGGCACCTTCAGGCCGCTTGCATCACAACAGTCGAGTCGTTAACGGGACACACAAAACCTTTGTTCAGATAGATTTAAATCAGAAACACTGATTTTGCAAATGAACAGAGCTCAGAGCCTTCATTTGATAATCAGACTTAATTTTCACTTGACCAAACTTGAAACTACGCTGAAGATGATCTAAGACTAAAAAGTTTAAAATTCCACTTAAGTAAAATATGATGCCAGGCAAAAGAATGCAAATGTGAAAGTCTTGTTTTGCCATAGAAAAATGATTTACAGTTTAAATAGTACGCTAATACTGATGAATGCAGAAGTGTTGGATGAAATATATGTGCATTAATAAAGACATTATCATACAATATTCTGACAAAAATATAACATTACTACAACTAAAACAAGGACCAAGAAACTGTACCACCATTACAGAATTTTATGTTTTTAAGGCCTTCAATTTGGTGCCATCAGAGTCAATACCTTTTGTAACCCTTTTAAGACCATGCGGCTGCACTATTACACACACACACACACACACACACACACACACACACACACAGCTCAACCATGTGGTGATTGACACATCCACAGAGCTTTTGGGCCAGAGGCACACGTTTGGAAATTTTTTGCTTCTGAGGAAGACAGTTTCATTGAGTGTTATGTAATGAACACTTGCTTCAGCTGAGCATTAGCACGTGACAGGTTTGCATTTGGGATCGGCCCTTTTTGTCATCTTCACTTTAACCTTTTGGAAGAGCTATAGATAATACACTTGTTTCCTCAGTCATTGCAGTATGTGTTAGTGCAGTGTTTGTTACATCCAGTTTGTGTGGATGAAGACAAAGTGTGAAATGCATTTATTAATAACTTTCATAATGGTTTATTTGAAAAAGGAAGGCTCTGAGTGTTACATGTAGAGTTCAAAAATGTCATGTAGACACTTTTCAAAAATAAAAAAAAACATGTAAATGACTTCCTGCTGTTTGTTAGTTAAATGTCACTAAGAAGAGCTTATCAGTTCTGCAGTTTTAAACAGGAAGTCAATGGATCCATTTCAGATATGAAGCCGTTTTAGAGCAATATTGTGGTTTACAATGAATAATGATGATGATCTACTTATGTTATAGTTCAATAACGCCTGATGCACACCGACTCCGGTCCGGCTCCGGTTCGGGTCCCGTGCGGGTCCCGCAAGACTTAGAAAGTGCTTAAAATCAATGCGCCCTGTCACACCGACCTCGGAGCTCTGCGGCCGCGGGTCCGGCAGCCGCGCGGGTCTCCGGAAAGAATCCGCAAGAAGTCTATTTTTGCCGGACGCCGCAGCGGTCTGGTGCGGCTTTTGACGAGTGCTCTCGCGCGAAACCACGTGAATCTACGTGGCTTTCGTCAAAAACGTACCGCAGTTAACCGGAGCTGGTGTGACAGGCGTCTGCAAGAGACCCGCGCGGGTCCCGGACCGCGACCGGACTGGACTCAGTGTACACTAGGCGTAATACTTTAAAAAAAAGCAACATATGTAACATTTGTACCGTCAAAGTCCACGTCTCCCACCAGGCGGCTCTTGCCCGTCACTGGGTCCTGTACCCGGTTTATGCCCACATCGATGACGGCCGCTCCTTCTTTGATCATGTCTGCAGTGATCAGGTTGGGGATTCCTAAAACAAAACACAAAGTTAAATTAGAATAACTACATTTTAAAGTTTTGTCTAAGTGCTGCAGTGAGAAGCTGCTCCGACCTGCTGCGGCCACGATGATGTCCGCGATCTTCGTGTGTTGGCGGAGCTGCTCTTTAGGCGTGTACCGGTGTGAGATGGTGACTGTGGCGTCGCCTGAAACACACATTTACACACATTACGCTGATTTCTATTCATTTTTCATGTAAGAGTTCGATGTTGTAACTAAATTGAGTTGTTTTTCCCTGTTGGGTGCACTGTTATGGCAAAAGTTGTTGTTGTGCAGTGCAAAACAACAGCACACTGCAGTGCACTGTGGACCTGCAGGACTGAGGGGAATAGTTATGAGGACAGTCCTTTAGAAGTCGTGGCAGATAGATTGTGTCTCATTCTGTGCTTTGAATGGGCCTTAGCCGCGTGTCATTGAGCCTGCTGTTTTCCCTGCTCTTTGTGAGCTGGGACTGGCTCAGAGCCGCCAAACGTGAAGCAGACGACAGCAAGAAGCTAGTGGACAAATGCTAGCTTCTGTAGCATGGAGACATGGGAAATATTCAAGTCATTATGCAACTCAACACACACACATGTGAGGTGGGGCTCAGGATGAATGTGTCATCATGGTTACTACGAACTGCCATGAAACCATGAAGCCAAACTATGCCCCCCTGGGTTTGTGTGAGCGAAGCACCCACTCACCTCCGGGCCGCTCGTGCCGCCCGTCCGTGTGCAGCAGCATGGCGATGGGCATGCCCACGTTCTTGGAGCGACCTGCTACCACCACATTCTTGCCCAGCGTGGGGATTCCTGCAGACAAGCACACGTCAGGACGGTCCAACAGTAGAAGAGTAGAAGAGGAGGCAGGAAGAAGAATTACCGGTGCGCTTGATGATCTCCCACACCCCCCAGGGAGTGGCGGGCAGCATGGTGGACTGGTCCAGGCACATCCGGCCCACATTCACCACATGGAAGCCATCCACGTCCTTGGTGGGCGCCACCGCGTTACAGATTGTGCGCTCATCAATGTGTTCTGCAGAAACAGAGCGCACATGAGAAGCCTCACACGACCCTCCTGTTGTAGAGCAGAGGACAGGAGCCTGGTTAAAGAGCTGTACCTGGCAGAGGCAGCTGCACCAGCAGCCCGTCCACACGGTGGTCTGAGTTGAGTTTGTCGATGAGGTCCAGCAGTGCCTCTTCACTGGTGGACGAGTGCTTCAGGATGGTCTCACTGGAGATGCCTGAAGACCACACCAGAGTTACACCATGCTCTGAGGTTCCACATGTTCTAATGTGAGCAGTGCTCCTCACCAACATCCGCAGCGGCCCGGGTCTTGTTGAGGACGTAGGAGTGACTGGCCGGGTCGTCCCCCACCAGCACCACACTGAGGTGGGGTCTTCTGTTCCCCGCCAGCACCCACTTCTCCACATCCACCCGCGCCTCGTCACGGATCTGCCGGGCCAGCTTCCTCCCCGAGATCACCACGGCTTCTTGTCTGCAGGAAAACATGACCAACCATGTCATTCAACAATTACAAGAGTCAAGACGTCATGCAGCAGCAAAGCAAATAAAAAGGTGTGTTCTTCTAAGAGTGACTAATTATAACTGCCATCTGTTACTCAACCAGGAAAATTCTACTGCAACAAAAGCTTTTACCGTCATAAAACATGTTGGGCCTTGTGTTGCTTTACAAGAGCTGAACAACCATCAAAACACACTGTATGCCCCCAGTCCCCCACAGTGAACCCTCGCGACAGTGAACTCTACCGTACGGCCCCTGCCCCCCCGCTGTAAACTGTACAGCCCCTGCCCCCCCGCTGTAAACTGTACGGCCCCTGTCCCCTGCTGTAAACTGTAATCCATCTCCACTATCAGACCACGGAGCAGTGCGTGCTCGCTATAATTAGCCGAGAGCAGTTCCACCTGATACAGACACTCGGACACCAGTGCCAGGGTTACCCTGTGCACCAGCTGCTGCATTACATAATGTAGAGCCAATTACAAATGCAGAAAAGTTGTAATTCGATTCAAAATAAACACATTCAGTTCATAGTAAATGTATCCCAAAGAGTTCAAATCAAATGTTTTAATCACAATTCATCCATTATTGCATTGCCTTTATGGAGGCAACTAAAGCAAAGATCCTCTGAAAGGTCATATTTTGCTGAGATTGGTTAAATCCACCCGTTACTCATTTACAAACCAACAGAAAGAGGTGCTGGGGAGAATTGTTAGGAGAAGCAGAATTCCTCTTAATTACAACGACTTTAGCCATTTCTTTTTTGCGTCTTGTAAAGTCATTTGCACATTTTGAATCACAGGTTGCAGTTTTGATTTTTAGCCTTTTTCCAGGTCTGTATCACGTCAATGGTCAAATAATGCTTCAAAGCCGTTATTGATGTTAAATACGCTGATAATATATGTCGCTCATTGGAGCTTGATCAGCCTCAACACACGTTTAAACAGTTGCTTATTTTATTTTGTTAACATAACTTTGTGGGTCATAGTCACTTGTTGCTCTCTGAAGATCCAGCGACTGCACAAGAGGACAATTCCTCTAAAATAGCCCACAGGAATCAGATCACAATCC
This sequence comes from Rhinogobius similis, assembly GCA_019453435.1. Lineage (NCBI taxonomy): Eukaryota > Metazoa > Chordata > Actinopteri > Gobiiformes > Gobiidae > Rhinogobius > Rhinogobius similis. The sequence goes on along the minus strand of CM033638.1, from coordinate 34,259,002 downwards.
TATTTTAATCGCACATGCACCTTTTTTAACTCGTTCAAGACCAAAATATTACTTAAACGTTTAGAATCTAAAGTCCAGCGTTAGCGGCTTTGGATTTTCCCTGCAGCCTTCTGAAGCCGTTAAAGTCTCGTCCTCCAGCCCTCAGTGTGTACACACTATAGGCTGTGGGCGGTGGAACGTTACCACTCTGGTTTCTTGATATGCAAATGGGCACGCTAACCTTATGTAAGCGGACCACGGAGCAGAGAGGAGCCGTGATGTAACAGGCTTTTTGTTGTTAATTGACCCACAAATGCATCAGTGTGAAAACGAGGTGAGGGCAATCGGCCACAGTCCACCAGCGCCGTTGAGGAAAGTGGAACCCCTCAAACTTAATCAGCCGTTTAAAACCACTTTTGAACTTTAGCAGAGAGCGTAAAGGAGCCCCAAGGAATGAGGCGAAAAGCACTAGCTGACATGAAAGATAAAACACAGCTCCAGGTATGTTCAGGATTCGTACAACTTTTCAGAGATACAATTCAAACACTTTCAAACACCAGGTAGAGTCGCACCTTTATATTTGATTTGGCCTTTTTTCTTTTCAGGAGAACTAGAACAAACTTGCAAATCTATTTTTTTTAGTTTTGTAGTGTTTTTTTGTCTTTTCAGGACCCATTTTTAGTATGCATGAAATCGTGAGCATTCATGACTCGTTCACAGGTCATTATTCCCCGATCGAAGTCAGCTCCAACTTTCCAACGCCATCATCAACCGGCGTTCTGACGAAAAGCTCTGCTCCGATCAAGCTAATGATTCGAGGCCCAGATGCAGAGACAGTTTTGAAGGGTCCTGTATAACGTTATAACACCAGCACGATCGTCGGATCTACAGTTTTAGCGAAATCCAAAACTACAAACTGAACATTATCAGCGCTTTCTACTGTCAGATGCATAGGATACTTTGCCTGGCAAGTCCAGAATGATATATCTATGTATTATTTATATATGATCAGCAGTGAGTCTGGATTTTTCCAGGCAATAGGATACTAATTGGCAAGTTTAAATTTCAAGCATTTTCAAGCGCTTTTTTTTCCAAAATTCAAGCACTTTCCCAAACTTGAAAACAACATAGTAAAATTCAAGCCTTTTCAAGTATTTTCAAGCACCTGAACGAACCCTGCTTGTTTTTGAAGAGAAAAGAGCCTCATCAGGAATTCAACCTAAAACAAACAAAGGCTGGTAGAAATGTTATTCAGACTACAATCCTACAATTTCCCCCCAGAAAAGTGCATTTAAACTTAAACATTTAAGTGATTTAAGATTTATGCAAAGTCGATATTTGCGGTACACTAGTTACAGGAAAAGAGTCGGCTTCTTTGACACACGTGGAACAGGATCATTTGTGTCCATCCCCTAGACTAAAAAAATGGAATGATCACAAGTTCACAACCGATGAAACGGAATGCAACATTTATACGAAGTCTCCATAAAACGCAAGGCTTCAGGTGCCCTCCCACCAAACTAAGTTATAATTATGAAAACCTGCCGTATAGACTTTAAGTCTTGCAAAACAAAGACTTGGAATTCTGTGTGATTCTATGGTGTGGAGCTCAGATTTTAAGAAATGTGTTAAAATGGCACTGATGCTGCTAATGTTCAGGAAATACACATTTTGTGGTCCAGTGCTATACCATTTGATTTAAACATTGCAGTGAACTCGCTCAACCCCAGACGCTCTAAATGTCATGTTTAAAATGGACGGACCTGACACCGCAGTGTGGAATGTGCCCCTCTGTGCACTTGTACATCACCTGGGCCTGCGCTGAGAGGTGGCCACGCCATTGAAATACGCACAGAATATTACGCAACAAAAAAGTAAAAACATGTATGTAAACTTTAAAACAAGGTTATATAGTGGCATTTTGGCACATCAGTGGTTACTTTGATAACTACTTCAGATTTTTGATACTGAAACCTTAACGAATACATTTAAAGACATGTTTTACACTTATGTTGAATTCACTTTTTTTCTCTCCAAACGATCTCTGCTTTTTGTGTTGCTGTTGTGGCCGATACATGTATTTGCCAATATCAAGATCAGCTTTTAAATATCTACAACATGGCTAGAAGAAAGTCAAGTTGTAGCCAAGATCAGAAATAAACTTTTCTTTTTGCTCCAGGGTTCCCTCACCGGAGGACTCGAAGCCCATTTGTCAAGGTCAAGGTCATCTTTATTTATAAAGCACCTTATACAATAATAAGACATTATCCCAAAGTGCTGGACAACAACAATAAAACAACACAATATTAAAAACAAAAAGTTGTGCGCGTCCCGCTCGCGCGCAGTGTCCCGCCCGCGGGCCGTCCTGCCCGCACGCCATGTCCTGTCCTTTGCTAGTTTCTTAAGGTTTGTTTAAATGTAAACATTTTGATGCAAGTTTCCCTCTTTGGCTCAGGTCACCCTTGAAAAAGAAGTTTCGAAATCACATTTGAATTTGAAATAGATACATCTGGCAGACTTTGGACAATATGGGACGAACTGTGTGTGCCTTCATTTTATTTGGATGTCTTGTACTGCCCTTTTCTGCTCTCCCTGGTTGTTCTTTTCTATTTTGTTTACCGTTTCAAAAAAAAGAAAAGAAACAGGAGGTTTTGATCTCAATGGGTTTTTACCTGTTTAAATAAAAAGGTCAATACAATAAAATAAGTTGGCAAAGGGGCAGATAATATAAGATTGCTCTTCCTTCCGCACGTTTTTCTTTTTTTTGTATGATTATTCTGTCCCGGATCATACCTTTTATAAGTTATGAATGATATAAATGAACTATATAACCTAAAATTGTAGTATTTTGATTCAGATCGTGTAAACTTACAGCCTCCATGTCGCTTATTTCTGTTTAAAAAGACACATCTGACGCACTAAAGACAAACTATATGGGCAGACGAGACGCAACTGTCATCCGTGAGACCTTTGGGTGCCTGTGGGGCGGACAGGGCTGCGGTCACGCGCCGGGTCACACGTGGAGGAGCACCCTTGGGACCTCGGGTGGGACATTAGCTCGTTAAACACATGGGCGTCACACTGCAGCCGGCAAGTTTGCAATCAGCGCTCCTCCACGAGACCCGTAGGTAGTTCTGAGGATGTGGAGACGGTTACGAGCAGGAGAAACTAGAGCCCGGTCTAAAAGTGTCGGATACGAGCTGCTGCGGGGCTGTGCTTGGGGTAAAAAGGTCCAGAACAGGCAGTTTTTTAATAAGAGTTCATATGGAATTCAAGCAAAAATCTGTTAAAAACTGTTTTGTCATTTTCTGCATGACTTTCACCTAAAACATCATTTGAAATCTCACAATAAAATAACATAAATACCACTTTTTTCCCCATGACTTGTTGCTGTGGTTGCAATTTGACTTGGTGCAGTTATCAAACCACAAAGGCTGCAATTGTTTAGATAATAGAACGTCCTCTGCAAAGAACAAGAACATGTCTCTTTAAAAAAATCCTATTGTAGCTGTAGTTTAGAGCTCTAGAGTGTTCATGGGATTCTTGTGTGTTTGTCATTTCAGATTTCAGTCTTTTCACAAATGTTAAAGCTCCTGGTGTTGTTTATGTGCACTCGGAACAGAAATCCTACTTTTAAAACATATCACAAATCTAATCGCAATACTCGTCTGAAAATGTGTAATAACATTTTGTTTCCCAAAATGGTACAGTCCTTATTGTTGGCTTATCCACATTAAGGGTTTGCGTGAAAAGAAAAAGGGGGGGGACTGCAATATCATAAGATTCATAAGACTAATATAATGTAAGGCACACTCTGGACACACCTCTGATACTGAGAAATACTCAGAGATACTGAGAAACTTCAGTTTATGACCTGCTTATAACCAGGCTCAGGTTTGGCACCAGGTTTGGCACCAGCTCTGGGAGACACCAGATCTTTAGACTCAGAACTAGAAGACTTTCTCCCTGACACTGTGAAGCTTGTACAAATCTATTGAACTGCCACAATGACTGAAAACTGAACTAAACACAAACAGATGAAAGCTCTGGTCTAAAGAGCCCGGGCTCCAGCAGAGACCTGGGACCTGCTTCTGACCCGAGAGCTGCAAAAACCCACCACGATTTCATCAGCCAGCCAAGCTGCTGTGATACCGGCAAACCGCTAGGGGCGCGCCACGGAGGCAGAATGCGGACATTTAGTTCAGTGTCTCCCACAGTCCAATCCACGGAACATGTGCCCGCAGCGCGTTACAAACACACAAACACAGAGGGGACAGGAGCTCTGTCCCGCTCAGAGCCGCTTCGACAGAGGCAGCCGTTCGGACGTGTACTGGAGCCGCAGTGGGCGCACTCACCTCGCCGCGGTCGTGTGCACTTGGCACACTTGGAGCTGGGAGTGTTGGCACAGTTTCCTGAGGGTCCTGACCGCTGCCATGACGCGTGAGGCTGAGAGAGGACCGAGGACAGAGGACACACCGCCGGGACCGACACGAGCCGCGCTGGAGCCGCGAGGACGAGGCTCTGGAGGAAGGACGAGCGGGAGCGCGGCGCTTTAACGACCAGCCCTCTTACGCACGACTGACGTCACGTATCTGATGCCACGCCCCTCCGGACGGCAGGCCTCCTCTGCCTGGTGGAAGTGTACCTCAAGTGTACCTCAAGTGTACACACACACACACACACACACACTCACACACACACACACACACACACACACACACACTCACACACTCACACACACACGCACACTCACGCTCACACACACACACACACACACACACGCATTCCCGCAAACCCTACAAAGTGAGGACAGAGTTAAAGACCCCCAAAGTGAGGACATGCCTTTCCCAGTCTTTTAAGGACAAAACAATACACTTTTTGGACACTAGTTGGAAATGCAGAGCTATACACTCCATTGAAAAAATTTTAGAACCAAGATTTAAGAAAAAGTTTTTTACCATCAGTGTGAGGACATTTAAACTATAAATTGCTCCTTTAGAATTAAAAGGTTCTGTTTGCGTTCAGGCCAGTTCTGAGGTTTTCAGGCTTAATGTTTGGACCATTTGTACAACAATAATGTGACATTTACAACTTTAACACAATTATTGCAAGAACCAAGCCAAAAAGTTAAAGCATATTTTATTTTTTGGGCAAAACAGACCAAATAATAAAACTTCCCTACTATAACTCTTCCAAGTTTAAACAGGTAAAATAATACATAAACATATAATATCCAGGTCCCTGTAGTTGTGGAGCTGATATTAAGTGCACACGGCCTTTCTGCAGCCTCCAAACCCAGCGCTCTGATTGGCTGAGCCTCTCAAACTGATACAATGTTTCAAAGTGTCTGGGTCCAGGTGCAGACTCTGGGTCTGGTCTGGGTCTGACTGAGGATCTGAGACTGTGCAGCTCTATGAAGGACCAGACATGATTAAGAATAAATATAAATGTGCAAATAAATACATGCATTTATGTATGCATGCATATTCATTTTTGACATTTATTTATTTCCACATGTATTACAAATTCTACTACAAGTAGTAGTAATACTACTACTACTACTACTACAAGTACTACTACTACTACTACTATAACTCTTCCAAGTTTAAACAGGTAAAATAATACATAAACATATAATATCCAGGTCCCTGTAGTTGTGGAGCTGATATTAAGTGCACACGGCCTTTCTGCAGCCTCCAAACCCAGCGCTCTGATTGGCCGAGCCTCTCAAACTGATACAATGTTTCAAAGTGTCTGGGTCCAGGTGCAGACTCTGGGTCTGGTCTGGGTCTGACTGAGGATCTGAGACTAAGTGCAGC
>CM033638.1:33950704-34248204 GCA_019453435.1 Rhinogobius similis | reverse complement strand
GGACACATACACAAACTCATAAATGTCCAGTTTGAGGTCTTTATTTCTTTTGTCATAAAAACTTAGTAAATATGTTATAAACCATATTTTATACAAGTAACTTCAGAATAATGACAAACAATGTTTCATGTGCCAGTTTAAATGGTACATGAAACCAACAAAACCAACGCAATCAACATAATCATGAATTAAAATGGTATCAAACCACAAGCATTTTTATAATTTCTTTCAATTGTTATATTCCAAAATATAAAAATAAACTGCTAAATAAGTGCATACCTTACAAGTATGTTTTTGATCGATTGAACAGATATACAGGATACTGTACATAGGTCATCCGGGTTCTTAAATAATGTTTAACCCCTGATGCACACTGACTCCGGTCGGCTTTGGGGCCCACGCAGGTCCCACAAGACTTAGAAAGTGCTTAAAATCAATGCTTGTGTTACACCGACCTCTGAGCTCTGGGCCGCAGGTTTGAGGAAAGAATCCACAAGAAGTCTACTTTTGCCGGACGCCACAGCGACTGGTGCAGCTTTCATCATTTGACGAGTGTTTCTTGCGTGAAACCAGGTAAATCTATGTGGCTTTCATCAAAAACAGACCGCAGTGAACCAGAGCTGGTGTGACAGGCGTCTGCTACCGGACTGGAGTCAGTGTACACTAGGGGTGACTCCTCCCACTGTCTATGTTCTACAGCATATGGCAGCTCTGTGTTTGGGTAAAATGCGCTCTATTCTACAACCTTGACTCCAAAACTCATTTCCTCCTTGACCACCTGAGTGTTGTGGGCAAATTATGGTTTGGTGTCATCTTTTGAGTTCTTGGGACATTGGACAGCAACAAAAAGGTTCACTCACTGATTGATAATGACTTCTGGATGGAAGTTGAAAGTCTTGATTTTCAAAAATAGTCCGGATGACAACCCCTGAAAATCTTTTCATGAGTCTCTTTGTATTTCTTTTTTGAAGGTGGCTACTTTGACAAAGGAATCTGAAGGTTGATCTTGGAGTGTTGGAGCTGTGGGACCTTTGTCTTTTTGGGGGTATCAGGACTGTACTTTCTTGGACTCTGTGTTAAAGTGGATAGTCTGGCATTTCTTGTCGTTGATAATGTCCTCCTCTGTCTCTGATTAACTTCTTGTCAGTGAGTGAGGAATAGAAGCAAACATCACTGCAGTCTGTGGTTTTAAAAATTCTTCAGGTATTTTTATTGAAATATGATTCTTGATTCTTGGGCTGTCTGTCTCAAGCTCTTCCTGGCAACAATAACACAATAACACAATAACAATATACAAAGAAATACTGCCATTCAATACAGACTCATAAGTAAGAGTTGACTTTTGAGGACATTAAACACACTTACACACTGGGATGGGAACTAATTGGGGACAGTTAGTTATTTGAAGCCCTTAGCAATATTAATACTGATAGGACAGGACTTTTGGGGACATCATACACACTCACACACTCGAATGGGGGACCAACTGGGGACCGTCTTCTATGTCAACCCCAGAACAATAGTAATACTGATAGGACAGGATTTTTGGGGACATCATACACACTCACACTCTCGAATGGGGACCAACTGGGGACAGTTGTTTAACTGATCAATGTAACAATGGTAATACTGATAGGACAGGACTTTTGGGGACATCATACACACTCACACACTCGAATGGGGACCAATTGGGGACAGTTGTTTAACTGAGCCATGTAACAATAGTAATACTCAGAGGACAAGACCTATTGGGGACGTAATACACACCTGTGCACTATAACGGAGACCAACTGGGGACAATCAAGGTATTTTATGTAAATAATCTACTGCAGATGATGTAATGTAGAAGACACAAATATACACATTAATTGATTGTCTTTGTAAAACCAACTCTTACCTGATTTTGGTGCTCTCAGTGATGTCAGGAGTAGATGTTCGCTGGAGAGAGAGAAAGATGTGTCAGAGAAAGGAAAGGATAAGTAATCAGTTCAAATGAAGCCACAGTGTGTCAGTGGTTTACTGGGGACAGTACATAGACCGTATAAAAATCACTGGACGATGTCGTAGCGTTTGACTCCAGCCAAATGAAGCAAATCGCAGCTAAAAGTTATAGTGGTTAAAGTGGAGCTAGCAGTTATAGCGGCAAAAGTGGAGCTAGCAGTTATAGCGGCTAAAGTGGAGCCATACTCCATATTTGGAAATCCAAGTGCGTATCTTGGTAACCACACGGACCTTTGTCTTTTTGGGGGTATCAGGACTGTACTTTCTTGGACTCTGTGTTAAAGTGGATAGTCTGGCATTTCTTGTCGTTGATAATGTCCTCCTCTGTCTCTGATTAACTTCTTGTCAGTGAGTGAGGAATAGAAGCAAACATCACTGCAGTCTGTGGTTTTATCCAATTATTCAGGTATTTTTCTTGAAAAACGATTCTTGATTCTTGGGCTGTCTGTCTCAAGCTCTTCCTGGCAACAATAACACAATAACACAATAACAATATACAAAGAAATACTGCCATTCAATACAGACTCATAAGTAAGAGTTGACTTTTGAGGACATTAAACACACTTACACACTGGGATGGGAACTAATTGGGGACAGTTAGTTATTTGAAGCCCTTAGCAATATTAATACTGATAGGACAGGACTTTTGGGGACATCATACACACTCACACTCTCGAATGGGGACCAAATGGGAACAGAAAACTATGTCAACCCCAGAACAATAGTAATACTGATAGGACAGGATTTTTGGGGACATCATACACACTCACACTCTCGAATGGGGACCAACTGGGGACAGTTGTTTAACTGATCAATGTAACAATGGTAATACTGATAGGACAGGACTTTTGGGGACATCATACACACTGACACACTCGAATGGGGACCAACTGGGGACAGTTGTTTAACTGATCAATGTAACAATAGTAATACTGATAGGACAGGACTTTTGGGGACATTGTATACACTGACACACTCGAATGGGGACCAACTGGGGACAGTTGTTTAACTGATCAATGTAACAATAGTAATACTGATAGGACAGGACTTTTGGGGACATCATACACACTCACACACTCGAATGGGGACCAATTGGGGACAGTTGTTTAGCTGATCAATGTAACAATAGTAATACTTATAGGACAAGACTTTTGGGGACATTGTATACACTCACACACTCGAATGGGGACCAACTGGGGACAGTTGTTTAACTGATCAATGTAACAATAGTAATACTGATAGGACAGGACTTTTGGGGACATCATACACACTCACACACTCGAATGGGGACCAATTGGGGACAGTTGTTTAACTGAGCCATGTAACAATAGTAATACTCAGAGGACAAGACCTATTGGGGACGTAATACACACCTGTGCACTATAATGGAGACCAACTGGGGACAATCAAGGTATTTTATGTAAATAATCTACTGCAGATGATGTAATGTAGAAGACACAAATATACACATTAATTGATTGTCTTTTGTAAAACCAACTCTTACCTGATTTTGGTGCTCTCAGTGATGTCAGGAGTAGATGTTCGCTGGAGAGAGAGAAAGATGTGTCAGAGAAAGGAAAGGATAAGTAATCAGTTCAAATGAAACCACAGTGTGTCAGTGGTTTACTGGGGACAGTACATAGACCGTATAAAAATCACTGGACGATGTCGTAGCGTTTGACTCCAGCCAAATGAAGCAAATCGCAGCTAAAAGTTATAGTGGTTAAAGTGGAGCTAGCAGTTATAGCGGCAAAAGTGGAGCTAGCAGTTATAGCGGCTAAAGTGGAGCCATACTCCATATTTGGAAATCCAAGTGCGTATCTTGGTAACCACACGGACCAATCAGGAGCGAGGTTGTTAACGGTTTCCACCCCTCGGTAGGAGGAGACGGCGGCAACGTGTGGCGCTAGCTGTCAATCAAACCTGTTGCTAACATGAGCGAAACCGACCCTGGAAAAGGAAGCACCTGATTGGTCAGTTATTATTGTAATAAGTTGATTTGTGAAGAACATAACTTTAATCAAACACAGGATCATGTGGAGTGAGTAAGTTTGGTTCCACATGTGAGTTTGACAGAAGCCGTTTCAGAGTAAAGACACTAATGTCCCAATAGAAAGAGAATGGAGCTCGGCTTGAAGGAGCCAGAACAGCCTCCATGGATACTTCCTGTTTGGAACGTGGCGGCAGCAGCTCGGGATGTCCAGTGTTTTTTATACAGTCTATGGAACAGTACAATTGTAACTCCCGACTGGAGTGGATTACCAGTTACCACTCAATATTGAGACTCATACCTGTGGTTTGCCAATGTCCTCGTCTCATCAGCAACATCAGGGAGGAACTGCTCCTGAAATAGAATTGTAATTAATTTGCCTATATATCAACAATGCTTATGCAAAATAAAATTGTATATGCAATAACACCACCATTTTTTGCCCAGACTTTTGGGGACATTGTACACACTCACACACTCGAATGGGGACCAACTGGGGACTGTCTTCTGTGTCAACTCCTTAGCAATAGTAAAACTGATAGGACAGGACTTTTGGGGACATTGTACACACTCACACACTCGAATGGGGACCAACTGGGGACCGTCTTCTATGTCAACTCCTTAGCAATAGTAACACTAATAGGACAGGACTTTTGGGGACATTGTACACACTCACACACTGAATGGGGACCAACTGGGGACAGTCAGTCATGGGCCGATGCAGTAATGAGAATTTGGGCAGCCAGGACAAATATATTTTTGAAGACATGTGCAAAATTAAGCCATAGTGTGTCAGTGGTTTGCTGGGGATTGTAGTGCAGCTTTTCTTTGCATATAAAATATTTATAATAGTCAAAACATTCAGGAAGTTTCTTTATTGTTGCCTCTCAGTATTACGACTCACCTGTGGTTTGTTGATGTCTCTGGTCTCAGCAGCAACAGTGAAGAACTCCTCCTGAAACATGATTGAAATACATTTAAAGTGTTCATACCATAATAATAGGGCTGATTTTAAACTTGTATAACATCACAGTTTTAATTGTGACTTTGAGTGACATCGCACACATTACACACTTGACGATGGACTAATGGGGGACAGCTGTTTATCCGAGTTCATTGACATTAATATTATTGATAGAACATAATTTTTGGGGACATCACACACATTCACACTCGAATGGGGACTATTTGGGGACAGTCATTGAAGTGCATATGGCCTGGCCCTGCACTATAGCAGATACTCAGGAGCTCTAAGACGCACTGTTAATGAACAAAGCCTTATCTCATGATTGGTATTAGCAGCTGTAGCTCAGTCATTTACACTTTTGAGTTACCTGGAGCCAAGACAAGAAACTGTAACAAACTGACAACATAAAGTTACGTATAATAACCTTATTCTAGAATCTGCTGCGGGCGTCTATTTTCCTGTTACACGGGGAAGATGAGCTCAGTAAAAAATAAGTTCTACTCGACCTAAAAAGCCGCTTCAGGCCCAGGAAATCGGTGCATGTGACATATTGTGGCTCGCGAACATTTTACACAAATCAATCTACTTTATATAATGTTTTAGCAGTAAGACTTTTCCCTCATCCACCACCGAGATCCTGATAAACTGGATGTGCTGTTACGGAGCGAAAAGAGGCAAAAGTGGGCGTGGAATAAGGTGAATACCTACCTCCTTACGCCATGGCCTCAGCATCCCCGTAGTTATGTGTCATTTCTTCATCCAAAGTAAAGTCTTTCAGGGCTCCAAATGATCACACCCTTTAAAAAAATGCAAAAAGCATTGTTCAAGATAAGTAGTAATGGTAAAACAGCTAACTTAGCAATTGCAAATTGTTTGTTAATTTGAATCATGGCATGTACATCCACATGTGCAAGTGCATATGTATTTATTTTTTTCACATTCCAAATTGAATTATTTATAGAAAAGTCCCAACCCAAAAAACATCTCAGGCAAATGTAAGGTTTAAAGACAAAGACTTATAGCTGGCTTAGTAGCTTGCATGTTTTCAATAAGCTATCATAGCAATTGCTACTTGCTACTTGCTAGCACAATGTGCTGATGGATTTGGATGAAGGCCTGTAGATCCACATTTGCCAGAGCATTTTATCTTCCTTTTATATTAAACATGTTGCTCCACATTGTAAAATGCTTTAATGATGTAATTATGTTTATAGCTTTAATTTAAAACAAACCTTTAACGTTTCCTTACCTTGAAATGGTGTGGTTTAAGTTTTCTTCTCATGGGAACAGGAGCTTAATTAGGAGGCGTCGATGTAAACCCTCATTTGTCCAGGTGTGGTTCATCGTAGAAAGGGTTTCAGGGGTTGTCATCCGGACGCTGTTTGAAGATCGAGACGTTTCGACTTTTATCCCAAAGTCATTGTCAATCAGAGAGCTGGTATGGGAACTGTGGCTTATATGCTCCTCTAAGTAGAGTCCTGCCCCCAGGTGAGGAGTCACTGAACGCCTGTCTTTGTTTGGAAAATTGTTTGTCTAGTGTCACCTGAAACTTGATAATTGGCCTGCCTTTGTTAGTTTAATAGTTGGCCCTGCCCAGTTTCACCTGTGGCTAAGATCTATTATTGTCTTATATCTATTTTTCTATTGATGGCTGTTGCTCCCTCATCACTGCTGATGACCTCATTAGCATTTGACTGGCCTATTGATTTGGACCAAGGTGTTAGGAGGCTGTCATAAATCTTAGCCAAATTAAATCTTAAACCCCCATTCCTGTTTAGAGACGGATTCTCTCTTTTGACAAAAATAGCCTCCTTTACCCCTCTTTCAAACCAGTTCTTCTCTCTGCTCAATATCTTCACCTCACTGTCCTCAAACGAGTGGTTTGTAGCTTTTAGGTGCAGATGGACTGCACTTTGCGGTCCCGTAGAGGTAGATCTTCTATGTTGGTACAGCCTTTTGTGCAGTGGCTGTTTGGTCTCTCCTATGTAACGTTCTTTACAACTGTCCTCACTGCACTCTATCAAATAAACTACATTGCTCTGTTTCTCTGTCGGCCTCTTGTCTTTCGGGTGGACCAGTTTCTGTTTAAGTGTGTTGCCAGGTTTGAAATAAACAGGGATGTCGTGTTGTCTAAAAATCCTTTGAAACTTCTCAGACAGGCCCGAGACATAGGGGATAGAGACCCCCCTCCTGCTAGGATCTTTATCCTTTTTGTCCTGTTTCTTGGCTCTTCTGACTTTGTTAAAGGCCCAGTTGGGATAACCACACCCTGAGAGGGCGCGTTGGGACGTGTTCTTCCTCCTTCTTTCTCCCCTCTGAGCTGGTGGGTACTTCGTGGGCTCTGTGTTGTAGTGTCCTGATCACTCCCAACTTGTGCTGCAGTGGGTGGTTAGACCCGAACAATAAGTCCTGTCTGTGTTCTGGGTTTCCTGTACAGTTCTGTCTGAAGGCTGCCTTCCTCCTCTCTGATTGTGGAGCAATCAAGAAACGCCAACCGGTTGTCCGTAGCATCTTCTCGGGTGAACTTGATGTATACATCCAACCCACTGATATGCTCAGAGAACGTTTCCAGCTCTTGTTTCTTGATTATCACAAAGGTATCATCCACGTAACGCAGCCAGAGGCTAGGAGGTGTGCCCAGGAAGGAGGTCAGAGCCTTCCTCTCAAAGTGTTCCATTTAAAGGTTAGTTACGATCGGGGAGACCGGAGAGCCCATAGAACAGCTGTGGATCTGTCTGTAAAAGTGTCCCCTGAATTGGAAGTGAGTTGTGTTAAGGCAGATCCAATAATTGGCAGATGTGTTCAGGTGTGAGTTTGGTCCTTTCCGGTAGGATAGAGTTCTCCTGTAGTCGCATCCTCACTGCTGCCACTGCCTCCGAGGTTGGAATACAAGTGAAAGGGGAAACACCACATCATACGAGACCATAACGTCATTTGGGTCCATTCGGAGGTGTCTCACTTTGCTCACAAAGTGCTGTGTGTTTTCCACACAATGTTCTGAGTTTCCCACTAACCGAGCCAAGATGGTGGTCAAGTGTTTAGCTACATTGTATGTGATGGAGTCCGTGCTACACACCATGGGACATTCTCATTGTGGATTTTGGGAAGGCCATAAATACATGGAATGGCTTCACCAGGATACAGTCGTACAGTACAGTACAGTAGTACAGAGGCCTGTCAATCAACTCCTCCTTCTCAAGCTTCTGTACACAGTCTATAATAGGGGTGTCCAAACATTTTCCAGCGAGGGCCACATATTGAAATATAGACCAAGCGGAGGGCCACAAATCAATCGCGAAACGTTAAAAAAAGTTGCATTTATCTGATGTTTTAAACACCACCACATCTACATTCAGTCTCAATGCCTTAACAGATGCCTGTCTCTGTGGCTGTGATGTAGTCTGTTGTTGGGATATGGTTGGTGGTGACTGAGAAATTGAGTCCTTTGGAAAAAAAACTTCTATTTCTGCCTGAGAAAGGTTTTTGATCCAGCTCTTCCTGTTAATACTTGTCTCACCTTGGGCTGTCCCTAACCTCTTGTTATGCTGATCTTTACTAGTGTTGATCTTTTTCCAAAAGTGAGGAGAACTTCTTGATTTGTTGTTCCTTACTTTTCTTGTGCTGTGCTCCTGTGCGATCTGTGTAAAATCTAACACTCTTCTGAGAATATCTTCAGGGACAATGCTCATAAGTTTCTTCTGAATAATTTCCATTCTGTACCTCAGTTTATCTATTTTGGTGTTGTTCTCCTAATTCTTTCACTAAGCATCTGCATCAGATTTCTTCTCCAAATCTTCTCTGCTCTGTGTCCTTTAACTGGGGATTTGATCTGTAGGCTCCTCGGAATTATGTTACTCTGTCTACACCTCAAGTTAAACCGGAGGTGCTTTCTGTTGTTTGCTAATTTCCTGGCTGTATTCTCAAGCTCCTGTACCAGATCTAAGGTACCTTGCCCAAAATTCTCCAGAATTCTGCCTTTGTTAGTTTAATTCTGCCTTTGTTAGTTTAATACTGGGCAAGGCCAACTATTAAACTAACAAAGGCAGGCCAATTATCAAGTTTCAGGTGACACTAGACAAACAATTTTCCAAACAAAGACAGGCGTTCAGTGACTCCTCCCTGTGGGCAGGACTCCCAGTACTTAGAGGAGCATATAAGCCCGAGTTCCAATACCAGCTCTCTGATTGACAATGACTTTTGGATAAAAGTCTAAACGCCTCAATCTTCAAACAGTGTCTGGATGACAACCCTGAAACCCTTTCTACGATTAATTAGGAGGAGCAAACATTTCCCGCCAATCATGTTGTTTTCCGTGTTACTTTCTAAGTTTGCTCGCCCTTTTCCCCTTGTGCTTGCCATTTCAACACAGGTGGCCCAACACTGCAAATTTTGGCTTGGTCTAATTGATGTAAAGTAACACAGATCCATCAGATCATAGAAGAAAACAAGTTTGGATCTGGCTGCTGTTCAAACTGTTGAATTGGGACTTCTATTCTGGTGTAAACACAGGTCTGACGTTACACACAACCTCCATTTGGGGACATGTGCAATTCCACACACAACCACCAGGGGGAAATGTTGAGGGATACACAAATTGAGTGGGGGGGCAGTTTTGAAATCACACACACACACACACAAAAAACTGAAATAAGTCACTTTTAGGGACAGTTGAGATTTTAAGAGGGAAATGTATTTTAGAGCTTGGAGATAGCATTTTCAATGAAATCTAATTGGGGACCATGGTTTTTGTCCCCATTTGGATTTGGGTCCCCAATCTACTGGTGTGTATTCTGACTCATGTCCCCAAAATTGGCCTAAGCAAGGACACACACACACACACACTCACACACACACACACACACACACACACACACACTCACACTCACACACACACACACACACACACACACACACTCACACTCACACACACACACACACACACACACACACACACACACACACACACACACACACACTCACACTCACACACACACACACACACACACACACACACACACACACACCTCAGAATGGTACATTTGACTGATAATAAAAGGGTTACACTTCTCTTTTTATGTATAACATGGTCCTGATGTGGACAAAAGGCAAAGACATAAGTGAAGAATCGTCCATAAGAGGCATTATGTGTGCGGGCTGTAGTTTGTTTTAGCTAACTGCAGTTTGGTTCAATTGTGTGTTTGTGGCAACTGTAATGTTTAAAATAGAAGAAGAGTTTGCTCCACAAGTTGCTGTAAACACTTGATGTGGGCCCTGGAGCTGGAGCCCACCAGGACACACGACCTGAGCTCACTTTTATTCATCAACATTTGTTTCCTTTAGAGGTGGAGGTGAGTTATAAATACGTGTAACAGTGTAAGCCTTGGCAGACTGGAGCTGGAGCTGCTCATGCGCGGGCCACGCCGCAGGTCACACGGGGCCCTTTGGGGCCACCACATTCATGACAACACTTAAACTACATTTGGCCAATGTAGAGTTTGTCTTTGATTACTTCAGTTTCAAACACGCCAAGTCGCAGGGCGGTCATAGGCGCAGTAGAGCAGCGCCCCCTCATGGTGGCACTCATACAGTACACGCACGTGCACAGGGGCTCTCTGAGTTATGAGTCCAGTATATTCATTTGGAATTTAGAAGAAAACAAAGGTAACAATAATAATGAACCTAGACTTTAACAATCTCCTCTGCCACGCTCCCACCGCCTCTGGGCCCGCAGGAGGCTCCGGGCTACCAAACTCAAGAGTAAATTTGAGGTTTTGTGTTTAATTTATTTCTAAGTAAGTATTATGAAGTATACAATGATAGCAGGCTTAATTTCAGACAAAATGTGGATGAGGTCTATAAGAAGTGCAAAGACTTGAGAATGTGCTTGAACTTCTCTTTGGTTTGGTCTGACAGTGACCAACAAGAACCAGCGGAACAGGACAGTAAAGAATGCAGGGACATAATTAGTAAAGAGCAAAAAAGGCCCCTGTCCACCAGTCTGTCGTGTGCAGGGGTGTGAGCACCACCAGAGGAGCGTCCTGTGTGAGGAGGAGTAATGCCACCATCGAGACAGAAGGCCTTTAACGATGAAGAGGGGTTAAAGATTCATGGGAGTGTGCAGCGCACTTTATTTAGCAGATGTTTTAAAAAAAAAAAATATATATATATATATATATATATATATATATATATATTATTTATTACAATTTATATAATAGACCAGTTGTTTCCACAAAAGACAATAAAGTTGAATTTAAAGTAAGTGAATTGCGTTAGTTTTGTTGCAGTGGAGTGAGGACAGAGGGGATGGAGAGCAGGGGCACCTCATGTTCTCTGCTAAAGGGTCGTCCAACTATGTTTTATATTTGAGCTTTTTTCCCCACAATTTACGTAATTTTCATAGTGTAATTTATTGCTTATTAGGAATGTTCCAAAGTATAGCATTAAACATATCTATCTTACATTTGTAGAATTACAGTTTTTATTACAAAAGCAAAAACATGCATTCTTACTGTGCTCGCCTTTCCACAGATCTGACCTGTTAGATGTATTTTTCAGTGTTTCTTTTTCCAGAGCAAACTGCCCACTGCTCTGTTTGTCCAGAGGGAACATTTACAGAACACAGCAAAGAAAACTGAATGAAAGAAAAAATATATAAAATACAAATATATCTAAATATATATATATATATATATATATATATATATATATATATGTATGGTAATGGAAAACCAACCAGACATCGTGGTGGTGGATAAAGAGCAGAGGAAGGCCGTGGTGGTTGACGTGGCAATACCAAGTGATGGCAACATCAGGAGAAAGGAACATGAGAAACTGGAGAAATACCAAGGGCTCAGAGAAGAGCTGGAGAAGGCCTGGAAGGTGAAGGCCAAAGTGGTGCCCGTGGTGATCGGAGCACTTGGGGCAGTGACCCCCAAACTGGAGGAGGCTACAGCAGATCCCTGGAGGAACATCAGACATCTCAGTCCAGAAGAGTGCAGTGCTAGGAACAGCTAAGATACTGCGCCGAACCCTCAAGCTCCCTGGGACCCGAGCTCAGAGATGGATGAGACCACCCATGGAGGGTGAGAAGGGAATTTTTTGTATATATATATATATATATATATATATATATATATATATATATATATATATATTCTGTTTTTTTTAATAGTAGAGGGAGAAGAAAAGAGCAGGCTGGTTTGGTTTAGGTCCATGTTGCAGGAGGATGATGTCATGATGATGACATTCCCTTCACTCTGAGCAGGAATGGCCAAGATTTCTGGACTCATATCCCGAACAAAACAAATAAAATGTGCTTTCAATATTCATTTTCTGAACATAAACAGCACAGTCTGCATTGCATTTAAAAGCAAATAGTCAAATGTCTTCCTCCAAAGTCTGAACAACATGGTAGTCCTAAAGGTTAACATAAACAAAAATTATAAACGAATTAATACAATTTCCGAATAAACAAAATACTGCTCCTGCAGTCTGTATAAAGTCCAGTAAGATTCGTCCTCTTCATTTGACCCATCAAAACAGCTACAGGTGTGTCCATGCGCCAAAACGTTACAGTGACAAAAGAAAACATTCTGTTTAACACAAAAGTAACTTCCACAAACGCACAGAACAAAGTGCGCCTGCTCTGAGAGGACAAATGTAAATACAACTGCACATGCAAAGCTCACGAGTTTGAATGAGGAATCACCGTCCTGCGCTTGGATTAAAGCTCAACAGCGCCCTCTAGCGAGTGCTTTCACTATCATTGTAGCTAGTGTGCGCATGTGCAACTGAGATAGTTGCCAGATCCTCTTTTATGGATCACGGCTTTTTTTTTTCTTTCCTTAATCTTTCTTGTTTAAGCCTGCGTTTTTGGCTTCTATTTGAGAGGAAGCATCAAGTTGACAGAGAAAAGCTTAAACGTTTTGACTATTTCGGACAAAAAAAGAATAACACTAATAGTAAATAAATAAATCAGTTTTACTTATTTAAAAATAGTTTATGTATGTAGTGATTTTGGCAACTGGCCATTCGATGCATCTATGCCAATTTTTTATTTCCTTAAAAATATGTTTTCTACAGTTTAAAAGTATTTAATAATTTGCATTTCAACTTCTTGGTCAGTTTTTGTATAGACTGGTCAGAATGGTAAAAATTCCAGAATGGAGGTGATTAAAGCTTAACTGAAGTAGACAATACATTTTCAATAATTAGCTGACTAAATGCAAATTATTTAAGCATTTACAACTGACTAGAGCCTTCCCAGTGACTTTGGGCCTTGGATAATAAGACACATGGGTTCATAACTATATACACACACACACACGTGTGTGTGTGTGTGTGTGTGTGTGTGTGTGTGTGTGTGTGTGTGTGTGTGTGTGTGTGTGTATTGTAGGCTCAACAAGTAAAACCTAAAAATCAGTATCTTCTATTAATAAATGTAACATACAATAGTACGCTCCCTCTGACATCAACCACATTTGTGTGTTTTATTATTATTTATATTATTATATTATCATATGTATTTTATTGTTTAATTCACAAAGCTTTAAAGGGTCTATATGTCGCTTACGTTAGCTACTTGACTAAAGCAAAAATAAATCTATAAAAATGACATAGGAACTAAAATATATATATTTTTTTAAACACACAAAAGAAGAACAAAACTGGGTCACCTCCTGCTCGCGTCCCTCCCCGTCTCCTTCTCGTCAGATCTGGCAACCCACAGCGTGCACACTCACACGGATAGAGGAAGAGCGCAGTGGAGTTAGCCTAGCGTCAGCACAGACAGACAAACAGCACGCAGCGGACCTCTTCTGTCTTCTCCCGCACTCCAGCACATCTTTCTCACACCCAGCGACTCTTTGTCACCTTCTCCAGGCCGGAGAGCGCCCGCAGAGATGAGCTTCTTGTTGTAAGTCCAGATCTGCTCCGTAACCTCCGTCCGGTCCGCGCTGAGTAAAGTTAGCTGTGGTTCATCATCATCATCATAAGCAGCACAGAGGAAGTTACTGCTGTCTCTCACGAAGACGATCAACCTCACGGTTTACATTACGATCGCTTTAGTTCTTAACAACGTAGCTTAATTATTGCGATTTTTCGTTTGTGCTGCGTGCGTTTAGTGTCGAATAGTTGTTTTGGACAAGCTGACTTAACTTTGTGCTAGCTTGATTTGCAGGGTCTGATCTGATCATTTTTGTTGTTGTTGTTTTTTTGTTTTTTTTTTTACATTAGTCACATCCTTTCATCGGAACTCAATTTTTGTCAGCGCAGTTATTACAGCCAAATGCAAAGGCGGAGGTAAACATGGAACTTAGCTTAAAGTCTTTGTGACAGGTTCTCAAAACGTTCCATTTATGACTTAGTTTGGTGGGTGGGCACCTGTGGTAATTATTTATCATAATTTTACATTTGTGAAGTTGAAGTTTGTGAAGAAATTTTGAAAAATAAAAGTTTAAAATTACAGGAATTAGAGTTGAGTTCTAAAATAGCATCAGAGACAATTTATACACAATATGACTTCATCCTCCCCAACATTTTTTTTTGACAGTTTAAACTGTCATTCGACAAAATAAAGTTTTCCGTTTATGTCAAATCATAACTTTTGTTTAATTTGTATGAATTTTGCCTCTTGTTTTCCCAAATGGTTGCTTGGTAACAGTTGTGGAATTACCTCTACCTATGTCATATCTGCAGCCCATGTGCAACCAGGAAGTACAATTCTACACTTCTTCACAAACTGTCAAACTGGGACAAAAAGGCAAAATGTTTAGTAAAATCTTAAATAAAATTATGTTCACAATATTTTAATGAAATGTGTTGTCTAACCTGTCGTAAGGACTTTAAAGTGCATGTGACAGGTACGATTGCATTTTTCAGTGAACATGATTATAATTAAGAGTTGACTAAAATGTGCCTATTTGTACCCAGTTTGATAATTTTGCACAATTTTACTTCCTGGTTGGACATGAGCTCAAATATGAGCACAAACAAGGACTAAGAGCCATATAAATTACACAATAGTTATTATTTGACAAATAATACTACCCAATAACACCTTTATTGTGTGATTAAACTGTCACAAAATGTGTCAGTTGCTGTAAATTGTCACTGTATTTTGTATGGAACGTCTCTTATTAATGACATCACTGAGGGATTCTGATTTTGAACTCAGCTCTGCTTCCAGTAATTTTCGACTTTTATTTTTTCAAATTTTCTTCAGCTTGGCTGATGTAAAACTATGATAAATAATTAAAACAGGAACAATCTCACCAAGCGAAGTCATATTTAGAAAATCTTGAGAACCTTCATTTGCACTTTAAACTAGCATTGCCAAATGACAGCTTTCATCTGTATGTGTCATCTGCACATCTGTTGTTGTCCTCCTGGACTCCCTCGCTGCTGTGCTTTAGATGACATCACAACCCTCTATGAGCCATATCATAACAACACCTGGAGTAATCTTAGTAAAACATGAACGAGTGAATGGGAGAGAAGTCGCTAAAACATTATATAAAGTAGATTGCTTTGTCTAAAATGTTACTTCACACGTGCTAAAACAGGTTAGCAATGCACCGATTCCCTGGGCGGCCTGAAAACGGCTTTTTAGTCTGTGTAGAACTTATTTCTGCTGAGCTCGCCTGCCCTGTGTAGACTTCAATGGAAAAATATGGCGGGGCCCTCGACGGCTTCCGGAATAAGGTGAATAGTAATCATAAAACTTTAGTGGACAAATACTTACTGATATGCTATTTTAATATAAATGCACACAGATATATATTTTTTGTGGAATAAAAAAAAAACAAGTAATTTGTCCATGCTTCTAGTCTACTGCACTTTACAACATTCTAATGACGAAGCATTTTAAATGAAATTACATTTGTGAATATGTATAACCTGATACAAAGTCCTATCGCTAACATAGTATGTGACACCGTAATCCTGTGTTGGAACATGAAAAGAACAGGTAATAGTAAATAATTTAGCCTTACTCCTTGGACTCTGCCTAAATTGTTCAGTCGGTTGATTAGGCTTTAAAATGAGTTTAATCTGCCTTTTTACACATAACACACGATTACGTTTACTAGAAGGTTTCTGTAAAAATATAAATTGACTTTTGGTGAGATACTTGGTGTATTCATGTGTAGTTTTGAGAGCGTTTTACCCGAATAAACCTGGATCCGTTTGTGTGAAAAATAATAATAATTTTAGGGCTGAAAAGTTTTTGAACACCTAATTATAAGCCCCCAAAAAGACGGGATACTGTGTTAGGTTTGACGTTTTCTAATTATGAAGGCCATTTAAGACAAAAAGGTACATTTATTCTTCTGAACTCTGCTCTGTAGACTTTACTAACAGAGAATTGGCTCTGTAGATTTCACAATTGAAAAGAACTGGTCACTGCATCACTGTATCTCGATTCTAATAAAATTTGAGCTTTTAATTTAGTACTACAGTGTTTTACATGAGTTATTCCTGCCGTGGTAAAGCATGAACAAAGACTTAATTCATTGTTAACAAATAGTTTATTAAGAACGATTCAGGATTAGTAACTATTTAACTAATACTCCAACCTTAATTCCTAACCCTTACCCTTAGCCTAACCTTAATTAAGTGGTGACTAAGCCTGAATCATGCTTAGTAAACTATGTTTGTTTATCATGAATTAAGTCTTTGTTCATGCTTTGTTAAGGCTAATTAAGGTGTAGTTGTTATATAGTGGTACCAAGGACTGATTAAAGCTTAGATAAAGTTACTTCTGTGTGTTACTACCAACAAAACGTATCATTTTAATACCAATTTAATTTTAGAATACGGGGGTAAAAATTAGACTATGGGGGAGGACTAAGGAAAATACTGTACTAGTGTCAAAGATGTGCCTTTTCTTCTGAGTTCATGTACAGCAGCACACAGAGTGCTACTGATGATCCACAATAACACAGACGAGCGGTATTTCTCACTCGGCCACAGAGAGTCCCTCACAGCCTGCTCCTTTGTCCCTCACTCTTTGTTTGTTTGTTTGTTTGCAGTGGCAGTCGCTCATCCAAAACCTTCAAACCCAAGAAGAACATCCCCGAGGGCTCGCACCAGTATGAGCTGCTGAAGCACGCTGAGGCCACACTGGGAAGTGGGAACCTGCGGCAGGCCGTCATGCTGCCCGAGGGGGAGGACCTCAACGAGTGGATCGCCGTCAACAGTAAGGCCATCGTACAGTGGAATAACAACATGGTGCACTAAACCTGCTTCAGCGTGACAGTGCTCTAGAGTGTGATGACACAATGTCAGAAGGAGGGCAGTCAGCGTGGGGATAGGGGGATAGAGGGGACGGGGGGATAGAGGGGGTAGGGGGGATAGGGGAGATAGGAAACAAGAAATCTATATATGTTGAATCTGTTTGGGACTGTGTCAAATATGTGTCCCATTAATGTTGTGCCTTTAAAGGTGCTCTGTATAAGTTTTTTGGTGAAAGGTTCGCTTCCCTGCTTGTCTCCATGGAGACAAACACTATTACTTTGCCTGTAATTCAAATGGCATGTTTGCACTAGTTTGCTTTGGAGAGTTTTGGTATAGTTTGAAAGTGTCTCCACTTAAGTGAACTGTCCCAGATCCGAAGCGGACCCTGTGAGGTTATAGCTTCCAAAGTGGTCTGGCGTGCAAACTCAAGTGAAAAGAAGACTGCACTCTGCCATTAACAGAAAGCGCCGTAAAGTGAACTTATCTGGGGCCAGGGCCAGTCGAAATGTGGCTATAGTGCACCGTTATTATCTTTTCAAGTTACAACATGGTTAGCATCATGTTGACTATAGCCATGCTACTAATGTGTCATTTCACAATGTTTCACTCCCCACTGTCACCTGCAGGGGGCAATGGACACCATCAAAGTATTGAAAATTGAATAGTTGCAAAAGCACACATTTTCACATAAATGGCATCCCTGAAAATGTCATCTCTGCATGTATATGCTTTAGAACCTTTTAGTTTGTAAAGACACATTTTAAAGTAAGCCAAATGGGATCATATTTACCCCTGCCTTGTACTGCTGGTGCCATGGCAGCTGTATTGGTTCACTCTCACAGTGTTACCATGCATGGACTTGTGAGGATTTCTCATGTAGCTCTGTGTGCTAAAGGATCACACCAGCCTGAATGTCTCTTACATGTCTAAACTCGCTGATAAATGCTCCCAACTGGTGCAAAATCAACATAAAGTGGACAATTTCAGCCCAAAACGGCAGCTGTTCAGAACAATAGAGGTTCTGCTCTGTCATGTGGCTTCGGTGGAGAGTCAGCGGCCCACGCCTGGTCTGAGCTGTAAAAAAGCACGACAACTTTGAACAGGCTGGAGTTTGGTTCCACGCCACAGCACTGAGGGGTGTGGACTGTCAGCTGCTGCTTTGTTCGCCTGATGTCATGCTTTTGGATATGTTTTATGTTCAAGATGTGGTCATGAAGTGCAGAGAAAGTGTCTGGGCCATGGACACAAAAATACTTTCCCAATACACTAAGACAAAGGTTTCTTGGTTGGTTCAAACGGCTACAGAATTGGAGGTATTATTGTGAGGCAGTGCAGTGCAGTGAAGTCCAGTCAAACCTAATGCGTTGTCATAGATTTCCTCTTGTCGGAGAATATGAGGCAGTTCAGAGGAGCCGGGTTGGGGCTTGTAGGGAGGACAGGGAGGGAGGCACCGTCATGTGTTTTCCAACCTCTGACAAACAAAGCACGCACTCAGCATGCTAATATGCTACAAGATCACACATCCAAACGGCTACAGCTAATAGCTCTGGTCTGGATATGTAGTAGACTGGTTTATTGGGTCATTAAAGTCAAACTTGTAGACAAATAAATCTGAACCTTTCTATCTGTCTTTTCTTTATCCGTCTGCTTGCCAAACTATTTCATATTTCATCAATGACACACAGGGCTGTAATCGACTAAAGGAGTTCTTGGTGGGCCACAAGACATGCTCTGTGTGCATAGATTTGTTGACTAAAAGGGGAACGGGATGTGGTGCGGCGCTGGCGAAAGATTAAGTATCTCTATTATCTGACCAAATATTTGACCAAAACTGCACTCACAAGAGTTCACACAAAAACAGCTATAGCAAACCGCTTATTTAAATATAAGAATAGATCAAACTCCCAAAACACATGCTCACTCTCCATGTCTTCACTTTCCTGTTGTTGTAAATCCTTTATTATCCCAATGAAATATTTAGTCAACTAATAGAGACTAATCGACTCAGACATCATCGACCGATTAATTGACTAAAGGCCGACAGCCCTGATGACACATGCAACAGAAAAATACTACTTTTCACCACTGGTGCAATGTTCTTACTACATACTTTTGCTCATGTGTTCTAGCTGTGGATTTCTTCAACCAGATCAACATGTTGTACGGCACCATCACTGAGTTCTGCACTGAGACCAGCTGCTCCGTCATGTCTGCAGGACCAAGGTACGGCCAGGATTTCATACATTTTTAACTTCCACAAGGCTTGTTCCCACTGGTTCACTTTGGAGCTGATTGGAACGGTCTAAACGTGTCTCCACTGTTCCAAAGAAACTGTCCTGTCCTGAGTGTACCCTGGTCCAGCTTCCACAGAAGTCTGGCTCGCTTTGGCTCAAGGAATGTTGTAGTGGGAGATGATTGGGCAAGAGTTAAGACGGACTCAGGCCAAAATAAGACGGCAAAAAGCAGATATAAAGAGAAAAGAAAAAAAATTCTCACCTAATGCTGATTTGCGCTTGACAAACTGCTGTATTTCCACTGATGCTAACTCATATGATGAGCCCACATGCTTAGCAAAACAAAGCTAGCACACATTAGCATTCAATGTTTCCTTTGTATTTGTGTTTTTATGATTTTAATGCAACTTTTCCTGTTTATGTAAAGCACTTTGAATTGCCCTGTGTACGAATTGTGCTCTACAAATAAACTTGCCTTGCCTTGCCTTGCCTATTGACACACGGCACTCGCTTTGTGAAAACCCAAAATAATATATTTCAAACGTCAATGCATTACATAAAGAGGTTAAAACGTGGCATACAGACTTTGCAGAGAAGTGAAATAATGGCAGAAAAAGCTGAGGAGAAAAAGGAAATAGTTTCCTGTTTACTCTAGCTTTAGCCATGCCTCGCAGACACAAAATAGGAACATTTTAGTGAATCACTGAGATCAGCCTCATGATTAAAAAGTATAATTCAGGGATTTATTGACAGAACTGTTCCAAAGCACTCTAAAGTGAACCAGTCTGGGGGATCACGGCCAATAGAAACTTTGCTATTGTCTGCTAATTTAATCAGCATCAACTTGACTTGACAAGAGCTTACCCTGAGTGTTGTTAGCAAATGGCATCACACATCTAATTTAAGATTTCTTTGTGAAAGTTGATCAGCACCTTTTCACACACTTTAAATAACTTTTCAGTCTGTCTTTGTTTGTCCCCAACTTTACAGCATATTTTAGTATCTTGAAAAGCTAACTTTTTAACATGAAGTATTAAAAGATTCTTGTACTTATTATGAGTTCAGAAATATTGACTGAGTGGTGTGTTGCCTCACAGAAGAGAAGCGGGGAATTACAGTCTGTTCTATAAATAGAGCTCATGATGTCTTCAGATGGTCAAAGCATGATCAGGAAGTCACATGAGGAAAACAGGAATTAAAGCGTGCGTGCTCCTTTTTGAGGCCGATGTTTCTAATCTCTGCAGCAAGACACTGTAATCAGGAGGAAGAGGCCACGCTCACTTCCTCCTCAAGCAGACGATTCGAACTGTCTGTGAGAAATATACTATATTATAACGCAAACAGCATTTACGATGGTTTCTCGTCAATCTTCTCTCTTTGACCAAAATGAATTTACCAACTGGCAAACACAACCTTGTTAACAGTTTTGTTAAAGTGTTATGAGATTAGGGTTAAATCATTCCCCAAGTAAAATGCACCATAATTGATGCAAAATTACATTTGTAGTTTAATTAACGTGTGACTTGTTTCACTATTAGTCGGTTTAGTTGCAGAAATCCCTTTTCAGTCGATCTTGAGCTTTGTAAAAGGTCTTGTAAATCCGGTGCAAAAATACTCCACAATCGCTGAAACTCCAATAAATTTGATTATGGCGTCCAAAGCCTTTTCGTTGTGAATTCCCCGCCACCATCACTGCTACAGTGGAGTTTGGTGGTGCATGCTGGGAGAGCATGACGACAACTGCAGGAGCTGTTTTCACCAGTATTTTTCCAATATGGCGGTAGTACCACACCGACAGTTTGTACTTTTGAATGGTTGCAGCTGGTTACCAAGACGTACAGCCACTTTTTATACTGAAATGACATATTCTGATTCTGGAGTTTATTCCACAGACCCTAAAGATCACAAAACTACACGTTATAATTAAAGCCGCAAAGCGGCGATGGTGGCCCTCGCCCCGCACGCAACCGCCTTCCCACGCAGCCTCGGCCGGTCCCAAACCGTCCCGGGGTGCCGTCGTCCTCCTCTGAGCGTCACTCGGGCCCCCGTGACCCCCCCTCCCCCCACTCACACCGGGAGGCGTCCCTATAGAAGTGCATTGGCGGGCGCTGCTCTCCTAAAGTGGCAAAACCGCTCAAAACCTGACTTCGATGTAATTGACTTTTTCGATCGAAATCCTCTAAATAATGCGTCTGCCGAGTTTCACTGACTTTGCTCGAAATAATTTTGGCCTCTCCATAGACTTGTGCCATGTCTCATAGAAAATGAATAGGGACTATGCATGGGCCCCCAGGCCGAACGATTCAAAATAGGACATCGGTGTAATTGACTTTTTTTGCAACGTTTGGCACTCAAAATCAGATTCCAAGATTTCGTGGCAATCCGAAAATGTTGGTACTTTTACATGACCAGCAGGGCGCTATAGTGAAAAGTGCTCATGTGCTCCTGTGTCTGTTCTGTTTAATATTTGATTCGGCATCTGTGGTTACAGTTTGTGCTCTGTACGGCAATGTCTGTGGCTTGGAGAATAATTTTAAGAAACAGGAAATGAAGGCATTTGGCGATGGCGAACCATGGCTATACCAGAACGCTATCATCAAAACTTGGTTTTTAATCGAATTTCAATGCGTCCTGATCTGGAACGTATGTTAGACTGATGTGGGCCCAAAACCTAGACCCTTTTGCAAATGGAAAAAAAACTTAAAGTGGCGTCTAAAATTACATTCAATATGGCGCCATGCCGTTTGTCTGATCACTGCGCACCAATTATGTTTTAGGGTCATATTTATGTGTACTATCACTGTGGCAAATTTCATAGGCCTCCTCCAAAATAAATGTGTCTCTCTTTCCATAGGCTTGACCCAACAGGTGGCGCTGTAGAGGCTGTATTTGAGTTGCATGTAAATGGTGTTATGGGGCATTCATGTTCCTAAAAAGGAGTCACTGTATTAAGTTTGGTGGCTGTTACTCACTGTTTAGTGGCTTTTGCTCCATCTTTGAGTGATGAGAGTCTCACTCCCATAGAGAATGCATGGGAGCTCTGGAGGGCCCTAGAGGCAAAAGTGTGAAAAATAGGCCATGGGTCTCATTGACTTTTTGCTTCTTATATAGCAAAGAATCATCTCCCAAGATTTGGTGTCAATCGGACAATCTGGACACTTTTAAGTGAACTGTAGGGGCGCTATAGTTATTAGTGGTCCTGTGCTCCCTAGTCTATTTTGTGTAATATTCACTTGTCCATCATTGGTGGCAATTTGAGCTCTGTAGGCACAGTCCAAGTGCCTCTGAGGGATAAGCACAAAACAGGAAATGATGGCGATATTTGACAGGAAGGCACGCACAAACCCTAAGAGATATTCCAAAATTGGTTTTTATTGAATTTCAATGCGCGCCCTGATCAGGAACGATGTTAGACTGATCTAGGCCCAAAACCTAGGACCCTTTTGCAATGGAAAAAAAAAAGCGAAAAGTGGGGTCTAAAATTAAAATCAATATGGTCGCCTTTGTCGCTTTGTCTAAGCACTGGACCAATTATGTTTAGGTCGCTCTTTATGTGTACTATCACTGTGGAAAATGTCATAGTCGTCATCCAAAATAAATGAGTCTTCCTTTCCATAGGTCTGACCCAACAGATGGCGCTGTAGAGGCTGTATTTGAGTTGCATGTAAAATGGTGTTATGGGGCATTTATTTTCCTTAAAAGGAGTCACTGTATTAAGTTTGGTGGCTGTTACTCACTGCTTAGTGGCTTTTTTGCTCCATCTTTGTGTGATGAGAGTCAGGCTCCCATCGAGAATGAATAGGGACCTCAGGAGGGCCCTAGAGGCAAAAGTGTGAAGAATAGGGCATGGGTCCCATTGACTTTTTGCTTCTTATAGCAAATAATCATCTCCCAGGATTTGGTGTCAATCGGACAATCTGGACACTTTTAACTGAACTGTAGGGGGCGCTATAGTGATTCGTGGGTCCTGTGCTCCCTAGTCTATTTTGTGTAATATTTAATTCTCCATCATTGGTGGCAATTTGGGCTCTGTAGGCACAGTCCATGTGTCTTTGAGGAGCGGGCAAAGAAACAGGAAATTAAGGCGATTTGAGACAGGATGTCACGACTAAACCGTGTGAGATAGGCCAAAAAATGTTGGATCAGTATCAAAGTTCAATGCGTCCCGATCAGGAATGTGTATGTTAGACTGATGTGGGTCCAAAACCATGACCCTTTTGCAATGGAAAAAAAAGCGTAAGTGGCGTCTAAAATTCAATTCAATATGGTCAGCTTGTCGCTTTGTCTGATGAGTTTGCACCAATTATGTTTTAGGGTCATATTTATGTGTACTATCACTGTGGCAAATTTCATAGGCCTCCTCCAAAATAAATGTGTCTCCCTTTCCATAGGCCTGACCCAACAGGTGGCGCTGTAGAGGCTGTATTTGACTTGCATGTAAAATGGTGTTATGGGGCATTTATTTTCCTTAACAGGAGTCACTGTATTAAGTTTGGTGGCTGTTACTCACTGCTTAGTGGCTTTTGCTGCATCTTTGTGTAAAGAGAGCGATTCTCCCATAGAGAATGTTTAGGAGCTTCGGAGGCCCTGGAGGGCCCTAGAGGCAAAGTGTGAAGAATAGGCCATGGGTCTCATTGGCTTTTCTGATCAGGAGGCCGCCTAGGATTTGTGTGCAAATTTTCAAAGATAAAAGTCAAAGTAATTGTTTTTCTCCCCATAGTAATTTATTGGCTGCCTCCTAGAGGTGGCGCCGTAGGGGTTGATTGTTATTGTAGCACATAAATGGATTCAACTGCTTGACGTTTACGTGTGTTTCAAATTTCATGTCGATCGGAGTATGCGTGTGCGCGCAGGAACTATTTAAAAGTACTCTTTGTGCCCCTGGTGGCCAACGGTGATAAATGCACCATATCACTAATTCAGTTTTTTTCATGGCGCCCTACACTGGACATATTCCCCAAGTTTGGTCAAAATCGGACAATGTTGACTTTTCACTTAATAGGTAGGGGGCGCTAGCGAGTACTTCTTATTAATTTTTTTTAATGCATTACATTCAAATCATAATTACGCACTCGTGACTGAAATTACAGCTCTGTCAGTCTAAGCGTAGCCGCGTGACATGCGGAAAAACAGGAAACGGCGTTTCTGATGGCAAGCCACGGCGAAACCATTTGAGATATCCGAAAAAAAGCGGATAACTATTGAATTTCAATCCGTGTAGATTGCGTACGTGTATGCCAGACCCACGTCGGGCAAAAACCCTAGGACTGTTAGGAGCTCAAAAAAAAAAAGTCAAACTGGCGTGGCGACTTCCGTCCAATATGGCCGCCGCGCTTGGTCCGAGGGCCGCGCTCCACGTCATGTTTGCTCGGTTCACTGTTCTCTATCACTGTTCCGAGTTTCGTGCACGTCGGGCAAAATTTGCTCGTCCCATTTCCCATAGGGTCCGATTCGGGCCGGTGCTGTTCGTTCGGGTCGGGTCGGACATGTTCGGGATGCACGTTTTCTTAAATTTTTCGCCGGGCCGGTCGCGACAATACCCCTATGTCAGACTTTTCGTGCATGTTTACTGGGTCAAAAATGGGCCGATAGGTGGTGAAAAAAATAATAATAATAATAAAAAGAAACCGACGAAACACAATGTCCCTCGCCAGTTTACTGGCTCGGGCCAATGAAAGTAGACGTTTTTGCAAGAAAACAAAATTCAGTACCGTAACAAACACATAATAACATGGTGAAGCCGCTCTGAGACCTGTTTAATGTGCTCCTGCAGGACACTTAATGTGAGCTGCTGTTGTCTCCTCTCACAGATACGAGTACCACTGGGCTGATGGCACCAACATCAAGAAGCCCATCAAATGCTCTGCTCCCAAGTACATCGACTACCTGATGACCTGGGTGCAGGACCAGCTGGACGACGAGACCCTCTTCCCCTCCAAGATTGGTACGAATGCACCATTAGAACAGCATCAACAGCAGGGAGGTGTAAGAATCTCATTTCCATGAGGACTATTGCTCTAATCGGGGGGCGACAGTGGCTCAGTGATTAGACCATTCATTGGAAACAAACTTTGGCACAAGTGCTGAAGTTGCTATAATATAGTTATTATAGAAACTTCCCCAATTTTTGAGATTAGTTTGATCACATTTACTCTTGGAATAAAAACAATAAAACGGTTAACTTTAATGGTAATGATCTTAAACAATCACCTTTGTTTCTTTTTCTAAGAATAAACACATTTTGATATAAACACACTTAAACTGAGCGTGACTGAGGCCCTGGCGAAAGAACACAGAATAAACACTTTTAAAAGGGTTTAAGAAGTTCAATGAAGGATGTGCAAAATCAGACCAGGGTCCGAACTCACTCTTCCACAAACCTAAGGTCAGAGGATCGATTCCCACTTGAACACTTCACCCACTCTGCCCAGTATGAAGGTTTCGCTTTCATCAGAAAACTCCAACCTTTAACCAAAATCAGATTTATGAAGATCAGTCACACTATGAGTACACACAGAACTCTGAGTGCACAAAACCAACAAACTCAGGGACATCGAGTGATTTGCACCAAAACCTTATTGCTCTAACAGCTACTAAAACATCTCACATATAATCACACTTTTGGTTAACATAGATAAACAGCAACTGATTTACCTGAACCGTTTGGTTTGTAGACACGAGGAACTGCATTTCTAGCATGTGAAAAATGCTGTTCTGTTTCTTCGCAAATAAAGACAGTGAAGGTGCAGTAGTTGTTACTTTCACTTTAAAGCAGCTGGACCCGATTTTTACATGTAATAAAGTAAAATATTTTTGCCCTAGTACAGTACAATATAATGTAAAGGTAATCTAAAAGGGTGTAAAACGACCTTGTGCTGTCGGCAACTAATTGTTGAGCGTTTTGTTGTTGGTGATGCAGTAAGTGCGCCGTTAGCGTGCTAGTGGCTTTAGCGTAGCAAATAGGGCTGCATGGTTAATTGCAATAGAATCAAAATCGCAATTTGATTGGACTCAGAGAGTAAGTCACAAAGGTTGGAATTTTTGAAGTGCCATAATTTCCTTCACAAACAACAAAATATCTTCCTCTTCTGCATCAGCACTGCTAAGAGAGTTGTTTAGATCTGCATAAACATGCTCTGATTCATAGGTCTATTTCAATGTCAGTGCTCCTGGACGCATTTAAGATGTGAAATTTTAATAGAAGCCTTTTATTACAACATCAATTGCTAATCGAATCACAACATTTGTCAGAAAAATTGCAATTAGATATTTTTCCCAATGCGTGCGGCCCAAACGGCAAAACACGCTCTGGACTGTGTTTAAACTCAGCGGCTCAAACCAAAACAAAAGCACACACTCATCTAAAAAGAGTGAGTCCATGTCCAAACACATGTCGACTGTTCTATTGAGATTAAAATCCAGATGCTCTGAAATGACTTGCCGAGTTTACATGCTTTTTGACAAATCTGTTTAAATTGGTTCAGGCCAGTTATCCAGTTTTCCTGGTGTTTATGTGAGCGTAGTGAGTGTAAACATTCCACCTCCCTCCACAAACACTAGCAGGAGCTGTCACAGGTCAGACGGTGGTGTAGAAGTGTGAAATGTGATGCTTGGGAGTATAACACTCAGTAGTGTAGTGGCACTTATCTTTATTCATTTTTTGTTTAGTGAATGTATTGTATAATGGTTGTATGCATTTTTATTTCTATTTTTCTGTATTTTATTGGAAAGCACTTTGGTCACCTTTGAGTGTTGTAAAGGCCTCTATAAATAAACGTTGATTGATTGAGTTGATTTACGATATGAGTGCAACTTTCTAGATGAATGCACATGGTTTAAATTCTTAGGTAGAACTGACTAACTGTCAGATCTGTACAGATCTCTCTTAAATACTGGCACTATCCACATGAAACACAAACTGACACAAAGTTCAATGACTTCTCCGTCAACATAAATAAACAAAAGGGAAATACTTTCTAGACAATAGCCTCAGAAAGCGTTGCCATTATTCAACCCCAAAGAAATGTCAGTTGAAGAAGTTTGGAGAGTTTTTTCAAAAATGTGAAAGTCCCACATAGACCCCCGCCCTCATCATCCATTTCTAGAACATGAACTTAACTTCTACAAAACACTGACGTTTGTATGTGCCACAGGAGTGCCGTTCCCCAAGAACTTCATGTCTGTGGCCAAGACCATCCTGAAGCGCCTGTTCCGGGTCTACGCTCACATCTACCACCAGCACTTTGACTCTGTGATGCAGCTGCAGGAGGAGGCCCACCTCAACACCTCCTTCAAGCACTTCATCTTCTTTGTGCAGGTCACACTCTTATCACATCACTGCTGCCTTTCAGATGACATCATCATGTTTCATGGAGATGTGGGATGTCATGATTAATCTGTGAAACAATATTTGTGATTATTTGGGTTACAATTACCCCAAGCAATTGCGGTGCAGAGGCTACAAGAATAGTAAAGCATTAAAAGTAGAGAGACCACCCTCGGAGCACAGAGGAGGAGGCGGTGAAGGTGTGCGGAGCTTTGGATTAATTCTTTTGGCAATCTAAAGGCACGTTTTGACTGGTCCTGATCCTCAGAGTGGTTCACCTTAGAGCACTTTGGAACAGTTCTGTTAATGGTGGAGTGTGTCTGTGCCCTGGTCCTGGCTCTGGGTCCAGAGGCAGAGCTCTGCTAAGTGAATAACTCTAACTAACCTTAACCAAAACATAGCAAATATTATCTTAATTAAAAAAATATAATCATAATAATTTGTGCCTGGATTATACTTTTTAATCTTGAGGTTGATCTCAACAATTCAGGAAAAGCTAAAGCTTGAGTAAATGGGAAACTACTTTCGGTTTGTCTTTAGCATTGCATTTCTTTTTTTCTCAGCAAAGTTTTAACTTCTCTTTATGTAATGCATTGGCTTTGGATAATGTTAGATGCATTATGCACTGGAAATATCATATTTTGGGTCTTGATGAGAGTGCCATGCGTCGATAAACAGAAAACTGCAGATGGTAACATGCTAGCTTTGTTTTACTGAACATGAGGGCTCAACATATAATCTATCTTCAATTGAAATAGATTAATGCAGCATTCGGTGAGTGATCCAGACCACTTTGGACCTCTTAAACGGGCTCCTCTTCATAAATGGTTAGTTCTCACATGATCTCCAGCTTTCAAATCCCGTGTCCACAAGAGCAAGAACACTAGCCCAACACAGCAGTCACAGTTACTCCCCGTGCACTCCGAGTGAAGCATTTGTGCTGTCTATCAATTAAAACCATTAAAGTGGCTTCACTAGATTTTTACGGTTTTGAAAAATGCTAATGTTTTTTAGCTTTACCCGTGAAGATACGTGCCGCTCTGGGTTCATGCTCGAGCAAAGTGATTCTAAAATCATGAAGGTGAATCTTTAGGATGCTGGGACTGCATTAGGAAAGTCAGCGATACATGGACTGATGTCAACAACATCAACTAGTTCTGCTTTTCACGTTTCAAAACAATAAAAATCAGGTACAGCTTTTAAATTAGGTCTGCAAAATATTTATATATCTTGCAAAAGTATCAATATTGCAAAATATTCTGACACAATAATTAATATCACATGTAACTAAATAAATCACAAGACCACCAAGGTCCTCCATCAGACAAAAATGTACCATTTAAAAAAGACTGATTAAGTTTTAAGTAGCCTTGATGTCGTCTCAGTTTTGCTCTGTTAAGTTTTTATTTTAATGCAGTTTGACTAATAAATTGCACATTTTAATTTGGATTGTTATAAATGATGTCACAGTCTCGTCTTGTGTCATTCTTCTCGATCCAATCTCATGTTTCATCCTGTGGGATTTGTGTGTCGTCCAACTCCTGCTCTGAACTAGAAGTGTTTTACTGGTGCATATTTTACGGTTCTATCCTGTGCTGTCTTTTACATTCATCGACCTTATTTCAAACCCATGATTTTTCTTTCAACAGGAGTTCAACCTGATCGACCGGCGCGAGCTGGCGCCTCTGCAGGACCTGATCGAGAAGCTGGGCTCTAAGGACAGATAGACATTTCCGCCCTCCCCTTCTGTCTCTTATCAGCTGTGCTACTACCTCTGACTCTCTCTCTCTGAGCTGTGTGCCTTCTCCACACTCACCTCGCTCTCCCTCTCAATGCTGGACGCCTCTGAGCCCGCAGCGTAGTGTCACTTTAGTGGACAGACCATAGGCGACTCTAGAACATTTCCACACAGGTAACGTTAGGAGTTCAGCGGACCAATGACCTTTTGACATTTGTAGTGAACATGAGCAGTTGTTATGTAGGGTACTTTGAATACCTTAACAGTTTTTTTTTTTTTTTTTTTTTACATTTTCACCAGCGGTAACTAAATTGTTTTAGTTATTTTCTAGTTGGCATATCCATCTTATTTCAATTTTAATATAGAACGTGTTGAAATGTGAATTTGTTTGAAGTTGACCTAATCTCAGAACCGTATTTAGATCCAAATATTGTTGATGCCAGCAAAGGTAGTTGGGGGTTGAAAATGTCCCCAATATGAAAGCAGACCAGGGAAACCCTCACACATTGCGTACTAAGAATGGGCGATATATCGGTTCCAGTATCGGTATCGGCCAATAGTGACAGATTTTCGTAAAATAAGTTGATAAATGGCGCACGGCAATATTTTTTGCCGGTTCCCGTTCCGTGTGTGACCATGTGTAGAGGTGGGCAGGAAATCAAAATTTAGATATTGCTTTTGAAGATATGCAAAATCGTAGAGTATACTGTTTATAGTAAAAATGCTGATTAAAAATGAAAAAAGTTATGTTGTAGACTTTAAAATAAGGGTAAAGATGATATTTCTACATTTCACATTTGTCTGATACTTAAACCTCAACTAATGCGTTCAAAGACACTTTTGGAACGAATTAATAAGTAAAAATGGAAATATAAGATTATTTAGGCTAAAAATATGTCTGTTTACACACAATGATGCATAAAATGATTTTATGTCCCAGATAAATACATTCTGTTATTATTTTCACTCAAGTGAAAAGTTACTTAAGAATTGTGGACCTTGCTATGGATTTTAAAATCTAATTATCGGTTATTGGCTACAGCAGCAGGCCAAATATCAGATATCGGCTCCAAAAATTCCGTATTGGACCATCCTTACTGCTGACTTTCTTTGAGTTTATTGTACTGCCCGTAAAAGTTAGTTTTGACTGCTCTCAATAGATAAAAAAGGGGTTGATAATCCCTCAACATGATCCTATGCTGACCACTGCCTCTGTACAAAAAGCACAACTGGACAGTGGACCGCTCCGCATCGTACTTTTGTGTGTTTTGCATGTTTTACTGTCCTGGGGAAAATTTCAAAAGTGGAATGCAAAAAAAAAAAGTGAACTTACAAAGCAAAGTCTATCAAACATATAGAATCCTGACCACTCATTCTTTCCGTCATACACACTTCAATAATGTCAGTTTAACTTGTGCAGATTTACGTTAGATCAAAAGCTTTGGTACATTTAAAGGTGCAGTATTAAACTGTTGGGCTGGGGGTTGGCCGTCTGCTTCTTTCCAGTGAGCTGTTGCTTTGCCTGGAATGTTCCACAGTATATAGACCCCTCCAGGAGTGGTGTGTTTAGAACAGCTGAGCACACAGCCTGGTACTTATGTAAACATTCTATACCACCCCAAAAAAATCAAATCAATGTAATTTTGTCGATTGTAGACAGGACAGACACAGGCTTGTTTTTTATATGTTCATTACAAAAAGCAATAACATTATCTAACTTCAAGTTCTAGTCCCTAAAGTTCACTTACTACTGCAAGATTTGCGGCGCTTTGAAACAAAACAAAAATGAATTGCCAAACTGTGGTATGTTTTTAGTACATTATTGTCCAACATAAAGTTGGATTTAAGAAAAAATCTTTAGTTTTAGTTCTAAACAATTCCACACGTGTGTTCTGACTGCTCTGTTGTTCCTTGTGTCCAGTGGTTTCAGTCGTTAAAACAGCCCTGGATTTTCATAGTTTGTAAAGTTTTGAGGCTTAAAGCTAACCCTTTCATTGAAAATTAGATGGAAAAGG
This sequence comes from Rhinogobius similis, assembly GCA_019453435.1. NCBI lineage: Eukaryota > Metazoa > Chordata > Actinopteri > Gobiiformes > Gobiidae > Rhinogobius > Rhinogobius similis. Next base: position 34,216,696 of record CM033638.1, on the reverse strand, counting down.
GTCTATAGCATTACACGTTTATTATTGAATTATAGGTGATTTCAAAAAAGCGTTATGATTGTGAGAAGAAACATCATGATGGTGACTCACCAGGTCTTAAAACTTTTATCCAGTTGACATTTTCTTTATTTTGCCATCACAGTTTTATGATTCATCACAATTATTGGAGGCATGACCAAACAACAGTGAAGTCTAATGGATTCCTCACTATCTTTATGAAATCAAAGTGTCTAAGTAGCCTGATAAAGCGTACATTATATGGAATTTGAAGATCTTGTGACTGGAATAAGAAAAGCAGGTGGCGGACCATCCATCAATGAAAGTTGCATAATGCACCTTTAAATAAACAGAATTGTGATAATTTACAATATTTCAACACAAATATAGAGAATATATATTTGTTCATGTTTTACCGTGGTCCTCTCAATCATGTCTTTGATAACCTTTTATTCAATGCAGCTACAATGTCCCCTCCTCCTGCCGGGTTTACCGTAATGAATGCATCTCCTAAAGTGAGCCGTGTGGTTCAGTCTTCCTTTTAACCACTCCACAAAATTCTGTGAATTGTATTTCTTACAATTTCAGTTTGCAGATGGTTTTCATATATTGCATGACCAGCCTGTTTTATTTCACATTTTTAAAGATGTATTGTTTTTTTCACTTGATTGTTTATACCTGACACAGGGTTGCATTTAAAATTACATTGTGTCTTTACTTTTGTTTGTTTTTTTGTTTAACAATTGAATAAGGAGCAAGGGCTTGAAATGAATGAATAGTTTTATATATTTTTCAAAATGGTCCAATCTTCACTGGGCGAACACTTTGAGAAACAAGGATGTACATGCTGCATTCTGAATTGAAATGTTCAAATAAACAATTTGTGCCTTGATTCTTGTAAAAAGTGTGACATGACAGTATTGGAATATACATCTTAATAAATACACTGAAACTTTGCGTCTGTGGCTTATCTTTTTGATCATTATTGAACCTGCTGTAATTCACATGACATGAGAAAAATAAGGTTTCAAACTGAAAACTAATGTTTACAGACCCTTTTAGTATAGTTTATTAACAATATTAATATTAACAAAATCTAGCTTTAAAAAACAACATCAAAGCCAATGTTGTTACTAGTCTTTGATATGTCATGACTGTAGTAAAAACAAATTCAGCCTGTATTAATTTTTATATGCAAAATGGGCCATTTTGTGTGATATTTGGACGTCTGTGAATTCACTTTTTCATATGATTAAATCAATAATAAAAGGCCCTTTTTATTTTAGAAAATATGGATCAAATTAAGCTTGTAACCAAAAATCATCCAAACATCTGTGGTAGAAATACAGTAGAAATAATGGCCAATCTAAGCCTTGTCTAAGAAAATGACAAAAAAAAATGGAGTAAAACTCCCTAACAGGTCTCAGGGGGTTTAAAGTAAGTTTCTTCCATGGACATGCAGCAAATCACAAAACAATATACATGTAATTATCAATGTATTCATTGTTAGGAAGTTTAAAATATTTTATGTGATATGAAACTAGAAACACAACAATCAAATGTGCTGTGTTCATATGCACACCAAAAGGATTGCGTACAGTTGCATTCATTCTAAAAGTTTGAACATTCTGACTGCATGTCATTTTAAAGGCTCGCTGGTCTAGTGTTGACAGTAACCAATGACATTTTCTATTTTCACCTGCGAGATGTTTAACCTCAGTTTTGACTGACAGGTTTGAGCCGTGTTTTCCTTCCTTTTCGTTACATTCCAAATAAAACATTATCCGAAATCATTCGTGATGTGTGCTTGGTTAGAAAAAAGTTCATAATATTTTGTAAGATTGAACTTTTTCTCCTTCATCTTTTCTGTATGCCCTGCCCGTGGGACCAAAAGCGGGGAATAGCGTTACGATTACGTGTGTGCGCGAGGAGGGTGTTTTTTCTGGCACGTCAAGCCGCAGTCAAAACGATTTAGTTTCATTATTATTAAACCTTTGCCAGTACAAAGATCAACCAACATGCAGTGACATTTATTGGACGGTTTCCCAGGACAGAGGGGAAATGATATCGACTTGATTTCAGTTTGATATCTCTTTATTTTTTTAGCAGCTCAAATGTGCTAGCTAGTTTTACTATTAGCTGCAAGCGCTGTTTGCTAACGGTAAGTCTGTTGTGGCAGGTTGCTAATGTGTAATAAACCAAACATTTGCGGCGTGATGACGTTTTTATTGTTATAAAATTTTAAATAATCCCCTAATTTAAGTGAAGGATGTTGGTTTGTATGAAGAATTTGGCTAATGTGGCTAACAGCTAACTTAATAGCTAACATTAGTTTACTTGAACTCTCACAGTGTATCTACACTTGTTGCTAACATATCAGGGATGTTTCCCCTCTTTTGCTCAGCAGGACAGTAAAAATCACGACATAATATTAAGTTTTTAAGTCGTACCTTGTTTTCATTTTACTTTTAAATGGCGTGTAATCAGAGTTAGGTAATGTATCGAAAGATCGATGATATCGTGAATGTTGTTTTGTAGATGTACAAAATCTTGTCCATATCGCTTACAGTAAAAGCAACTCAGCATGTTTTATGTTTTAATCTTTCAAACAGTGTACAAAGTAACATTTAACTTTTGTATGGAATTTTATAGTCTGTTTACAACTATGTTGAACCCACAAGTAAGACTAAACCAGGTTTTTACCAAGGACTAAAACTAGAATTCAATAAGACTAAAACGGAAAAAAAATAATTTGATCACCAAGGACTAAAACTAAACCTTACTGAACCAGGTTTTAACCAAGGATTAAATTGACAATTATTGAGAAACTCACCAAAAAAAGTATGGATATATTAATTTTTGTTAATATTGCCCAACCCTGCAGTTAAAATATGTTAATGGTTTGTTCTAAATTAGACATTATCTAAACTTCTAACAGTTTTGTTGAATTGTAGGACATTACGTCTACATTCCTTGGAAGAATCCAGCATGGCAGATGAAAACACACAGTTTTGTGGAAACTGGTAAGTGCACATAACATCCAGGGAGACTGTGATAAAGCTGCTGTCACAGTGCAAATGAATCTGAACTGTCTTTCTTTGTAGCAAACACGACATTCCTGAAGCAAACTTTACCACTCACGAGATCCACTGTCACAGAAACATTGCTCTGTGTGACGTGTGCCAGGAGCCTGTTCCCCGGTCAGACCTGCACACCCACAAGCAGCAGGAGCACTCCCAGGCAAGGAACAAGTTTTCATTTAATACCATTCATTTTCTATGGCATGTCCTTGTGCAATTTCCATAGTTGGGTATAGTTATAAGAAACAATGAGAATACTTTTACTTTCATTTCAGGTTTCATGCAAGTGCGGCCTGAAGATTGATAAAAATCTCTTTGATGTCCATCAGGTATTACTTCCCCAAAAGGTCCCTTGAATTTCACTGACTAATTTTTACAAGGCAGAAGAGCTGTGATAAAAAGTCACTACTTTTACTTTTACAAAATAATCAAATGTTTAGAGCGTGTGGACATTTGAAGTTGAGGCATCAAAAGACAAATCAAATGACCAATTTGAAAGAAAGAAAACATTTTTCCAAAGATGTTTGGATACTGGAACGTCTCACTATATGCACAGACGACAGATCCCTTGTAAGAAGTTAGAGAGATGCAGTGAAAATTTGTTCTATTGATTTTCTATGGACACTGCCACTATAAGCTCTGACAATAGAAATACTTTGACGCCCTACACATTGTTGTTGGTATGTACTATGTATTGCAACAGCCATACATAAATAGTCTTTGAACAGTAGTTAGTCCAGAAGCTCTCGCAATGCTATGAATCATTCTAATGGGCGCAATTAGCAGAGGTTTAGCTGAACCCTTGTGCAGCCACACCTTTATCCAGGCTTAGAACATGGATATCTTGTTGTGTAAATATTTTTATGGTTTGTGTGCGGCTATATTTTTCACTTTGCCCCAGCTCACCCTTGAGAAAGAGTTTTTTTTATCTCAAGGGGTTCTTACTTTGGAAATAAAGGTTAATAAAAATGAATAAATAAATAAATGTAAAAGTGTATTATTGAGGTTACGTCAGATTATTTACAGTTTATTCAGGCAGAGGCCAAAGGGCTTATGAATATGATGGGCCACATGTGGCCACCGTTTGCATTTGGTTCTGTAATGTGCTTATCTGAGTGTCTGAACTGTTTCAGAATGCTGAATGTCCGCAGCGACTCGTGCCATGCCCGTATTGCGACTTGGAACTGGTCTTCAGCCAGTCCAAAGAACATGAGGAGTACTGCGGCACTCGCACTGAACCCTGTCCACACTGCAGATGCAATGTGATGCTGAGGGAGCAGGCCATCCACCCTTTCCTCTGTGGCAGCCTCACTCCTCCTCAGGAGAGGAATAACATCCGGGCCAGCCCCCCTCTAGGAGATCCACAGCCTCCTGCATCCTGGTTTGAATCACACTCCATCAGGAACCATCTCCAAGCTCAGGACAGAGGCCCCAAGAACAACAACATCAGTGCGGCAGAGAACTTCAACAGATATACTCCTCCCGACTGGAAAAATTCTGTTCCAAGGAATATGTTGAACCACTGTAAGTTCTCAAATCAAAAGATCTGTCTGACATTACACTGCTGATCATGCAGTGTAATATCAAGGACTCTCATTGAAACTGTTCATGGCCAGGATCAACTGTTAGTGGAGTATTTATCATTAGATGAACATTTGTTCAAAAATGTATTCTACTGTAGTACTGTAGTAGAATAAATCATGAATTGCCTGCGTATCACTAAAGACTGTCATCTTACAAACTGCAGTCATTTTCAGATTCTAGATGTGAAAATTTCACATATTATGTTGTATTTTTGTTTTTAAAAAAAGTAAAAAAGAAAATGGGTCGACAAAGCCTGCCACCTGCTGTGAGGCCTTGGTTAAATGGCACATGTGCTTTGGTTTGCAGACCTGTGTCCTTCTATGTATGCGTCTATGGGGACATTTTGTACCTATAGAAATGCTATCTTAAACACTCCTCACTTCCACAAACCACACTCTTTAGAATGAAGAGGTAAAGGGTAAGAGTAAAACCCATAGTCATCTTCAGTTGTTGTGTTTGCAGTGCTGGACGACAGTGACTTTGCCCCTCACAGCAGCAGGCTCTGGCCCCACCAGAACGTACTGGACGAAGACTCCTCTGGTCTGGACTACATGCTGGCCCTTAGCCTCCAGAGTGACAGTGAGCCAGGAGCCGGAGGGGCCGGAGGAGCCGGAGGAGGACAGCCTAGCCCCTGGAGCTCCATCTGGGAGCAGAGACCAGCCAGCACCTCGGACAGCTCCCCCCTGTCTCCATCCACAAAGTGCAGCTCGTCCACAGCAGCAGGAGGGGACCAGGGCACAGCAGGTCTGAGTATAAAGCAGGTGTTTGAGGCCAAAGCTGTGATCATCATGGTCATTGTGCTTTTCTTTCATGTGTGCAGAGACCATGCTGCCCTGTGAGTTCTGTGAGGAGCTTTTCCCTGAGGACGACCTCATCTTGCACCAGGTTTTCTACTTGCACTTGTGTCACTTTCCTCTGTACTCATGTTCACAGCTTCTCTCACAGTTAGAACGAGAGCTGTACCAAGATGGAAATATTAGGCCCAGACAATACCCATGTTATGAGAACAGCCTTATAATATGATTATGATGATAATTGTGATATTCTTTATTGGAGTCAAATGAGCTTTCACACCTCCATTCTGTAAAGTTTTATTAATCTGGATTAAAGTCTCTCAATCAACAACAATCAAACTAAGTAAACATGTCCAAACTGATCATTTTGGAGTAAACTAGTTGAAAAAAGGCTGAAAACACAGACTTGCGGATCAGTTGTGAATTAGTTAATTTAATTATACTTATTGTCTAAAACTGATTTAGCGCTGTTTAAAAGATTGTAATCTTTGTCACTTCTCTTTTAGGATAAGGTCTGGATAAAAGTTAAACATCAGCTCCATGAAAAGACATGCTACAACTTTATTCTAACAGAGCAGTTTTCTTCCTGCGTCCCATACCAATGCATGCAATATTTTCAGGCCTTTTTCCCATTCCAAAGATATAATATTTAATTTAGTTTAAAATAGTTGATTTAATTACTTTTGATTTCGATCATGACAGAACACATAACAAAATATAAACCATTTAATACGTGACATGTTCAAATAGGAGTAGCTGAAAGTTAAAATTGATTTAATCCTTCCCCTAGTTTAAAGCGGTTAATTGTAATGGCAACAGTCCTGATTTCTCATTTTTGTCATTGTTCTTAAAGCTATGGGTGCATATAGTTTTTTTTCCATACTTCATTGGTGTTGTAGTACAAACAAAGCTAACCCTCATGGGCAGTGTGAATAATCTGACCCGTGTGTGTTGTTCCTGTCTCCAGACTGGCTGCAGTCCGGCCTCGGCCTTTGCCTCCTTCAGTAAACAGGGCTCTTCTCCTCCCCGAGAGGACCGGACGTCTCAGGACAAGCCAGGATTTGTGTTCAAAAGCCTGAGTCAGCCCAGCCGTCTGACCTCCATGTTCTCTTCGTTTCCCCAGTACCCCCGCCCCTTGTCCCCCTCCTACAGCCCCCCCGCCAGCCCACTGGAGGGAGACATTCTCATCCCCTGTGAGTTCTGCGGAGTGGCCCTGGAGGAGGCCGTCGTCTTCCATCACCAGGTAATGCACAAAAGGAAGTGTGACATAATGTGATTTCAATGGACAGAATAACACAAAATAAGAAAAATCCAAGTTTTGTCAAATATATGAGTGTGATATCAGAGCTGCTTTAAACACCTTTAATATATGATTGAACTGCATTTGTTATTTAAACAGGACATTAAAAAGTATACTTTTTGTGAAGCTCAGATACAAAAAAAGATGCATTTTTTCTGTTCTTTGTAATAGGAAACCAAACCAATTCAAAATTGTTGCTTATTTTTTGTTATTATTAGTATTTAGATCTGATGTCAGTTAATGTGTCTTGATTTTCTTACATTTGATCTCCATTCTGGAATTTAGAACATTGTGGTCAAACAGCATTTTAAAGGGCCAATATATCAAGTTGGTAATTAATTACTATTTAATAATTTGCAATCACCACAACTTTGTGTACTGCTTTTTGAAAAAGGTGCACGTTAACATACAATATTATATTCCCTCTAAGCTGCGCGTATGTGCAACACGAGAGAAAGAGAGAGAGGAAAAGAGCGAGAGGGGGAACTTAAGTTCTACATCCCATAAGTCTTTATTCTGGACAAACCCGTCTCGTATTCAGTTTTGGGCACAAACAGCTGACGAACTCATGCGTTTAGAATAATGCAAACTACCGCGAAGACCCGCGGTGCATTTCGTTTCCTGTCAGGGGTGAAAGTAAGGCGTTACAGCCCGTTACTGCGGACCCCTAAAAGATTTGGTGGTAGTACGTTGTACCGATATGATCAGAGATGAGCTCCTCCACCTGACGCACAGAAAAGTAGTCCCACTAAAATCATTGCCTCTGGAGCCAAATCATCACATTAGACACAAACCTAATCCAGGGTCAGACTGTACTAGTGGTGGTCTAAACGAGCCGAGGCACCGATTCACGTATCATGCGCTGAAAGCAATGCCTCAACCGAGCTGTGTCACCGAGCGTATCACTTTAAGAAAAGTCACGTGACCAACACAGTGACTGTATCACGTTAGACCACGTCGTATCACGTGTTATTGAGGCGCCAGTTCTACATCAGGAAGTCCAGCACAGGTTGACTCACTTGTTGCTACGACAACGCGGTGACTATGGAGCCTCCAAGAAAGAGAAAGTATTCTTCCTTGTGGGATCATTTTGACCTCATAACACCTGATGAGGTCATTTATTTCCATTCCCGTTTCCACGTCAGACAAAGTCTTTTATAAATATTTTTGTGACCCACAGGTTAAATGTCGTCTATGCTCATCGGAGTTGTCCTGTGCAACCCGAAACACGTCATCAATGCTACGGCATAATAGAGCTCGTCATGAAAGAGAAAATACATCAGGAATGGACACTGGTGGATTAGTATTTCAGTCACTAATTATTATGGAGGCTAATAGTTCTTTAATAATGTTCACAATCACTCATGACACACAAAAAATGTGTTTAATCATCACAAGAATATAAATAATATTTGCTCTAATTTCACTTTATCACAGAGAGATTAATGAAAATAGGCCCAATTGTTTTGTTCACATGTGGAAAAAGTAATATATTGCACTTAGTTACACAAACTAATTACAATGTGTTCCTTTGCAGTATGGCTGCAGTACATTTTTTTAACCACTAGTACCCATACACATACGTGATACAGCGTGATACAGTGTCGACACAGTAAGGGGAATGTATGACACACACACTGAGGTATTCTCTACCCATCACTAGACTGTACACTTTCTGAGATTTAATCGATCCAACCCTCAGCACTCACGTTAACAAACTTGATTTGAGCTCATTCACTTTGGATCTGACTTATCCCTGTCTCTGCACGTCCTTATGCATCTTTACGCATCAGCAGCACGGCACAGACACAGACAGACTTCAGACTCCTCTGTGTTCAGCACCAGTGATGAAGAATCCTGAACCAAACAGAGCAAAGGCCACAGCGCGGCTATAGAGTTTAGCACTTAGCGCAGTTTTCACGTGTATTGATATGCAAATTAGCCCAGGTGTTAAATGCTTTATGCTCACAGAATAATCCAAAGTGAAAATTGGAAGAATGAAAAATAATGACCACTGACGGAGAGTTTTTTTAGGTTATAGAAGCCTGTCTTATTGTGTGAGAGCTACAAAGTCTAATCAATTACTTCAAAAGTTAACTGTACATTTTCATTAGGCCTGATTTAAAACATAGTTTTATGATCTAAATATGACAGACCGGTTACTTTGTGGCTTCAACAGCAAATGTAAGTAGATTATAGAATTAAATGAATATTTAACAGTAGTGTTGCTGGATGTGTCAGTCTTTATGTTAAAATGCATCGGAAAACTAAAGTTTTCAAGGGGAAAACATCATGACCCTGATTTGAACACAATTTAACACTGTGATATTATTTTTTTATTATTATTAATTCTACCTAAACCAAATTATAGCTGATCACTGTAGCTAGCAATATAAAACAGAGAGAGGATCAGAGGACACACAGCTCACAGAAAAACACTGACAAGATTTAGACACAAGTAAAGTTAACACAACTGTGCCACAAGTGTTCTTCTAATAAACAATGCCTATTTGAATCTTGGACAGAAGTAGCCTGCAGTCATAATGTATGATTAAAGGTGCACTACGTAACTCTTGTGTGAAGGGCGTGCCATCTGCCTATTGCATTTTCATAAAATTTATTACTGTAAAATTTGTATTTGTTGATCTAAAACACCCCAAATCCCAGGATATTACATCATTTTGTTGTAAATTTCCTGGGGAAGGACCTCCCAGCTTTCAAAGTTACCTGGTATAAATTAAATTCAGAATTCTATCATTAATGGACGAATGCCTACAAAGGTCTTGTGAAAAGTGCTCAATATAGACTGTTACTGCAGTGCTCTGATCTCAGGTTTTGAACGAGTGTCACACCGATGTGACACTCGTGTGTCTGATGTCGCTCACAGTGGTCCAAGGCTCTGCTCAGGGGAGTTTTGTTTGCTCAGACACATGAAAAATGAGAGGGAACATTGTTCCCAAGTACCAGTAAACCAAAAACAGAACCCCCCCACTCGGTGCACTTGCACACATAAACACACACAATATCAGAAACACAAAAAATATATTCTAACATAAATTCAATTAACACCACTTAAAGGGAACATATTATGCCGTAGTGACTTTTTTGAGCCTTTAACCCTAAAGTCCTCTCCACTCCGACCGTCAAAAACACTCCCTGCTGAGCTCCTTTGATCAATGATGTTTCTTCTGATACTTGGCATCACTTGTATGAGATTCTGTTGCTGTTTTAAGTCCTTAAAGCATCCTCAGACTCATTCTGAGCATTTCTAAACACAATCACTATAAACTAACTAGCTCCCTCACATTGCTTCACACTTTTTTGTTTGTGTAAGCGCTATGCAGCCAGTAGATGGTGCCTAAAGTCAATAAGTGCCAGGGCAAGCACCCCAGATATAGGTATTCTTGGTTAAGTTTACTTCTTGCTTAAGGTACTCAAGAGCATGTTTAGGCCAATAACAATATAAAATGCATACAATGTTTCTTCTTCTTATGGATTGCTTTGAAAGTGGTTAGGAGAATTTAGATTTTAATCCTTTGTTTTATGGGGAGCCAATGAAGTTGTTGGGGGATGAGGGTGATGTGATGTGGGGCTGAAGAGTTTTGGAGAAGCTGCAGTTTCTGGAGGGATTTTTGGGACCAAAGAGGAGAGAGTTGCAGTAATCGATTCGAGAGATGACAAGACTGGACAAGTATGGCTGTGGTGTGAGGAGTGAAAGAAAAGCGGTGACGAGAGATGTTGCGCAGGTGGACGTAGGCACAGTGTTCCCAGGTCCGCAGTTTTCCCACGAAGTTGGGCAGCTTTTTAAGAACTGCCGCAGGTCAAAATCTGTGTCCGCGGGTTTGGCCTGAGCAATTTGCCATTTAAAATGTATTCATTTCAGAGTAAACCTAATGAAAGTCCTGAATTTCAGTGACAAATCCTCATATCTAAAGCCATCTGCGCTCTGTGGAGCTTCTGCTTGAACGTGAGAGAGAGGTCGGGCCAGTCGGTGTCACCGTGGGAGCAGTACATCCAGAAATACAGAGCAAAATACAAGCAGTACCGGACGTCCATGGGTTTTGTGCTGTTTGGCTGCTGAAGCCTGGCAACCCTGAGTAGGCAGAACAGGTGACGTTATTGATGTGGGAGTGGAAAGAAAGTGTGCTGTGGAGGATAACACCCAGACTCTTGACCTGAGAGAGCATGCTGGAGTCGATAGAAATTATGAAACTGCTAGATTTAGAGAGAGTGGAAGGGGTGCCCACCCGTTGGACTTCAGTTTTAGAGTTGTTAACTTTGAGAAAATGAGAGGAGAACCAGAAATTGATTTCCTGCAGATGGACGTTAAGAAAGGTTGGTGGAAGTGATGCAGAGGGTTTAGAGGAGAGGTAGAGCTGGGTGCCATCCGTGTATGGCAAAGAAAGTGTTAACCTTTGCATTTTTCTGGTCTTGTGTTTATAGGATAAATGTGACATGCGACCCCAGACTTCTCTCCAACTCAATAATATGATCACATCTAATAACAAAACGCTCAACTCCTCCAAGGACAAATCTCCTGACTCTGCGAGACACTTAAAGCACCAAGGTAAAGATGGTGATCACACATTTGGACACGGCATGCTTTTTGAGTCGCTGAACCTTTGTCTCATTCCTTTTGACCGCAGCCGACGTGTCAAGTGAAATGTTCGGGTTTGACGCAGACGCGTCGTCGGAGCCCAGCATGTGGCCCCCTCACAGACAGCACAGACACAGGAAACCTTCCAACAGCGACACGAGCGCCAAAAACCAGCTTCCGCTCGAAGGAGATGTGAACCCTGGAGGTGCATCTCAAAAGGGGTAAGAAGACTAAATCCTGCTGGTAATAATACTGCTGTGTCCTATGCTCATGGTGTAACTTGTACTTACAGGCGAGCTGAAAACAAAGAGAGGGACAACAGAAGGAATCACACGACAAAGGTGCAGTTCAGTTTTTTAAAGTTTGGTTACATTAGGCTGCAGTAGTGTATTTGTGTGCAAAAAGGAGTAGGAAGAAGTGTAATGCAGTTTTTCAAATCGTAACATCATTTGTCAATTCCGTTACTGTAAATACATACATAGAGTTCCCACTAACAATATTCAGAGGATATTATGTCAGTTCAACAGAAATGTCTTTAAACGTATTAGTTGAGGTTTAGTTTGCCGAATGGGAAATGTATGTTATGTAAAAATAAACACAAAAGTACAGAAATATACCTTTTATACTCTTATTTGAATGTTTACAACATAATTTTGAAATGGATTTTTGTAGCATCTTCATCTATGATCAACCCTTTTTGTAGCATATACAAGCATACCATATACAATATACCTCTAAATACATCTCTAAGTTTGATATGCATTTGCTGCATTGTGTGACGCACATTATTTTAAATGTTGTGCGGGAGAACAGTTTAAGATGGAGTACCCAACTTTTTTCCTCAATATTAGTAAATTCTCTTTTCTCACCAAAAAGTGTCTTGTAAAAGTAGAACTTAACGAATAAATCGTACGTCTACAGCCTGTCTTTATCTGGTAATGAAACATTTTATCTGTTCAAACTTATAAGTTTGGATGAGATCTGATTGGCTGTGGAAGGATAATACCCCTTCTTCACTTTTATGTCTGAAAAATCTGTTTTATATCTGTGCAAGTGGCCCAAAAATCCTGCATGTGATACTAGTGATGAGCCAAAGAGTCTGTGCGAGCGAGAAATGAGTTCGAGAGGCCCATACTTCCTTATGTCACTGTTTGAAAAATAGGTACCACAGCTTTTCACAGATTCTTTAAATTATAGTTTCCTTCTCGATCGTTAGACACAATATTTTCTGCTATTTGTTTTTAGTTTTATAAATCATTTGTAGTATTTTGAATTTTACTCATATCTTCACACATTAGTTTTTAGGATTTGTAGAACAGTTGTTTGCCAGCTCCATATAGAATTGTCACTGCTTTTTTCTGGGTTATGTGTTCTTTCAAAATCAAACACCGATCTAATATGTGAAGGGATTGATTGAGGGACTGGGATTGAGGGTCTAAACACTGCCATGCCACTCTAGCACAGCACAGTGACACTTCTGGCCATTTTTGATTTAGTATTTGTGTAATCAGGTTTCCAGTGTCACTCCGTAAGCTTGAAAAAAGGTACAGCTGTTTGGCAGGGTTTGCAGATGAAGTCAGGGATAGTTTGGAACTAGCCAGTGGAGGGATTCATGGGCGAACACGAGTAGACGGATGAGGAGGAAACGCAAGGCCAAGAGGAAGACGTGTTTAAACTTTAACTTAAATTTGCTTTTGTTTTTCAACACTTGTTTCGTTGCAGCTGCCCAAGAAGCAGAATGAAGAGCCACAAGACGAGTGAGACGGAATCATCTGAAACTTTGTCCCATTATAGTTCCCATTATAAAAAAGTGCCTGCATTATTGTCCTAATTACACTGGACAGATCACCCACATATTCATTAAGTTTCATGTGTCTGTCTGTATTTTTAATGAGCACGCCACCATTTTGGTCATCAGCCTAAAACCACTTAGATTCCAGATTTCATTCCTTCTAGTCTCGTCAGTGTTCCCATTCCACTGAAGCACTTTTATTAATTATTTTATCAAAAAGGGCTCTTCGAAGATAAATGACAATGCTTTGATTTTAGTTATTTACTAAAACTATTATGTTTTTTTTATACTGTTACTTACATTTGTTTTTAATAATTCAAAGTGTAACTGTCATGTGATAAAATACATCATTTGTATTTACTTGCAATAATATACTTGTAACCTCTAAATGCATTATTATAAAGTAGGATTTGATTGATGCACATCAGTGTTTTTATGACGACTCGGAGCTCAGACGCTTGGGCCCGTGGTTGGCCCGGCTCTGAAATGAGTCCAAATAAAAAGACTCTTGTGTTGTTCATTATAATTGATTCAGTTGTTATCTGGATTTAAAACTGTACTATTTAATCATAAAATATTTGTTTAAAAGTCTCCTTGGCTCAGTGTGTGTGTGTGTGTGTGTGTGTGTGTGTCAGATTGCCCTATTTATGTTTGGAGAAACCTCACCAACATGAATATACTGAGTCACTTTACTGTAGTTTATTTACTTATTTATTTTTATATATATTCGATGATTGTATGGCTAATTCCAAGAGAAGTCTACTCTACTTTTTGTGTGAGTGTATTTTAGGCAATGCAATGGAGCCAAAAACAACTTCAGTATATACTGTTGATATTTTATGGCTCAAAATATTCCCAGTGTCATGTCAACTCAGCCTGAATTATGGTCCTGAACAGGGTTAGGGTTAAAACGCTGCTAAAATGAATATTGTTACTGTTTGTAATAGTGTAATATGGTGAGTTCTAGGGTCTGGTCACTAACAGAAATGACCTTTTTGATATGTAAGTTTCCCTTTTGGATATTTTTCATGAAAATACCATTGAGTCTGTAGAGAAAACTTGTCTTCTCCCATCGGGCAGAATGACCATTACATTCTAATCTAAAACACACATTTTCAGGGCAAAAGAAATTGGATGTTTTAAACATGTTCTGCTGATTGATTAGTCGACTAAAAACTATTATGTTTTCTTTTTATAGCTATGTATCTGACCCAAACTACACTCAAACTCAAAAGACTACAACTGTGGAAGTTCATGCAAAAAAAATAAAAAAATATATATGTATATCAGCCCAATTATGTATAAAGACAGACTAAAGTTGAGTTTGATTAGTTTTTTATGTATAAAAACCAAACAATTCAAAATCTTCAGCAAACTTACCCTCCTCTGCTGTTGTATAAATCCTTTTCTAAATAAAGCCGACCCTATGGTTCCATGCTCCACAACAACAATCACCAGGATAATCGATTACAAAATAATGTATTATTAATTGTTTATTTGGTGGGAACAGTGCTAACGAATGTTAATGAAATATGTAACTGTTTTTTTGTTTTTTTTTTTAAATACAAAATTTGTATAATCAAATACAACATAAAAAAGTAATGTTTACTGACCAATACAATTTACAATTGTTGTCATATTTGTATAAAAATAATAGATTAAAAGATTAAAGAGAGAGATGAGGAAGAGAGAGGAGGAAAGGACAGATAAGAAAAGGAAAATATATATCATTCTTGCGCCTGTAACTGACAAAACTGTCCAAGAGATCATCACCAGTCTGAGTTCTTGTACATGCTGCCTCGATGTGTTACCCACCAGATTTCTAAAGTCTGTTCTGAGCACTTTGTTAACACCACTCACTCACATAGTTAACATGTCGCTTCAATCTGGAACATTCCCAAGGGCCTTGAAAACTGCGGTCATTAAGCCTCTCTTAAAGAAGAGCAGTCTTGATGCCTCAGAACTGAAAAATTATCGGCCCATCTCAAATCTGCCATTTTTAGGCAAAGTCCTCGAAAAGGTTGTTTACCAACAGCTCACCGACTTCCTCTTAATAAACAACTCATTTGATGTTTTTCAGTCAGGTTTTAGACCTCATCACAGCACTGAGACTGCTCTTATCAAGGTGACAAATGACATCCGCCTGAACACTGACGCGGGCAAAGCCTCAGTCTTAATTCTGTTAGATCTGAGCGCTGCTTTTGACACTGTCGATCATAGGATCCTCCTACAGAGACTAGAGGACTGGGTGGGCATCACTGGCACTGCCCTAAATTGGTTGAAGTCCTACCTTGAGGACAGAGAGTACTTTGTTGAGATTGGTAACTGTGTCTCAGACCACGTGAGCTTGACCTGTGGGGTGCCCCAAGGGTCAATCCTGGGACCCCTTCTGTTCAACCTCTATATGCTGCCCTTAGGTCAGTTAATACTCAGCACAAATGTGTCTTATCACAACTACGCAGACGACACTCAGATCTATGTCTCACTGACGGCAGGTGAATATGGACCAGTGGATTCACTCTGTCACTGCATCCAACAGATCAGCTTATGGATGAAAAACAATTTTCTTCAGCTAAACTCAGACAAGACTGAAATCATCGTCTTTGGGCCGCAGAAACAGAGAGAAAGTGTCAGCAGTCACCTCCAGTCTCTCGCTCTAAAACCGACAAATCAAGTTAGAAATCTGGGGGTAATAATGGACTCAGACCTGAACTTTAACAGCCACATCAAATCAATAACATCAACAGCCTTTACCACCTAAAAACATTGCCAAAATTAAAGGTATAGTGTCTAAACCAGACTTGGAGAGACTTATCCATGCATTTGTCTCCAGTAGGTTAGACTACTGCAACGCCCTGTTCACTGGCCTCTCCAAACGAGCTGTAAAACAGCTGCAGTACATCCAGAATGCTGCTGCTCGGGTCCTGACAAGAACCAGGAAGTACGATCACATTAGTCCTGTGCTCAGGTCTCTGCACTGGCTTCAGG
Organism: Rhinogobius similis; assembly: GCA_019453435.1. NCBI lineage: Eukaryota > Metazoa > Chordata > Actinopteri > Gobiiformes > Gobiidae > Rhinogobius > Rhinogobius similis. Next base: position 34,200,564 of record CM033638.1, on the reverse strand, counting down.
CTCAGAGAATTGACTTTAAAGCAGCTCTGCTTGTGTTCAAGTCTCTCCACGGCCAAGCACCAAAGTACATCTCTGACATGTTAGTGCCATATGAACCATCTCGTACTCTGAGGACCTCAGGGACCGGCCTCCTGCAGGTGCCTAGAGTCAGGACTAAACATGGGGAATCAGCATTTCAGTTTTTTGCAGCTAAAATCTGGAACAGTCTCCCTGAAGATGTGAGACAGGCCTCCACTCTGACAATGTTTAAATCCAGGCTAAAAACAGTTCTCTTTAGACGTGCATACGACTGAAAGATCTATCTGCACTCTTCTCTTTTAAAGCACTTTATTTTAAAATGATTTTAAAATGATTCTGTGTGTCTTTTTGTATTTTGTGATTTTAATGCAATTTTTCCTGTTTATGTAAAGCACTTTGAATTGCCCTGTGTACGAATTGTGCTCTACAAATAAACTTGCCTTGCCTTGCCTTGCCTAGGGGTAACATAGAGCATAGTTCATGTGAATATATTAAATGTATTACAAGCGTCAATTGTTTTCAGAGCCTTTTGGTTTTCAGAAATATTCATTGAATTAATGTATTGTTTAAAGCTATTATAAAAAGCAGTGAAGCAGGGCTTCTTACCTGAAAATTTGCTGCTGTGAATGTGAAATTTGGACATTAGTATTAAAATATGAATGAGATAAACTGAGTTATTATACCTGTTAACCTTATACTGCCCATGGAGTTCACCAGTGACCATCCACCCCTTGGTTCCAGAAGTTAAAGTCTATATGACAGTGTCTCAAAATGTTCTGATTCTGACTTAGTTTGATGGGGTAGCACCTGTAGCAATTGTTTATTATAGTTTCACATCTGTGACGATGCAGTGTGGGAATTTTTTTTGAAAAAAAAAAATTAATTAAATTAAAATTACAGGAAGTAGTACTGAGTTCTAAAACGGAATCCCTCTACCTATGTCATCAAAAAGCGACACACTGACACAATTTTTTGACAGTTTAAATAGTAATGCAACAGAATAAAGATCAGATATTATCATTATATGTCAAGACTCACATCATAACTATTGTGTAATTTATGTGGATTTTGGAGCTTTATTTCAAAATGGTTGCTAGGCAACAGTTGTAGAATTACCTCTAACTATGTCATATTTGTGCTCATGTTCAACCAGGAAGTAACATTATAAACATTATGAAAACTGTCGAACTGGGGACAAACAGGCAAAATGTTTCATAAAATCTTAAATATTATCATGTTCACTACGTTTTAGTGAACTGTGACATCTAAACTGTCATATACACTTTAAGTTTCCATTCATTTTTCTCATTGGGAAAAAAAAATTAATAAATTGAAAGCTCGCTCAAAGGTAATCAGCTATGTGTTAAGAATGAACATAAGACCTATTATTTTATTTAAAATATGTTTCTAAAACTTTACAAAAGTTATTCAGAACATTTGACCACATTTTCGGTTTTACCTAATGGACATTAGTTACCACAGAGCTGGTTAGCCTCCGTCATTCCATTAACCTCGTTATATCTGAATTTTTCTTTATGGAAAAAAATGTATGAGACATTTCTTGGAGGACTTTGCTTCCGGAGCCGCATGTGGGCGGGGCGGACCGCTGAGCTCGTGGATCCCACACTGTACGGTCTTCTTACCGGAGCCTCCGTTCTCTCCGCCTGGTGGCGCCACTGCACAGTTGCAGTCTGGACCGTCGGGACCGATCCGCGGCAGAGGACAGACCGAGCCAGAGCAGAGCCCCGGGGCGGAGCGGCTGCTCACGGGGCGGGATTACACCTTCACCGCACGGGAAATGTGTGTTCAAAAAGCCGCTAACGTCCGAGAGTGTCCGGTGTGTCCCGTCCACGCGGTCCGCGCCTCTAAACAACCTCCGCAGCCCAAGTGCGCGCGTACTAACGGAACCACTTCACATTCCCTTTAACTTTTTGCGAGTTTTAGTGTTTCTCCTCGTCCTGAGCTCATCCGAGAAGACAAAAGGACGCCCGGGAGAGGAGCGCCACAGGTGGACCCCGCTGCCGCTGAGTGTGACCCGGGAGACGGGGCTTTGGCACGGTTTGGCTCAGCTTGGCTCAGCTTGGCACTGCGTCCTGTTCAAGATGTCTGTGGAAAGTTATTCTTCACTGGACGAGTCTTCTCTCCGAGCCTTGGTGAGTAGATGTACAAGTGTGTTATCTGTGCTTCTTTACTTTCATTTATCCCTGGCACAACTTCAATAAAGTCCGGTGTAGAGGGACCGGGGACACAGTTTGACCCAGAGATGGAACTCGAAGACGTGTTTCCATCTGAAGGACTCTGAAGCTTGTGGTCTGAGCTCTGGGTCCTGTGCGGAGGATCCAACAGGTGGACAGTGCAGCAGGTCAAGTAGAAGTTTGTGTGTGGCTTGTTTAGTGCTGCTGTGCTCCCAGACCCCCCAAACACAGACATCTTCCATTATACTGTTTACTTCATTCTCTTCACATTTTTGCTCTACCTTTTTTACATTTGTAATTTAAACTGCTGTGGCAATGGCCTATTCCTACTTATATACCTTTATCCTTAATTTAGACCTGAAATAATCCTGTTCTAGACGCAGTTTAGATTTGGTGGTACTCAGGAAGCCAAATCTTTTCTTTGGTGATTGTTGGGGCTTTGCACATTTGACACCAGATCAGTTTTAGACCTATTTGTTCTGGATTATGACCAGGGTCTGAGTGTTTGCAGTTTAAATGGTAAATAAATGCTCACCTACATTGATTTTTACATCCATTAAACGTCATGGCTGGGCGATACTGAAAAAAGTCAATCCTGATAACAATCTTGACATTGTGTTGATCCACCAAAAATAAGTTAAACATGCCTTTAAATGTACTAATTGAGGTTTAATTATTCAGATCAATGTGAAATCTCTGTAAAAAGCGAATCAGAAAAAAGAGCACAAATATCACCACACACTCTAATACGCTAAACTTCATTTTCAAATTTAGTTTCTTCAAAACAGCATTCCTGATTATGATCTAAATTTTGATATATCTACCCCAGACCAGCAACCATTCACCCACACCTCTGTGCACACATACTTACCAGCTTTGGGTTAAGTCAGTGCCTAGCTCAAGGACACAACAATTAGAGCAGACACCTGTAGCACCACAGTCTGCGGATTCGGAGTTATTTAGTTTGAGAGATGGGTGTGAATTCATTAGGAAAGTGAGTGACGTAATCCCTCCTTTTTGAACATGAACTGACAGCTCTGTAGTGTGACTTGTGCTCTCACATGTCGTTACTTGTGATTTATATTTGCATGTTTGAAATAAATCCATTCAGAATTGTGAGTTAAATCTGCCATTTTACACTGTTTATAGAGGTCTTTATAGTGTTGGTAACTGTGTGAGCCGCTGTGCTCTTGTGTCCTGTCAGAGCACGTTCAGGTCTGATAGAGGTCCTTAATAACTGTGAGGTCCTGTGCACACACTGTGTTGTCCTGTTTTAGTGGCCCATGTCAGCTGTCAGAGCCTCACCTGGAGCTTGTGTGAAATAGTGAAATGCACTCAGTTTGCTGTGTGTGTGAGTGTAATGTACAGCCGTGATGTCAGCTGTGGTCATCAGGTCCTGAGTGAACAGTACGTTTGTGACAGCTCTGTCCTGAGTCAGAGCACAGAGCAGCGTGACACCTGCAGCTGACTCGTCCAATGTCACAACGGAATCTGAATCAGAATCAGAATCTGATAACTAATTCAGTGCATGCATGTACACGACCTGCACCCAGGCCCCGCTCTGAGGAGCCCAGATACTCCAGAGTGGAGGATCAAACGCCCTCCTGGGATCACTGTGCTTTGTCACAGATTTGAAAAAAGCATTTCATTTGTACATAGACCTGTATCTGTGTTTGTACAGAGTGAGCATGGATTTGACCAGTCATAATGAGGTCACTTGGGAGATACAAACTATGGTGGCAGTTTGTTTTTTGTCTCTACTGTCCTGCATATTTACACGTATGGTGTTTTCTAGATTTATTACAAAGTTATCTGATTTCCTAATATTCTTTTTTGTTATTCTGTTTTGTTCTCATAGCTCACTGGTTTCAAATAAGATTGGATTTTCAAATTAAATCTAATAAAAAAATCATTTGATACACACAAATACTCCACATATGCACATATATCAAATTAAAAATCAAATCAAATTAGTTAACAGCTTATAAAATGTGGTTACAAAAGTAATTGTCGGTTCATTTAGCCTCATTTAGGCTGATTTAGGCTCTTTAAACTGGACCCTTGACCCGCTCGGTGCTCTTGAAGTATCCCTCAGCCTTAAAACGGTCGACTTAATGATGAACTGCTAAACTAACACAAGATTTCCATTCAGAACATCATTTTCCTTATATTTATTCATCAGGGACACTAATTCCTGGTAGCGCTGTTAAAGTACCTTGGCACTCTTTACTGCGGTCCTTATCGTGACTCCATGTTGCCCCAAACGTCTGTGCCTTTCGATCTCACCAGTGGTGGATTGCATTTTCCCAGAAGAATCCATCAGAGGAAAAACATCAGCGCTCTAAGATGGGCAAACGTGACGAGGCGGCCTGTTGACTTTTGCCTTAGGCGGGGTCCCAGGGCATTAGTTCTCCCCCGTCTGCTTCTCCGTCCTGCCAAGAGCTACAGGCCGAGCCTCCTAAATCACATGTACGAGCACAGACTGTTTCTTACGTGAGAACAAAGTCGGGTCAAGTGTTTTCTTCCCGTTTTAATGACCAGGGTTGAGGTGTACATCTCGCTCGGAACACGTATTTATGAGCACATTAAAAGCCTGGAGATCAACATCATTTTCTGGGGTCACACGATGTCTCTTGTCTGTTATTCAAGGTGTCGGTTCAGCTGGAGGAATTGTCTGAGATTTTAATCAACAAAACAAACCTGGAGTTGAGTTTTCTTCATGCATATTCCTCCATATTTCTCAAAAAGTGTGTGTTTTTTAAAGACTACAGTCATTGAGTTAATCCTGTTCTGTCCTCTAACAAAGGCTCCAGTGCTCGGAATAGTCCTGTTTTCACCTACCCCCTGTCCCCGCCCACATCCTGTACTTTGTGTTGTTGTGATTATTTGAAAAACAAAGACTGAGTGATACATGTAGGTAGGGCTGCAACAAGTTAATTAATTGCAACTAATTGATTATAGAAATAGTTGTCAAGTAATTTAGTAATTGAATAATCGTATGTTGTTTATTGTGGATCCCGGTACAGTCAAGCTGTCACTATTCTTCCTGGGGTCCAGTCAAAAATTTAATTTAAAATACATAAAAAATACTTCTTATTGTACAATCAATATACTTTTCATGTACTGACAAAAATACATTCTATTTAGTTAATTTAACTTCTACATTTTCATAAACTTCAAAAACCTCATTAGCCTGTTCCCATGATCCCATCGGTGGGACATTGGACATTTCTTAATTTATTCCTTTTTATCTACCATCTGATAAAAGGAAACTATCAAGCTGCAAGAGAAGAAGTATTTATGACTCCAATTGAGCCACAATTGACTGAAGTTTAGTGTATTTGTACTCAAACGACTTATAGACAATCTATTGCCAAAATGATCGTTAGCTGCTGCCCATTTCACAAACATGTGGGGGATGCACAAATTGGTCTGATTTTGTTTGTTTTTTTATGAAGAAATGACAATTTCGCAATACTGTCACTAACGACTGTTGTAGTAGTCAACCAGTCAGGAATATTTGTTCTTTTTTGATTGGCAGACAAACCATCATACAATAATAACCAGATAAAGGTGTATGCCAACTGAAGATCTTTGAAGAACAGGTGGACATGGGGGCACTGTCCACACGTCCTGACTTTTAAAAGAGTGTCTAGATGACTTTGAAACCTCGTCTACGATGACCTACTGCTGGACAAACGAGGGATTGCACCCATAGTGTGTCATAGAGCGGGGCGGTACGGTAACACATGTTCGTTCTTTCTTTCTTTCTTTCTTTCTTTCTTTCTTTCTTTCTTTCTTTCTTTCTTTCTTTCTTTCTTTCTTTCTTTCTTTCTTTCTTTCTTTCTTTCTTTCTTTCTTTCTTTCTTTCTTTCTTTCTTTCTTTCTTTCTTTCCTTCCTTCCTTCCTTCCTTCCTTCCTTCCTTCCTTCCTTCCTTCCTTCCTTCCTTCCTTCCTTCCTTCCTTCCTTCCTTCCTTCCTTCCTTCCTTCCTTCCTTCCTTCCTTCCTTCCTTCCTTCCTTCCTTCCGTCCTTCCTTCCTTCCTTCCTTCCTTCCTTCCTTCCTTCCTTCCTTCCTTCCTTCCTTCCTTCCTTCCTTCCTTCCTTCCTTCCTTCCTTCCTTCCTTCCTTCCTTCACGTCTTTGTTGTTTGTTGCCATGTTTTTGTCGTTTTTGAACGCATTTTCATCGCTTTTGTGGCTTGTTTCAGAACATGTTTGCACAAATCCAAACTACAGTGTTGGCAGTTTTTATTCAAATCAAAGCAAGACTTTTTGTTGTTTGTGGAAGAAATTACTGCACTTCAAGCACTGCAGCCTTTGCGATTTGCTAGCCCGGGCCTATTCACCTTATTCCTGAAGTTGCCTTACGCGCCGCCGTCTTGTTTCTGTTGTAGTTCACATGGAGCAGGCGAGCTCAACAGAAAATAAGTTCTACTCGACTAAAAAGCCGTTTTCAGACTGACCAGGAAATCGGTGCGTTGTGACTTGTTGTTGCTCGTGTTCATTAAACATTTTACACAAATCAATCTACTTTATGTAACATTTTAGCGGCGTTTAGAAGTCATCTGCTCAGAGGCTTGAGAGGCTAAACATCAGGAGAAAAAGTGTGTTTGAACAGACGGCTGCGTTAAAGAGTCAATCACGACACCACCATTTCACAAAAATAGCAGATTGTCACAGGGACGAGCTCACATTCCATTTCCGTCACCGTACCGCAGCACCAGTGTGTCATGTCTTGTTGTGGGCCTGTGGCAGGTTCAGCGCCGCACTTAGCCGCACCCGCAGCGGCTCAGGCTAAATCCTGGCTCCTCTGCCGTCAGCCTGTCCTGCATGAATCCTGCTTTTGTCCAACAGAACACTGCCAGCGTCTAAGGTTCTCATGTGACACTGATCCGTCTGCATTGTTCCGGAGCTTAAAGATGCATTGTGTACATGTTGGAGGAACGAGGCAAGACGCAACACATGTCACGACCAGTTTTATACAGACCCAAAATAAAAGCACTCATTCTGCCGTTGGTAGACAGCGCAGACAGACGGGTGCATGCCAGCGAGTAATAAGAGTCGATATCTAACTTCCAGCTCCAGTTTCTAAAGCTCACTCATGTTTGCGGGATTTGTCATTCTTGAACTAAAACAAAAATGTCATTGTCTTTGTTTCCCGTATGTTTGGTGCGATCAATTCCAGAATAATGTTAGAAATACTAATTGTATGGTAGTAGAGTTGGCAAGTATCAAAAATCAGATACTAATCACACACACACACACAAAAATGATAAATGGGACAGTTTTTGAATTAGGGCTGCAATATATTGGCCCTTATTGCGATATTTGACCTTTGACCTATGCGATATGGCAATTAAGATCTGCGATATCTATATTTTTTTAAAATTAACGATTATTTAAATAGTTGACTAGTCAGTGATTGTTTCTATTGTAGACTAAGACTTAGTCCAGAGAACGACGACCGTCATCAAAATACGACGAATTATTTTTTATAGTCGACTTCACGATTATTCGACTAATTGTTGCAGGCTTATTTTTGATGCAATAACATCTGTTATATTGAAATAACAACCAAAAAATACAAAATCGAGGCAAATTTAGTTTGAAAAAGCTAGATTTTATGCATGATTTTCCCTTTTCAATGTTTTCATTTTAAATGGAACATTTCTATCAAATGGAAGATATATTTTATTGTGATATCGTTATTGCATCAGCCAATATTGCAGTATCAATACTTTTGCGATCTATTGTGCAGCTCCATTTTGAATGATCTTGCGCTTTATCAAAACTAGTATAAGACCACATGGTAACATATAGAAAGGACTATTATTTTGTGCTGAAAATTACATTCTGTTAAATTATCCTCTAAATCAGTATCGAGCCATATCCTCTGAACTGAAATAACAACACTAGCTGTTAGTTTGTTTGCAAATTTTGGCGCTAATCGTTACATCGGAAAGTAACACTGAAAACTTCTGCACACGGTAATGATCTCTAATAAAGCTACACAGAGCTCTTGCATTTGTCAAGCTATCCCAGCATGCACCACCAGACTACAGTGGCAGTGATGGTGCCGGGATTTTGCATTGAAACAAATTACATCGGTCACAAATTTGATCAGAGTTTCGGAGATTATGGATTATTTTTGTGCACCTGGATGTGCAAATGATGGAGGACAGAGAACAGACAAAGCATTTTCCAGCAGTGAGAAAGCTCCAGATCGACCGGTGACTGGAGCCTCACATTTAATAAGCTCCAAATATAGTTGGGGAATGATTTAACCATCGGCTCATCGTCAACAGAAAAAAAAACATAAATGGCTTCTAAAATAATAATAAAATGTTTAATAAAATCACAAAGTAAAGTTAAACCAGTGATAGCCGTGTGTTTATTACACTGACATGTATGAGCCTCTGTCCTGTATAACAGCTTCATGATTGGTACAGCATTTTTTCACCATATTATCAAGATCACATCATTTTAATTTATTTCATTTTAATTAATATCTGTTACACTTTACAGCTACAGTGTTTTATAATCAAGTATAGTTTTCACAATCATCTCTGGAGATACTTTTGACGGCATTAGAAGGTAGAGCGTAAATCAGATCGTCGCAATCTTTTCTCTTTAAAAGCCCACTCAGGCCAAACAATGGTCGCTAATGTTTTATCTGATTTATTTTTGAAGGTGTATTGTTATTCACAGCTTCATTTAAAACACCAAAACCTGAATGTCAAGCTTGCTGCCATTCATTACCACTATTTCTTGCTTGTCGTAAAAGGTGCCCTCAACCAATTTAGCAACATCTTATCATGATTTTTGTCAATGTAATATTATGTAATGAAAAAACAAAAAACTCTAAAATAATATATAAGAAACTGACTAGACATTTAGATATTTATCTTTAAAAATAGCCCTACAGCATTACGTTTGCTGGATGAATGGATTTCCACACATGCTCTGGTTTCCTCATCAACCAGCCCTCCATAACCTGCTCATCCTTCAGCGTGGTGCACCAGCTGAGCTCAAGATGTGGCCCCCGACGCCCCAGGACCCCTGCAGTGTGGTCGCTCACTGCTCTGACAGCTCCGAAGGGCCCCAGAGTCAAATGCACAAAAATGATTGCACTAAAGCAAGAAGCATTCCTACAGTGACGTTCCAATAATGCAGATTTGTACAGCCTGTCGTTCCATCCCGATTGCTCTCCCTGAACATTTCCTTTGCTGGCTGTCTTCTCTTGTGTGCAGCGGTGCATTCTGGGAGCTGACCTATGACCTGCTGAAGGTTAACAAAATGCCACACATGTTCGTACTGATGTTTGCTCTGTGTCAGGAGTTTCCACTGGACTCCACTGTGGACAAACACTGCTCGCTGCTAGTGATGCTGGAAAAGATTAAAGGTCCCATAACATGCAAAATGGACTTTTCAGAGGTTTTAACCTTCCTACAGTGCTATTTGGGCCTCGTATGTTGTGCCCAAAGTGGTTTTTTGATTGATTCCCGCATGTTTTCACTAGAGAACTGTCTTTTCCGTCCCCCTCGGCTGAGCAGCAGACGGGGGCTCCTCACTAAGATGACGCAGCTTCACCAGGATGATGTGGCGCTCAAGCCACACCTCCGGGAAGCGCGCAGCCGCAAGAATAAAAACAGCTAATGCTAATGCTACACAATAATTACACGATGGATACGACAGATAGAAGAGTTAGCTTGTTATTTACCAAACGGCAACGTCCGTCGTCGAGGTCCTGGAGCACGTCAAACTCCAGGTCAGATCCAGGATGTAGGACTCAGCACGACGCACCGTCAGGACGGATAAAAGGTTTATTCCTGTGTTTGTGTATCGCTGTTTACCGGAGCACACGGCGCATGCACATCATCTCCGCTCTAGGCTTCGTCACGGGCAACCCGCGCACAACGCAAAAAATTATCAACACAGCCCTTAGGATAGACTGTGTAAAGGGGAAAATAGCAGAATATGGGACCTTTTTAAAGTCTATGACAGGTTCTCGTTTTCTTCTAATTCTGACTTAGTTTGGTGGGAGGGCACCTGTGGTAAATATTCGTCATAGTTTTACTTCCGTGAAGTTGCAGTTTGTTTGAAAAATAAAAAAGTTTAAAATTACTGGAAGTGGTGCTGGGTTCTAAAATAGAATCCCTCTGTGATGTCATCAAAAAGCGACACACAGTTGTAAATAAAGAGACGGTTAACACTCAACTGATACATTTTTCTGACAGTTTAAATCATCATTCAACAAAATAAATGTGTTATCAGATATTATTATTTGTCAAATCATAACTATTGTGTAAGTTATTTGGATTTTGGCCTTTGTTTTCAAAATGGTTGCTAGGTAACAGTTGTGGAATTACCTCCAACTATGTCGTATTTACTGCCCATGTTCAACCAGGAAGTAACATTATAAACATTATGAAAACTGTCAAACGGGGACAAACAGGCTAAATGTTAATTAGAATCTTAAAATCATGTTCTACGTTTTAGTGAAACATGACGTCTAACCTGTCATATAGACTTTAAAAGAGGCTAAAAACAGTATCTGCGCGCACCAGAGCTGATTAAGAGCACGGTGTAGGTAGACAATGATCCTAATGAGTCTGGTGAAGGTGACGTGGAGGAACACATCTGGCAGTGGAATCAAGATTTTTGAGGTCTTACATGGGTGAATGAAAAACACATTTGTACTTGTTGGTATGCTGTTGATAAGGAAACCAACTGGAACACAAATTAAAGAGAAACATGCAACATTTAATTCAATTACTAGTGTCGTTTCATAAAACACCACTAATGCTAAATTTGTTTCTATCCAAAAATGAAAACTGCATTGTACTGAACTGAAGTGATTGAGCACACTTCTAACTCTAAAGAGAATCTGCAGATATTCTTTCTCAAATGCAAATAAAGTCGATGAGGTCTGCAGAGCTTTGCGGTGCAGACCAGGCGAGTGGAGAAGAGATAATGTTTGGAGAATATTTGAAGGAGAACGGCAGATTTTAGGAGACTTGGAAGAGGCAAAGGGTTGGAGGAGAAGGGTTGGGAGAGAATGGTTTGTGGAGAATGGTTGGAGAAGACAGTTGGAGGGGAATGGTTGGTTGGGGAAAGGTTTGGAGGAGAAAGGGTCATGGAGAATGGTTTGGGAACAATGATTGGTGGAGAATGGTTGGAAGGACAATGGTTTGGGGGGAATGGTTGACAGAGAATGTTGGAAGGCAAATGTTTGGGAAAAGCATTGGTGAAGAATGGTTGAAGGAGATTGGTTAAACGGTTGGAGGAGAATGGTTAAACGGTTGGAGGAGAATGGTTAAATGGTTGGAGGAGAATGGTTAAATGGTTGGAGGAGAATGGTTAAACGGTTGGAGGAGAATGGTTAAATGGTTGGAGGAGAATGGTTAAACGGTTGGAGGAGAATGGTTAAACGGTTGGAGGAGAATGGTTAAATGGACATTGGTTGAAGAGGGTAGCAGGGAATGGTTTGGGGGAGAATGGTTGGTTGGTTGGAGGAGGATAGTGGGGGGGGCTTGTATGAGGCGGTTGGAGAAGTACAGCACTTCAGAGGGTGCATTCAGGAGGTCATGTGGTCACAACAGCCCTAATCCCACACACTGCATTCAGCCACAGCACTGTACATTGGCCTAATCCCCTCCATGGCAACCGCAGGAGCATTCTCTGTACAATCACTTTAATCTTTAGTAAACAAAGAGAGCCTGTATATTTAGCTTACGCTTGTAGCAGGACACATGGAAATGAACTTGGATTCTAGTATTGCACAATTTGTAACATTTTTGTGGTAAACCTAAGCACTTTCTTTAAATTTCAAAGCTTATTATCTACTTGTCAAATTGTGTCCAAATCAGAGCTGAACATAATAAAGGGCCAAAATAAAGAGAAAAATAGTAGGCAGTGTGCAAAAGTGATGTGTATAAAGTTGGGCAGATGATCGAATAGTGAATCATATCGTGAATGTTGTTCAATATACCGTATGCTTTTTGAATATAGAGCATATTGTTTATAGAAAATTAGCTGAAAAGGAGCTTGATTTAAGTTTAAAATTGAATTATTATTTGCATTATTAACTTATAATAAGTGATATTTTTGCATCTTTGTGTGTAGTTTTACAAAACTTTTTAAACTTTCAAAACTGTCTTTGCTGTCAGTCTTGATGTTTAATCATTGTAAAGTTGATCTATAACATTAACATCAATTTGTGACGGTGGTTGACAAACGACAAAATGAATGTTACATTTTCTTGGTGAAATAAATGGGATAACATGTCACTGTCCCTGTGTGCAGCCCTTCGAAACACATCACTTCTGGCACATCGAGAGTCGTCTTTAAATGAGCAGAGCTGCTGTCAACACGGCCCTGCTGCCTGAACACATGTGGCTGATAGATTAATAGACCAATATGTTGGAGCTTAACAAACCTGCGTAATCTGGGCTGGTGTTTTTATTAGCTGACTGCACTTGTCACATCCTGTCAGACGCTTGTGAATCATTACTGCTGTTCGATAAGTTATAATCTACATGCTCAGACAGTGCCTCTGAGTGCAGTTTGTGGAGCACAGGTTTAGGTGTGATCTTATCAGTGTTGACACCCGGAGCGTCACAGTAAAGCGCACAGACCTGCTGGACCAGCCGGTGTCCTACTGCCGTGCTATCACCCAGCTCAGAGCAGGGCGGGCCCCTCTGACAGGCCTGGCCCTCTGCCAAACTCAGGGCCGGCGCAGTCTCCAGCTGACCCAGTCTTAATGTGTGTGTAGATGGGCGGGCGAGCCTCATTTGAAAGCTTAGGACATCCAAATCTTTTATTTTATACATTTATTTTAGATCACAATCAACAGCCATGTACATCAAGATGAATCGCAATCAAATTAAAATGGCACTTTAATGTTAAAATGGCAGTTTTAAATGAACGTAATTTATTATTTCGCTTCCAAAATCCAAGGGATGCAACCAATTTAGGCACTGGAGCAGAAATCTTTAATGGGGACAGGTGTTTTTTTTGCTTTTTCTGTATATACAAATCCTGCATCTAGTGAGCTACTACGGTAGCCACCGATGCGCTGGGGCAGACTGATGGAAGTGAGGTTGCTAATCTGCACCACTGGCCCCTCACAGCATCAATCACTCGCGCAGGCAAGGTGGGTGAAGTGTCTTGCCTAAGGACATAACGTTTTGAACAAGAGCCACAGTCGCCGCACTGTGATTGATATTCCTTGTCTCTCGGTCTCTTCAAGTACTAACCAGGCCTGACCTTGCTTGGCTTCAGAGAGCTGACGAGATTGAGCATTGGCAAGCACATATAGCATTGCCTAATGTGTTGGCTATGCTAACACAACCAGGTGTTTGTAGTGAAAACATTTTTGACAGCCGATATGTTGAGAATAAGCGCGGTGGTGGTTTTAGTTTATGGACTTCAAAACTGCACAGGACACGCCAGGATTCTGTGATGTAACCGATGAAACTGAGTGGTTTCTGTGGCTCAGTGAAAGATGAGCTCAGAAACAGGATTAATGAAACAAGCGTGAATAAAAGCAAACACAGCCCCAGTGACAGTGGCCTGTGTGTGGTGTCTGATGTCCCCTGCAGGGCCCTCTCCCCGGTGAGCGGCAAACATCCAGCCTGTGTCTCTAACTGTGCACTTTCACTGTCCTGTCTGTCCCGCTGACGGACGAGACCCCGGGGCCCCCCTTTATGGTCCCACACAGACAGAAGGGGTCTATGCTGAGGGCCCCTGAGAGAATGCTAAATGTCACTCCCATCGTTAGTGCAGCCAGCGGAAAAATGATTGTGGACTCCCTCTGGACACTTTTATATTTGTTTAGTACAGGACTCTTTTAGATATTGTGCTGTATTATTATACTTTTATCGAGTTTAATGAGACTTAATGATTTATTTATTTATTCTGTCCATTTGTTCGTTTTGTGTTTAAAATCTGAATGTTTATTTTTAACTATTATCATTTTATTTTATTTTATTTGTTACTTTTTCTCATAGTTTCATGTTACACCACATCACCAAAGCATATTCATAGTTTTGGAATTTTCTTCACTGACAGTGGGTTTGAAACGTTTACATTCATGATGATTTTGCTTGTTGAAGCTTTTGAAGCCTCTCTGATGTGACCTTTCTTTAACCCCAGCAGAATGCTTGACCTGACTTTTCAGCATCCATGCAAATTTTGGAGAGTTTAAAGCTCAGAGGACATGCCCCAGCACCTCCAGTTGGTCTCCAGGTGGACATTATAGTAGCCAAATCTGCTCCGGAATTCCGAATGTTGGTTGGATTTTTTTAGTCTTGCATCAAATTTTTACTTGTCCTAACAAAGAAGACATTTCATATTTTTGGCAGCCTTTGCGTTGGGTTAAAATATCCAATACAAGCTGGTAAAATGCAATGTTTAACTTTGAAAATGCCTCAAAGCGTGGTTCAAATTGAGGTTCTACACATACCACATTTCTCATTGTAATGGTGCGGTCAGTTTTGTGTCTTGGGTTTCTTTTCATGGACCTGCCTTGTTGCTTGTTCGTCTTGTAAAGTCCACACTGTCCACATTTTGGACACAGGGTCGTCTCCGTGGCCTTTTACCTCGCGCATGTTTACAGGCCCTGAGGTGGGGGCTCGTTCTGTCACGTTGGTGTTTCTGAGGTGTGAAACGGGCTGGGCATGTGCAATACTTAAGCGACTGGAATCAGGTTTAACTCATTCAACTTATCTTATATCACTTTGTTTTCTCTGCAAAAATAGTCCTGGAGTTGTGATTTTTTTTCATTTGTGCATGCTTCTGTAATCCTGTACGTTTAGCCTACATTTGGGGGCTTTAGCATCTGAGGGAACGCCCACTAACAGACCTCTTAGGGCAGAGGTCCCCAACCTTTTTATCACCGCGGACCGGTCAACGATTGACAATTTTACTGCGGCCCGGTAGGGGAGGGGGCGTTTATCATAATAAACGTGAATCCACTGTGTACCTGTTTTTTTTTTCTTTGTTTTTTTTTTCAAAATACTCCGGGGCTTGTCTTTTAATCCAGGGGGCTTGGTCTCTAAGTGAAGCAGCTTTGAAGGCTTCATTGCCTCATTAGAGCCGTAGGATTCACGTAGGATTCCTTGTATTGTCTTGTTTCTGACTCATTTTGTTGCTTGTGGGTTAAATTTTAGCTCAAATGACCGAGATGTAACCATCGATCGGGCCCAAAAATTCAAGCCCGACCCGGCCGAGCCCGCGCGTGTACTGTCCGAGCCCGAGTCATTTGCTGCAAGATTCGACCCGAACCCGACCCGGGACCGCGCGGATACTGTCGAACGACCCGGGTCCGCGCACGTGTAGAACCGGAGTTACGTAAACTGAGTTCCTGCAGAGTTTTATTGGCAGAATAAGCGCCTGACAGGGCTTCAAGTGTTTAGTGTTCTACCTGCAGCAACGGGACGCCTCCTGTCCCAGTCGCGCCTGTTCCTCCGCTGACGCTGGACCACATGAGCTCTCTCCCTCGCTCCTTTCTTCTTTCTTTCTCCTCCGTTGCACTCTTTTTTTCTCTCCTCCGCTCGTGTAGCAGCCGCGCTTTCATGAACGTCTTTTCTCACGTCACATATTTTAATCACTTTATTTGAGGATGAGGAGGATAACATCACAGCACTGGCTGCTCACGCGCTCTTTCGCCGTGGAGCGCATGTTACGCACGTTCGCGCCTCTGCCCCCTGGGCCGCCCGACTCAGCGCCACAGCAAAGTGGAAAACGTGGACTCGAACCCGGCCCGAATTGCGGGTCGGGTTCTGGCTAAGAATCTAAGCTCTTATGTATCCTAGACTAGAGAATCCGGTCCTTTTTCAAAATAAGTGATCGCTCATACTCTGATAATAAATGAATTATTTGTTGTGCGGCCCGGTCCAAATTGATCCGCGGACCGCCCGGGGATTGGGGACCACTGTCTTAGGGGAAGCAATCCATTCATTTTAATGTAGAAGACAATTACAACTATACAAGAGTAAACACAACTTTAGTATATTGTACCAAATGCAAATGAATCAGAAAAGGTTTATTGCCATTGTCAGTGAACAAAATTCACAAACATAGGAACTAGCTTTGGCGTGAGGTGCAACTTAAAACAATGAATAAAATAGTAGCAAAATATGTAAAAGAAGGCATGCATAAGATTAAGATTAAGATTAAGAATAAAATAAAATTGAATAAAGTAGACTTAGACTATATGCAGAAATGTACAGTTGACTAGACAGTAGTGCAAATAGAGAGCTCTTTTATTCTATGATTGTTAAAATGGCAGGTGTTACAAAGTGTTCATGAGTCCAACGGCAGAGGGACAGAAACTGTTCTTGTGGCGGGAGGTTCTGGTCCGGCTGGACCGTAGCCTCCTGCACAAGGGGAGAGGCTCAAACAGTCCATGTCCAGGTGAGAAGGGTCCGCTGTGATCCGACCTGCTCAGAGTCCTGGAACAGGTCCTGGAGACGCGCAGGTCCTGGAGAGGCGCAGGTCCTGGAGAGGCGCAGGTCCTGGAGAGGCGCAGGTCCTGGAGACGCGCAGGTCCTGGAGACGCGCAGGTCCTGGAAACGCGCAGGTCCTGGAGACGCACAGGTCCTGGAGACACACAGGTCCTGGAGCGGCGCGGTCCTGGAGGCGCAGGGTCCTGGAGACGGCGCGGGTCCTGGAAACGGCGCGGGTCCTGGAGATGCACAGGTCCTGGAGATGCACAGGTCCTGGAGGCAGCGCGGTCCTGGAGGCGCAGGTCCTGGAGAGGCGCAGGTCCTGGAGACGCGCAGGTCCTGGAGACGCGCAGGTCCTGGAGACGCGCAGGTCCTGGAGACGCGCAGGTCCTGGAGAGGCAAAGGTCACACACACCAAATCACACCTTTTCGAAAACACGTTAAAAAAAGTGTTGAAGCAAATGTTATCTATGCCACGCCCGGGGAAATTTTATATATTGCAGTATGAGACTTTTAATAGAGATAACTAACTCTGCATTAGTGCACATGGTTGTTACAGCTGCATTTGATATAACTGGCCGTCCTGTTGTCGAAGCTTATGTGTTATGGGTTTTCACAACTGTCCCTTTCATTGATGCGTAGTTACCTTAATGCAGTGGTTCTCAAACTTTTCTGGCCGGGACCCCCATAATAGCCATGCAACCAACTCGGGACTCCAAAGCGAAATGAAAATGAATGTAGTAATAGTTTTAAGTGTCCCAGTGTGTTAAATCAGGTTTAATGCTGGTTATTTGAATAGTTTATAGTCTTATTGGGCCTTATTTCACAAAAAGATACTGCTTTTAATATAAAACATAATTAAAATTAGATCTTGAAATCATCTCGCGACCCCCAGTTCATCCCTCGCGACCCCCCGAGGGGTCCCGACCCCACTTTGAGAACCACTACCTTAATGGCAGAAATCAGCAAGCATTTTTTAATTGTAGTTTTTCTGATAGCACATCTGTATCATATGGTATTCCACAGGGCAACTGTTTGAATCAACTTTTATTTTCAGTTTTTGTAAACGATTTGTCCCGTGATGTTAGAGATGCAGAAGTTGTATTGTATGCAGATGATACAACCTTGCTCTGTGTATCTCCTTCAATCACCAATCGCAGTCTGAACCTCCAAAATCAACTTGATTCGATTACCAACTGGGTGAAGCTGAAGAAATTGGTTCTAAACATGCGTCGTTTTTGGTACTAAACATTTGTTAAATGAACCTTGCGACCTAAATTGAATTATTGATACAACTTTAGTCAAGCAGGTGACCAAAACTAAACTCTTGGGTGTCAAATTAGACAATCAGGTCTCATGGACGGATCAGATAAACCCTATTGTGTCCAGAATGGTGTGTGCAGTATTGTCCTCCCTCGGTCATGAGTCCTGTCTCTGGTCCCGTCACACCTGGAATACTGCTCGGTCATAAGGTCCAGTGCTGCACACACACTTGAAAAAAACTACAAATTGCTCAGAATGGAGCCTGCAGCTCCATTCTAGCTAGCTAGTTAGCTCTTAGTTGCTCTTCTTGAATCCGTGTGAATGAGATGCACACCACTTTATTCTGGTTGAAGGTACAGCACAGACACAGATAAGCCTTTATGTATGATGTCATATTTAAAAACAAGCCCAAATTCTTTGTGAATGAACTAGTGTACAGTGGGTATTGTCACCAACATGTCACTCGACAGATCAGCTCTGGTGATCTAGTTGTTCCTTTCGCAAAATCCAAATTGTATGAAGTGAACAGAATTGTTTAGATCATCATCTGTCTGTGAGAATAAGACAAATAAGCAACAGAAATTCTTTTAAAAAGACACTAAAACAAAAATATATGAATTAACTATTTTGAATATTAAGTTGAAATTATTGCAATTCAATTATATTATGATTATTAGTAAGTATTATAATTGTTATTTACTGCAAAAAGGCCATTGTGATTTAATGTTATGTCGAATGGACCCCAGGAAGACCACTCTGTGGAAGCTAATGGGGCTCTGAATGAATAAATAAATAAATATGCATTTGAATTATTTATTTTTGAACTGCTGGTGCTGTTGTGCTTCCTCGTGCGCCGTAATCTCTGTAAACACTGTCAGCTGCAGCAGATAAGAGCGTCCAAACAGGAAACTCTGCCCAAAATATCCTGTCCTCTTCAGCTGATGGGAAGAGGAAACCTAAATATGAGGCTCATTAAGGATATTTTTAGAATATCTACGCATTTCTGTACATTTCTCATGTTATCCATTGCAGCGGGATGTTTCCTGCTTCAGCCTACTTGAAGAACAGTTATACGTTTTGGCTTGTTTTAAAATGGCTGTCACCTTATACTGTTGCTTTTCAAGCAGTGTACCGGGAACACTAGTGTGTCTTGAGGTGTGCAACGTGTGCCTTGAAAGTTTTGAATCAATGGATTGACACATGTATTTATTTGAGTAATTTGTCCTTTTGGAAAGTCTTGAACACACCTCTTTTCCAAAAAAAATAAAGGCAAACATTCAACATTCACCACGGTCAAATGTGAAGAACCAGAGAGTGGCACAGGCATTATTCTCCATGCTGTTATATCACTTTTTTTCACTGAAAGGCAATATTTGAAAAGTATTGTGACTGCGGTTAGATTTTTGATGTTAGAACAGAATCTTCTTATAAAAAGTTCACATTTTAAACTTTTTACAAAAAAACTGAAATGGGTATGAACTGACAAAAACACATAAAAGAATCCCATGTATTTAGCCCTGCGACGAGTTGACCCCGTCCAGGGTGTACCCCGCCTAAGGCCCAAAGTCACTGGGATAGGCTCCAGTCACCCGCGACCCCTAACTGGAACAAGCGGGAGAAAATGAATGAATGAATGTATTTCAAACTATGTTTGTACAGATCTAATCTACAGTGTTTTGTGCAGTAGTTTTTATGCAGAATAAAACGGGATAAAAAAGTGTGCTGCAAATCCCAAAAAAACTAAACAAACACTGTCTTATACTATATTGGAATATGAGTATTTTCTACACATTCGGTTATTTCTAGAACTAACCCTCCAATCCTAAGGCGGCTGTACCCAATTTCTTTTCATGTAATAAAGTAACATTAGTTTGCCCCAGGACGGAACCATTGTAAAAGCTTTTTGGGTAAAAAGGAGACTGATGTTTGCTCTCTGCATGCAAGTCTGCATGCAAGTCTGCAAAACAGGAAGTACGCTGGTAGCATGCTAGTAGTTGTTAGCTTTACCGTGATGACGGAACTCGCTCTAGTCTTTGTGAAAGTTGTGAAAAACACTTATAAACTCTGAATAATGGACCGCTGCAAAGAGTTTGAAATGAACTCGTTGTTATGATGTATTTGGTTGGAAGTATGTGGAGGCCATGAGGAGGACAGACTTGAGAAATGTCCAAAGGTAATGTAAGGTAGCTATGAGGCTAATAATGACAAGTGTAGCTTTATTTATGAGTCTGTGTGTCAGTGCAGGAGCTTGTCCAGTGGAGATGTCAGTGTAAAGCTGTTAAAGACGCCTTTGCACTGGTATTTTATTCAGTATCTTGCATTAATGTGTGGAAAACAAATAGATTTCTGTACTCTGGCTTTTGTTTTACTGAAAACACTTGGCTTATCCGTTTAATGCCCTCTGCTGGCTACAGTGGAGTAAAACATTTTGTTATGAGACATGACACTTTTCTGCCAAGTTCGCAAATCTCCCCTGACCTTAACTTGATTGTGGAAAAATACATTGTCAAAAATTGGGTTGTGTGGCTTTTTAAGAGCGGCCGCAGGTCTATAACAGAACCTCCCGCCACAGGGACAGTTTCTGTCCCTCTGCCGTTGGACTCATGAACACTTTATAACACCTGCCACTTTAACAATCATAGAATAAAAGAGCTCTCTATTTGCACTACTGTCTAGTCAACTGTACATTTTCTGTATATAGTCTATTTTATTTTATTTATTAGCTAATTCTTAATTTTATGCATGCCTTCTTTTATATATCTTGTTATATTTTATTCATTGTTTTCTGTTGCACTTTACGCCAAAGTTCCTGGTTTGTGAATTTTGTTCAATGACCATGGAAATAAACCCTTTTCTGATTCTGTTATTTATACTATTTATTCAGACGCTCATGCGCGGGTTTGGCTGCTGAAGCCTGGCAACCCTGGCTAGCATAGCCGCCGTGCAGAGCGGCCGTTGTGTGGGAGAACTGGGATGTGGTGAAAAACTAAGTGTCATTGTGAGTTTAGTGTTTAGCTGATAGCATCTTAGCTCAGCCTCCAGGCTCTGATGGTGGCTCGCAGATAATCATCAGTCAGTGCTACGCCCAAAAGTCTTTGAAATACACTCTTATCAACATGGAGCTAATGCTAACTACTTTGCTAACAAATATACGCTACAATGATGGCCTTCCGCTAATGTTGCTAATTGGAGAATGTGAACAAAGCCGTTACAACAACAATCTTCAGCTCAAAAACACAGCTGCTATTGAGGAAATAACTATTTGAAGGGTTTTTTGTTTGGATTTTCGTACAGGGTATTCACAGGTCTTAACAAGTCTTTAAAAAGTCTTAGCACGATTTATAGTATTAAAAAGTCTTAAATTATTTCCAAATAAAGTTTCAATTTCAATTTACTTACAAATAAAATGACCTAAACGATCCATAAAGTCCACCTAATAATCCTACCCTCATAATAAGGACAAGCCTTTGAATAATTTGTTGAGTTAATTACAGCCTAAAGACACAGTTTTAATATAAAGATAGTTGTGCTTTGTATCTGCCCCAAACATTGTCTTAGGTTTTTAAGTATACTTCAGTTGTGCCCATATTATCAACACCCAGAGGTGAAGATGGCACAGGTGACCAGTTTGCATGTTCTTGAGTGTGTTGAGTGCTGTATACATTAAAGGGGACATATCCTAAATCCTTTAATGTGCTTTTAACCAACAGTGTTTCATCATCATAAGTTTACTCAAAGTTATATTTGGATTGATTGATGCATGTGTGAGTTAATCCTGTATTGTTCTGCAACTGAGCTTCAGAAAATTCCTGTTTTCACCGACCCCGTTTAGTGAAATGTCACTAGAGAGGCGGGGCTTATCACTTCTGCACTTTTGAACAGGAAGTCAAGGGAACAACCTCTCTATTACTGAGCAGTTTTAGATAAACATTACTGTTCACAATGAAAAAAGTGCAAAATGGTGATCTACTTATGTTGTAGTTTAATATTAAGCATAATACGTCTCCTTTAAGGGCCCCGGAACTGATTGTGATCCATTAGTGAGGAAGGAACATTGTTCAATTTGAACTGTTAGCTCCACCCACTTAGTACCAACAGAAAGTCATAATGGACAATTAGAAGAAGTAAACGTGACATATATTATCACTTTATTTATGAGAGTTCCGCATTGACTTTTCCGAGCAGTAACAATTGAATCCATCCATCCATCCATCCATCCATCTTCTTCCGCTTATCCGGGGCCGGGTCGCGGGGGCAGCAGCCTGAGCAGGGACTCCCAGACTTCCTTCACCCCAGACACTTCCTCCAGCTCCTCCGGGGGGATCCCGAGGCGTTCCCAGGCCAGCCGAGAGACATAGTCCCTCCAGCGTGTCCTGGGTCTACCCCGGGGCCGCCTCCCGGTGGGACATGCCCAGAACACCTCCCGAGGGAGGCGTCCAGGAGGCATCCGGAACAGATGCCCGAGCCACCTCAGCTGGCTCCTCTCGACGTGGAGGAGCAGCGGCTCTACTCCGAGCTCCTCCCGTGTGACTGAGCTGACAATTGAATCTGATGGTAATATTTAACCAGCCCTATCTCTGTCTCACCGCTCTCTCGCTCTGAATCCAGGTCAGCGTTGGCGTCTCTCTCTGGTTCAGTAGAACAACATGAAGGCGTGGCATTGTTTACAGGAGAAAATGGGGCACAGCACGCGGCCCTCTCCTGTTCGCTTTGAATCTGCGGCTCCTGGGTTTACGGCCAACTCTCTCTCCCTCCACACAAAGTCCACTTGTCCCTGTTCCGTGGACACAAACCGGGCCGGAGCGGGCAGACGGAGAAGTCCCAGAGGAAGACACATTTCCTGCAGCGGATGTTGAATTTGGGGTTTTTCTGGAGATCCACAGTTTAGTTTGAGTTTAATCTCAGCTGCAGGATGTGGCCTTCTCGCGCTCTTGTTGATAGTTTCGGAGACATCGTGGCGGATGTGTGTAAATCCATTGTGTTATTTTGTGGATAGAGTTTACTCCTGTGGGGCTTACAGACTCCTGGAGATAAACAGACAAATGTGGACGTGATGAGACTGATAAAAGTCAGGCTTGTGGTGTGGCATCAAACTGCATACAGAAAATGGGGATGGAAACGTGATAGTGTTTTGGAACTGCTCTGGTGGTACTCACATGTGCTCGAGCGGGTTCGGTCGCCTAAACAGCCCTGGTTTTCCATAGTTTGTGATGTTTGGAGGCTAAAGCTAACGCTACCACTGAAAATACAATAGTGCTAACTTGTGGAATGGCATTAGCTACTGGAATGGACTAAAACGAATCAAATTTTTTTGGCCCATTGGTAATTAGGGCTGCTACAAATGATTATTTTAGTAGTTAACTAATCTGCAATTAGTTTTTTTTTAATTACTCAACTGTGAAAAGATTATTTGTACATTGAGACTTTTTAATTACATTTTTGACCAAATAAAGGTTGAAATATGATGACTGAAGGCGGCTAGAAAGAGAATGTTATAATATTGATGATTTAATAATGCCACTGTCTTTGTTGTGTTTTAGAGTCTGTGTTGTTCAGGTAACTATTAGTTATCAAAATACAACTGTTTATTTTTTTTATAGGCGACTGTTCACATTTAATTGATAAATCTTTGCAGCCCTGTTATACATGAAGCTTGTGCCCATGTTCTAGAGGCCGTCTCACTGCAGGTGTCTACACAATGTTAGTCAGATCTACATCTCTACAGAGTTTGTGCAGGAGTGACTCTATTTAGTGTGTCCAGGAGTGACTGTATTGATTTCTGGAGGTCCCCAGATGATATGGGGAAAAATTTAACATTGATGCATATATTTAACATTGGCTTAAACAAGTCTTGAAAGCCTTCAAATGCAGAGGTAAAAGTAGATTCCTATTTGTTGGCTCATCAGTCTTTTATCTAGGTCTATACTCTGAAAACAAAATCAAACATTAGAGTTTATCACATCACAGGTCGCCTATTTTTTGTGTTCGAGGGTTGCAAATGTCAAATATTCGCGACTGAACAAGGTTGAGAACCATTGCTCTGGAGTGTACAGGAGTGACCCCTCGTGCCCACTGTGCTCGCGGTGCATTCCTCCATGCTCCTGTCTTTTGTGCCTGTCCTGTGGAGTGGAAAGGGGCGAGCTCTGTCCCCCATCCATGCATCACCCTTTAACAGTGTTGGGGGTGATTTCGGTTAGTTGATGTAATGCGTTTTTTGTTGTTGGTTTTTTTCCAGGTAATCTAACAATAGTTACCTTTTTCAAATCAGTAACAAGCCCCAGCTGCTCAGACACTCTGCTCCGTCTCCAAAGCATCAATGACAGGACCCGTGTGTGGGGCAGAGCCTTTCACGGCACCTCCATCCCTCGCGCTCACCCTCCTCTGCCCACACAGTCTTACCTCCTTCCACACGTCGTCAGCGAGCCGGCGATAGTGATTGGAGTTTGTTCAGACTTTAAGTGCAGAGGAGCTGATTCTGACAACACAGAGACTGCTCCTTTACCCGGGCTCCTGTTCGGCTTATTAAAGGAGCCAAAAAAGATCACCAATAATGGGCTACACTGTGGGTCATGAATAATTAATGGTAATGCATGAATCGCTAACAAGTAACTTTTTTGACAAAGTACTGCAGTAGCTAAAGTGTGTTTTCCAGGGCAGTGATGAGGTAACTTAACAAGTTACTTTTAAAAATGACGCTGCCCTTTGACACCTCTCAGTGGTGCAGGGGACATTTTAGGGTTAATGATCACAAGGCAGACTCCGCTCGCTCTCAGTGGGTAGTGTTTACTTTCTCGTATTTGATGGTTTAATGCACTAATTTTAGATGAAGGGCAGGGACCTTTTTAGATCTGTGGGAGAGTCAGTCTTTGTAAGAAACAGAACACCATGAGGCCGAGTGCAGGATGAGCCTTGAACAGGGATCACTTGTGTTGTGTTTGTGCGTCTTGGCCTGCAGCGCTCTTCTCTCACAGACCTGCTCACTTCTCAAGTTCAGGGTGTGTCCTCAAACAGCTACCGTACGCTCCATAACCCGCGGCTTTCACTAATGATTTACATAAGCTTCAACTTGACTTTGACTCAAGCTCAGATCAGAACGCAGCAGTAACAGATTTATGACCAGATGGAAAATATTGGCACTTCTGAACAAATGTAGACTTTGGAAAGTCATTTGTCTTGTAGTTTTGAAAACTTTTGCTGTTAAAGAAGACAGTATTATGCTTTTTCCCCCTGATGTCATATTGTTATTATGACGTTTAAGGTGGGCAATGAATCAAAATTTAGTTTTGAAGATTTGAAAATTTTGAATCTCAAGTATATGGTTTAAATGTAAAAGAAAAAATTGTAAAAAGTAAGTAAGAAAAAAACTGTAAAAATGCTACAAAAAGAAGCAATTAAACTTAAAAATGATAGTTATGTTGTATTTGTATGTTATATTTCAAACAATATAAGGGGACTTTGTTCTAAATGAGGTCAACCAATAAGGTCATCTGTTTCACATGTGTCACAGAAATAAACAGTTCAGGTTGCACAGTTCTGTGTGAGTTTGGCTCGAGTCACGACTGAGAGAGTGATGTGTAAACTACAGAGATAGAAGAGCTGCTTGGAATATTTCTTGTTCCTTGACACAGGTTATGAACTTGATTATTTCAACATATTTGGTGTTGATTATTTTAACTTTTTGTTGATTGTTTTAAAGCTTTTTAACTTGTGGTTTTTAGACTTGTTTTTGTGGGCTTGTTTTCTGATCTGAAGGTCTGTGGTTCAAATCCTGCTCTGGCAGCTTTTGGAATAAGGTGAATTCAGTTTGAAGGCATGCCTCCTGCTGGTCTCCATGGAGATGTTGCTGCTTTATCTAAAACAGTCATTCCCAGCTTTGAGGTCGGGATCCAAACCTGGGTGTTCTACGATTCTCAGGGGGTGAGTTTTAATGAAGGGATGACATGTAGATGGTGTAAAAGTGTTGTGTGCATGATGGCAGGGGTGGGAGGGGCTGATGGCACAGATTGGCGGCCTCGCTTCCTTCAGTCTGGCCCAGGGCAGCTGTGGCTACAGAAGTGGTTTACCTTCACAGAGCAAGGAGTGAAAGAATAGCTGACTGCAGTGTAGCACTTCAGACTTGTCAAGGCCTCTCCAAGAGTAAGGCCTAATTGAGACGTAGTTTCACAGGTAACAGAAGGATGTCCAGGTCACCAGTGTATTCTCAGCTAAAAATGGGTCGTTGGGAACCACTTACCTGGAATGTTCCACAGTAGGACACTGACGTTTTGTGTATCCATGGAGACACGCAGGTCAGATCTGTGGAGAAACGAGCTCTGAATGCTTTTTACGGTATTGTTGAGCAAAAAAGTTACCTGTAATAAAATAAATGCAAGATAAGTTCTTCTTTGCTGTGCTCAGACTTGTCAGGGCCGTGCACTCGGGAGCTTTATGGGTGTTTCTTGCACTTGGGCTGACGAGCATCATTTCCACAGTAGCAGCCGCAGATCCACTTGAGCGTCTGTGATATAGGACCGTGTGTGTCCTTATAAGGAAACACAAACAGGTCTGATTTAGTGCTCAGATGATCGAGCCTCGTGCACTCAACCGCTGTCATTCACTGTGGGAAAAAACTCTTCTGCAGAAAAATGACTCAACACCTGCGCAGGATGGAACACTTGGACTGGGCTTGGGAATCCAGTTAAATGCACTCAGATGGATGCTTTTCTATTTGGGACTTTCTTTTTTATTTGCATAGTTTTTAGAAGTCGTGGCAGTAACTTTTATGTCTCTAGTTCTGGTTAAGTCGTGGTTTATATCTTGTTTGATGGAATGTGTTAAAGGTGCTGGTCACAATGTTTTAAAGGTAAAATATGTTTTGCCCCAGTCAAAAAGAGACCGCTGTGTTCTGTGTGCATCTTATTGTAAAGTGTTTTTATCGTCCGCTAACCGACAACTAATGCTGGTATGCTATTAGCATGCTAGTTGTTGTTAGCAGTAGCTTGATGCTCAAACTGCGTTCTGACCTCTGACCTGTGAGACATGCTAAACTAATCATTAGGACGCCTGCAACGAGGAAAGTGAGGGATAAGGCACAAACGGTTTCAAATAAATGAATTATGTTTTTCTCGTTTTTAATAGGGTAAAAAGCAGGTACATCACCTTTAAGTGTTCCAGTGATAGTTTTGCTTGTACAATAGAGCGGGGTAGGGCTGCACAATATATCGCAAAAGTATCGATATCGCGATATTGGGTGACGCAATAACGATATCACAACAAACAAAATATGTCGCAGTAACACCAAAGTCTTCCATCTGATAGAAATGTTCTGTTTTTAAAATGAAAACACTGAAAATGGAAAATCCAGAATAAAATCGAGCTTTTTCAAACTAAATTAGCCTCGGTTTTGTATTTGTTGTTTTTTATTTTAACAAAACATTAGCATTATTGCATCAGGGCTGCATCAGTTTGGTAAAATAATCATAGTCGACTATAAACAATAATTACAGTTGTATTTTGATGATGGTTGTCGTTCTCTACACTAAACAGACTCTAAAACACAAAGTTAAAGACTAGAACAAAGACAGAAGAATACAAGAAGAATACATCATTTCTGATTTCCCTCATTATACACGTTATTCATAAATACGCATTCATTCATTCACAATAGTTTAAAATTTATTTTATTAAAAATGTTAGTTTATTCTAAGTCTCAATCTACAATAGAAATAATCACTGTCTAGTTGACTACTTAAATAATTGTTTCAGCCTTAGTCAAAAAGTGTATTTAAATATCGCGATGACGTTGCAGATCTTAATAGCTTTTTCTGAAAGTTTAAACAGTCATTCAACAAAATAAAAGTGTCATCACATATTGTTTGTCAAATCATAACTATTGTGTAATTTATGTGGATTTTGGCCCTTGTTTTCAAAATGGTTGCTAGGTAACAGTTGTGGAATTAACTCTAACTGCTACCAGGAAGTAACATTATAAACATTTCACAAACTGTCAAACTGGGGACAAACAGGCGAAATCTGAAATATAATCATGTGTTTCATAAAATGTGCAGTCTAACCTGTCATATGCGCTTTAACAGGTGTTTATGATCCAGCTGTGATCATTTTACCTCTGCAGTCCCTGAGCCCGACCTTCTTATTTTTTAATGCCATTTTGACACCGTTCTATTTAAACAAAATGAAAGTCCCTTAGTTTACTTAATCAGATGGAAAGAGAAGCCGAGCCCGTCAGTGAGAAGACGGCTGTTTCCAGTGAGTAACAGTAACGACACAAAGCAACATTAAAGTGGGAGCTGAGGCCATTGTGTGTTTTCCCAGGAGCAGTGCGGTCCTCCCACACACGGTGGTTATTGTAATGAAAGAGCCGTGTGTGTGAAGCCGGGGTAATATCATGTTTGCTTTGTCATAACACTGTCATTTAACCCCGCGCTCTCTTTCACCTATAATCCTATTACAGGCCCGTCACCACAAACCATGTGAATCGTTTTTGGGGAGAAATGTCTAATTGCACTTGTGATTAGATGAGCTAAAGTCAAGATCAGTTCTCTGGGCCCATACCTACCTCAAAAGCTTGCAGTTCTCATTGAGGTTAGATTCTGGCTATTACATTTTAGTATTTAATAAAAACTACACATTTAAACACATTTAAATCTAATTTTTGTTATTACAATATATATTTTATTTTCCTTTCTGAATATTCTCCTACACCATCTTTCCTCTAGGGCTGAACAATTTTGCAAAGATAAAGACGTTTTGTAAATGAACACACAATTATACACACAACGTCCATGAAGTGTGACCATTCAAATTGCAGTTGGATTTTGCGTACTCATCCAGCCCCATCATCTGTAAGGCTGAGCAGTGTGAGGAAAGATGAATCACAATTGTGTTCCTCATATTGATCAATCACAATTTTCAATTCCATTTTATTTTAGCTTACTAAAGCAAATACTATTGGTCTTCAGTATTATGTCCTGAACACAAACGATGCAGACTTATGTTTGCCATTTAAATCCCCAGTGTATATAACTTTTTAACATTAAATCTGAAGTATGTCGAAAAACCATATATTTTTAATTTAAACCGCCCCGAGCCGATCATTGACCATGAGAAATGGATGAATCTCAGTCTTGGTTTAATTCAATGAACTGCACAGCCCAATTCACAAGATTTGGTTTGAGTGTAAAGAGGCACAGTGAGTTCAGTCGTTCCCTGGATTACTCCTCTGGCCCCTGTCAGCTCACTATGGCCCTCCTGCTCCTTCATCTCTAATTGGCTGAGACTGGCTGAGCCGCTTTGGACGGATATCTTTAGCCAAGTCCCAGCTTTCACTCCAACTCAGCCTGGAAAGACTTAAACCCAGTCAACTCGGTTTAGTGAATGGACAACTGCGTTGCTTAGACCTCTGCAGGTAGAGAGGTCGGCGACGTGGGGGAGATGGGGCTGGGCTGTATGGGAGAGAAATAAATCATGACCGTTATCAGCAGCAACGTGTGCTCTTGTTACAGCTATTGGCAAAAACACACAATGTCCGTGTGCTAAATTAGATTCTTTCTGCAGACTTGAACGGCTCCCGGACCTGCGCCCGGCATTCACTCGGGGTAAAGAGACAAGCCGCTGCCCTGACTCTGAGCTTTCTCCTAAACAAGTGAGCGCTAAGTCCTCCTCAGCGCCTCACACTATAACTGCAGCAGGACTGACTGGACACCTGTCAAAGGCATGAATCATCTAGAAACAACCAAAGCTTGTGATCTTGTGATCTATCGGGCTTTAGATTTTTGGCACAGCCTCAGGGAGAGTCTGGAGTTGTTTGGGATGATGTCCTATGGCCTAGAGTCTACTCTGGGCACAGATTGCGGTGCAGGGCAGATGCAGGGGCTGAGGTGGAGGATGATGGGGTGGATGATGGTTGTGGTGGAAGAAACCGTGTATTAGTATCTGTGATGTGCTGGGAGTTGGCTGACAGTGACAGCGGGAGGTGGGACCTGGGCTTGATTTTTGCTCAGACAGAGCAGGGGTGAGTCAGAGGGAGCTGTCCAAGCACGCGCCGCTTTGCTACTTTACAACATGTTTTTACTGTTGACAAATATATGATGGAGGCTGTTGTGACCAGCCACAAGATTGTAAAAGGTGAGTGAGGAGCAGTGTGATGAGCGTCATTACAGGTGTGTGTGTGGGTGTGTGGGTGTGTGTGTGGCTCTAGTTCAATTTATCTGAAAGCAGCAATTACAGATTTGGATCTGATTGCGATTCTGCAGCCCTGCTCTCCTGTCCATCCTACTTGTCTCTCAAATCCAGCTCCTCTGTAACATTCAGAATGAAATCTAAACAGTTTTTGACCTCAGATTTATAGATTTTAGTTCTTCAGTTGCTGATTCTGTGGATGTCTGCACTGTTTCTCAGTCCTGGCCTTTAATACTGTGTTCATATAGTCCTCCAACATCATCACAGCTGTCCATCTGTGTGCTGGGTTGTTTGGGGGATTGCTGGCGGGCTTGGGTGGTGTCGCCGGGTCTGGTTTCGGGGTGCCAAGGGAGTGGCTGGCTGGTGCTTAGGGGTGTGGTCTGGATGGCCATCTGGATCCGGGGTTCTCTGGGGGTTTGTATGGTGGACGGAGGCGCCTGGAGGGGGGCGACGTTATCTAGGTGCACCTTTAGTTATTACTGTTACTGTTGTTGTTGTGGGATGATTGGAAATAATCTGAACCTGGACCCTCTCCCAATGTTTTAAGATTGTTTTAATGCATCATTTCTTAGTTAGGGCAAGCTGAATACCTACACTTAGGCTTGCAGGACAATGTCCTCCTTCTTTTAATGCTTTTAGACACTATTATAGCTTACACATTATACACAATATAGGGTAGCATAGGATATGAAAGAAAATGTTCGGAGAGGGGGGAGAAAAATGTTTAAACCATCATCAACAATAATAATGTTTAAATCAACAATAATAATGTTTAAATCATCTGTGCAATTGGTGTGGATTTTGAAGTGGGGCGACAGCGGTGATGGTGATGGACGGGAGGTGTGTCTGGGTGCTCGTTGTCCCTCTCTGGGTGCGGCGGCTGTCCCTATGGGGTCCTCTGGAGAATTTCCTGGGTGCTGGTGGTGGTCCGGTTTGCACTCTGGGTCTGGCCGGTTCATTGCCTTTGTGGCACCTAGGGCGAGTCCTGGGGGTTTTCCGCTCGGGTACGCTGGCTGCCTGATCAAATCCATTGCATGGATGGTGGGCGGGCGGACGCCAGTGTGGGCTTGGCCTCCTTGGCAGAGGTGTGAACATAAAAAAAAATGAAAAAAATAAAAAATAAATAAAAATGAAAAAAGTTGTGATGGTGATGCGGAGGGGGCACTGGTGCAGACGGGGGAGGGGGGTCACGGAAGGAGGGTTTGGGGGGGAGTGAGGGTGTGTGCCCTGTCTAGGCTACCCCACTTTGGTGGGACACAGCCCAGGTATATAGATAGATAGATATAGTCCTCGGGAAATGTTTTTCTGAGTTGAAAGAATTCAGAAAACCAACTCCGTTTCAAAGCTGCTGCTCGACTTCCAGACCTGAAGTGGCTCTTTGGCTAAATGTTACTACATTTAATGTCAGTCATCCATATCATAAGAGCAACATATAAAACTTAGGGTTTTGTTGTCACCATTAATTAAATCACTGAGTTTTTGAGATGAAGCACACGAAAGAATGCAGATAAGTCTGGACCTCGACTGCTCATTGTGGAAAATGGAGCACCCGAGGACCACATGTATGCAGCATAACCGTTACATGCTGCCACAAACTCCCATCGTTTCAATGACCAAGTGCGTTTTAAACCTTTCTGACCTCTTGTGCTGGTCAGTCTTTGTACTTGCACAGCAGCTCTGTTCTAACAAACACAAGTGCACAAAGGCAGAGTGTCAGTTGGCCTGGTTTGAAGTGAAGGTGTGACAGCCCCTCTGTCTGCTCCAGTGTAAAGTCCAGCGCTCTGTCTGAGCTCCAACGGTCACAGTTTCCTCTGGCACGTGCCCAGGCAGAGGTGCTTGTTTTCAGCGGTCATTACCCTGCTCTGCTGCGGCTGCACAGGGAGCCCCCTCGTGTGGGCTCTGGTACTGCACACGCCCGGCTCAGAGCTGCTCTTTTACTATTGGCCTGTTCAAATGTAAACAGTGGATTTGAACTGTGTTGGTTTGGAGTGGAGTGACATTCAAGCCTCAGCTGTTTTCACACACTACACACCTGAGGCCAGTAACGGTAGTTCTATGAATGACTGACTAATGGAATCCCCTCTGAATCCCAATGAAAGAAGGAAAGTACAATTAAACAGCAAAGTAATACACAATCCCAAATGCAATCATTATTAGAGATCCTCTATAATCAACTGTCCCCTACATTCTGTTTCATCAAACCTTAATTGGAAAAATGCTCGACTTTAACCTTTTTACAAGTTCTGTGTTAATAATAAAATTAAAGAATTATAATATTCAAATATTGCACAATATATATCCAGCCAACTATCTCATTTCAAAACACACTACCATCCAAAATGTGCTTTCTGTGAATTAGAAAGCAAAACTTTGTTATTGTTAAAAATGTGGCTAGATCTTGAAGAATTTTTTTTATAACAAAAGCTAAAAGATTTGTCTAAATTGAATGGAAAACTGTCATAACTGGAATGGCAAAGACAACTTCATCAATAAATGTTTGAAAATGATGATTCTTAATTTTGTGTGCCCTTAATGTAAAACTCTTGCTTTTAGTCTATAGCATGAAAATTATTTATTTAATCGTGTTTGTAATAGTTAAAACGCTATAGCTAAGTATCTTAGAATCATAAGCCTCTTATATTTACTGTTGTTCAATATTATGTGCATATAAAAACGTTAAGTTAGTGAATTTTATGGTCTGATTGAGGGCATTCTCGTCGTCGTAATTATTATCATTAAATTCCTAATAAACAGTTAAAAGCAGGCTAACACGCCGGACGTGCTGCACAGAGTGCACTCAGACTGAAGAGCATTAGTCAGCGCTTGTTCAACATGTGTCTGTGTCTGTGAATGTGACACGAGGGCATGACTATAGTCAAAACTACACCAACTAGATTGTGGGATTTTATTGGGGTTTTCATTTCTGATTTCTGAACCCAAATTTTGTCTAATTTTTGTGAAATGCCATGTTTACGTTTTTAGTAAAACCTTCATGCGCTGTACCTGATTTACAGTCTTTAAAAATGTGAAAAGCACAACTAAATTGTTTTAAACTCTTTGCAATAGTCCACATGTATTTCTCACTTAATATATAATACATTTTGCACATCCTAATTATCCACCGCGATGAGTTTATGAGCGTTTTTCACAACTTTCAATGCCCAGAGCAGTTTCCATCTTGGTAAAGCTAACAAACGCTCCATATTTAGATGCAAGCGGCGCATATTGGTGTAATTTTTGTCACTAGGAGCTGCTTTTACAATCTGTCATGGAGCAAAACAGATTTTACATGATTAGAAAATGGAAAAACTAACATCCTTAACAGCGTCAAGTTATGAATGTGTATTGATGTTATCCATGGTTTGACAATTGCGAGACATTTCCTTCACTTTGTTAAACAGCCTGTTCACTCATACAGTACTTTGCAGATGAAATTACAACATTTTGTAAATTTAAACTTTTTCCTGGTCGTCATAACGCTGCATTCTCTCATGGGTTTCCACTGGAGGGCCGTTTTTTCCCCCGTCATGTGTAATTCTCGTACAATTCCTGCGGTTCAGTCTGACACGCTGACTCAGCCCCTGTCAATAACACTTTACAAATAACTCTCGTGGTTCTTATAGTAATATTTGTTATGAGTGTCCCACATTAGTCAGTCCACACTTCCAGCCGTCTCTTTCCTCTCCCCAAACGCTCCGTCTGCTGCGTCTGCTCCTCTGAGTCAACAGGAATGTGAAGAATGGAGCCTTTTCTACCCAGCCCTCTTCTGGCCATATTTAGACATTCCCCCGCTCTCTCTTTCTGCCTCTTTCCTGCCCCTTTCCCCGGCCCGTGAGCGTGACCGCCGTGGCCCTCCAGCGCCTGTGATCTGCCTGTGGGGGGTGT
Source organism: Rhinogobius similis (assembly GCA_019453435.1). Classification (NCBI taxonomy): domain Eukaryota; kingdom Metazoa; phylum Chordata; class Actinopteri; order Gobiiformes; family Gobiidae; genus Rhinogobius; species Rhinogobius similis. The sequence goes on along the minus strand of CM033638.1, from coordinate 34,166,576 downwards.
GTGAGCCCTGCTTTTAGCTCACAAGGGAGTAGGTCGAGGATTAACGGCTTCATCCACTCCACAGGAAATGCAGTCCGTGTAAAACGCTTCAATAGTTCTGTAACTGCTGCTGCTGGTTGGGTTTCACTGGACATCTCAAAGTTCAAGTTCATAACAGGGATGCACATTTTCATCTTGAACCGTTAGTTGGAACCCCCAATAGCCATTTAGCTGTTTGTGTTGTTTTGTTTTTTTCCACTGGATGGGTGCACATTGCATTACGCAGTGTTTTTGAACTGTGCACAACACGACTTCAGTTCATTTTTGTAGCGCCTTAAATCACCACAATAGTTGCCTCGATGGGCCACAGGTAGAAAGCAGATTAAATAAACAAGTAAAATGAGGAGGGGCATATAATTTATGGCTTTATAGGTCAGGAGGAAGATTAAATTTGATTCTAAACCTAACGGGAAGCCACTGAAGAGATTCTAACATCGGCGAAATATGCTCTCTTCTTCTAGTGCCTGTGAATAATCTTGCTGCTGATTTTGAACCAGTTGAAAGATTTTTCGACAGTAGTCTAATCTGGATGTGACAGATGCATGGATGAGTTTTTCAGCGTCACTTTTAGGCAGGATTTTTCTAATGTTGGCTATGTTATGTGGATGACAGTAGGCTAGACTGAAGGAAAGGCGCTATAAATGCGATTTTCGTGCACTGTTTAATCCTGTTCATGATTAAAAATTCAAATTGTATGCAAAATTGATACTTTTAAGTGTTTAACCATGTTCTAACATTGTTCCATCATCAAACATACCTGGAGTTGCATTTAGCTTACTTAACGCTTGTTTGATGAATCCTGGTTAGAAAGTTCTCTCCCTCCGACTGTCAAAAACACTCCGGCCTGAATTCCCTCTCAGCGACGTGACTCTGAGGATCTTCTGCTTTGTTTTTAAATCCATGAATCATCATCACGAGCTTGCATGTATTTGCATGAGTGTAATTGCCTCTGCATCCACTAGATGTAGCCAAAGCCAAGTTATTCTGGTGTCTTCTAAGGCTGTGACAAAGAATACTGTTCTATGTAATATCTTTTTATTTTTAGCTCTAAAACATGAGATGTAAAAGTAAAGCTCCTCTAACACTTGCAGCTTACCCTAGCTTGAGCCGTTAAAAGATCAACTTTTTGCCCCAGATGGAAAACTATGGAATAGTCTTCTCTATTTTCTTCATTTACATTAAATCCAAGTTGAATAAACCATGGATGATTAATATTAGTTCATAATGACTGCATTTTTTTCTGGTTTGCTCTGAGTCTTTATTAGATAAAGCCACTATTTTGGAGTTTCAGCTAACTTTTTTTCATCCAAAGTTGTACGTGCGCCCTCTGGTGGTGCGTATATGACAGGTTAGACCGCACAATTCACAAAAACGTAGTGAACATGATCCTCCAGTTTGACAGTTAAGGTGAGGTTTATAAGGTACTTTGTGTTACATTTTCGTATGAAAAGTGCTTTATAAATAAAGTTTTATTGATTGATAATGTTACGTCCTGGTTGGACATGAGCTGATGTGACATAGGGAGAGGTAATTCCACAACTGTTACCTAGCAACCATTTTTGAAAACAATGGCCAAAACCCATAAATTCCGCAATAGTTTTGACAATTTTTTGACAAATAATTACACCTGATAACACCTTTACTTCAGCAAATGCTTAAACTGCCAGAATAAAAAAAAATTCTTTGTGTTATATATTTGATTGCAATATTTGATTGTATGGATATTTTGAAATGATCCTAATAATGATTATCATATTTTGCAATCTGTCATAAATGTGCTCAAAGTGTTAAAGTGGTACACACAAAGTGAAGTACAGGATTATGACTTTACACCCTTGTTTTGAATACTACAATTTGAAATCACTGCAAGTTTCGCTGATCTTTGTCAGCTTTTTGGGACTTTTATTTGTATTTGCTGGGGACGGAGCTGTGAATGACAGACTTTCTCTCCAAAACGTATGTAACATCTTATATATTCCACATCTTTTACTAAATATAATCCTGAAATAGAAATCCTCAAAACAAAGAATTGCTCTTAGTACATTGTTTCCAGCTGTAGAGGGCGCTCTCTCCTGTCAGCCCCTGTCTGTCTGCACCTGTCTGCACCTGTCGCCCTAATGACCTGCTGCTTGTGCTGATGACCAATAACAGCACAGCCTTCAACTGCAGCCTGAGCCTGACTCGTGTGAGAGAACACCTGGCAACCTCTCTCTGTCTCTCTGTTACTCTATCTTTCCTCTTTTTCTCCCACCCTCACCCTCTCTTTCTCCTTCCCTGGATCTCTCTTTCTATCCATCACTTTTTTCTTTTTCTCCCTCACACTCTCTTTCTCTATCCATGTCTTTCTCTCAGTCGCACTCCCTTTCTCTCACTGCTCTTTCTCCCTGTCTCTGTTTCTCTCTCTGTCACTCTCCTCTCTTGCTCTCCTCTCCCTCCCCCTTCCTCTCTCTCTCCACAGCCTGATGTCTGTCTGATCTCAGGACAGGAGCTCACTTGAATCACATGTCATCACCGCTCCATAATAAACCCTTTTTTCTCTCTCAGCTCCAGCTCACTACTCAAGGCTTTTTAGCACATTTTTGGCAGCGCACACTAACAATTTAACAGACTAAAGGATGTCAGGTGCAGATGATGAATGTCCCCAGAGTGTAAGACTTTTGGAAAGAAACGTATGTGATTATATAAATGTGAGCTATTCTCTACTTGGAAAACAAATAAGCCCACGAGCAGGTCACGCAGCAAAAATAAACTACATCTTAAATTTGATTTGTGCTGATAATGAAGGGAATTTACATTTGAACTCAACTTTCAGTTCATTTTTTTTTTTTTTTATAATGACGGCCGAAGTGTCATGAGTTCGATTCCGGCTCATACAATTTGCTGAATGTCCCTCCCTCTCTCCCCATTTCACACTACACTGGTCTGTGCAATGAAACCTTTTAGAAAACATGGAATAAACAAACAATGTGTGTCTCAAAAGCTAATGCTAACTTTTATTAAATTGTTAAAGGGCGTATGACAGGTTTCTATGATTTTCTAATTTTGACTTAATTTAGTGTATTAATACTTGTTGTAAACAGAAATTATAGTTTTACACCAGTCAGGTCGCTGTTTGTGGAGAAAAGTTGAAAAATCTGTTGAAAAATACAGGAAGTAAACAGACTGATGACGTCACACTGGGGAGACGAAGATTATGCATAATTTACACAAAATGAACTACTTTTTTGACCCTTTAAGCATTAATTCAACAAAATAAAGGTGTTCACATTTATTTTTATTTGTCAAATAAAAAAAAAAGTGACATTAGATGAGTTTTGGCCCAGTTTACAGTGTTGTTGCTACGGTAATTTCCTAGCGTGATGTCATCATTTACAACTGACTTACACAAAAACTGTGTAAAATTTGTAAAGAATTTGAGCTAATTTTGAAATATGTTTATCTGAACTACATTTTGGTTAAATGAGTAGCCCGACCTGTCATGGGCCCTTTAAATATCAAATAATTCACTTGTTTTGTAAAGTTTATAGTTTTAAAGTTTATGCAAACATAGTGTGATTATCATTGAATCTCTGACGGTGTAGCGTCCATCACAAATGACTCTTGCTCTAACGTTCTAAACCTCTTTGTTCTCGTTTGGCAGCTGGACGGCACCATGGATCTAGACGAGCGTCGCTTGATCCGCTCGGCCATCCGTGAGCTCAGGAGGAGGGAGATCCAGGACATGGAGGCCGCCCTGGCCACCAAGAGGTTCAGGCCCACCAGAGCGCCCCCTCTGGAGGACAAGGAGAACCACCAGGAGAACCACAGGGAGAACCTGCACCAGCACATGTGAGCCCCACAAACACCAAACACAACACTCAAAAGCCTCCAGAACTCCAAATTGTGATATGAAAGATTGTGACTGTCAAGTGGCTAAAGTCTTAATGAATTCTTCTTAGGGCTGCAAGATATATCGAAATTGCAATTTGAATGTTTGCAATTAGCAAACAGGAGCAGGAGCATTTTTCAGTGTGACAGCAGGGCCCACAGGTCTGAGGAAGGCAGAGTGAATATATAAATAATAAGTCAATAAAACCTGTACAGATCTTTCTGCTCTGAGCGGCACACACAGATACAGGAGGACAAGAACACACGGAAAGTATTCAGCTCAACGCGGCATCAAAGCAGCACAGACTGACGAGAGGGGACGAGAGAGGAGCCGTGGTCCGACCTGCTCCGTGGTCCTGGAGAATTGAATTGAACCCATGATCTCGTTATGGGGAGGCTCTAAACCGCTCTGCCACTGTGCACCTAGTAAAAAAAAAGATCTGTTCTCAGGGTCCTCAGAAGTGTTCCTGAGCTTCTGAAAATCCAGAAAAATCCAGAAAATTCTGTGATTCTCAAACTTGTCAGGCACCTGTTGTCCCACTTTTGCCCTTGTTCATAGCACCAAAGAGTACCATTTGAGGGAGCTGGACCTGGGATTCAACAGCATCACTGACAGGGGAGTGGAGAGCCTGGTCCTGGGGCTGAGTGACCAGGACTGCAGGCTAAAGCCCCTTCTTCTCCAGAGCTCTGAGCTGACAGTCTTAAAACAGTGCCCAAAACTGAGGGAACTGGATCTCAGCTCATGTGAGGCTGACCTCACCAGTGGTTTGAAGTCACCCAAGTGCCAAAAAAATCCATAAAAAAGATTAGGAAACTATGTATTTCTATGTATAAAGAGACTTATGAATAGCAAAAAAAAAATTCTTCAGCTATCTTACTCCATTCTTCGTCTTTTCTGCTGTTGTCCCATACAAATCCTTATCTAAATAAAAGGATTGTCAACTAATGCAAATTCTGGTTGACTAAGACTCCATCGACCGATGAACTAAAGGCCCTAGACTGGAGCACATAACAGCAGCCCAGCCATTTATTTGTTTCCTCCAGCTTCATTTATAAAGAATTTCTTACAACAACCCCTTTGAGTTATTTATTTTACAAAAAAGGATGCAAGTAAAACAAACAAGTGTAATCAGCGAGCCATGTTTATTTACCCAAAGTGAACTTTAACTTGAACTGTGCTCGGCTAAATCTGACTTGAACAAACTGGCAGAGATCCAAACTTTTATCATTCAGCTGATTCCAATTTGAGCAACATCTAAAAGCACATTCAACAAAGTCTCTTTCTTCGAACACGGCTGCATTTCCTCCAACCAAAACACGTTAAAAGTTCCCTGTCATGGCGATAATGAACAATTGGACGGTTTCCCAGTTTTCGTTTCAAACTTTGTTGCGTATATCGAGTTTCCCTCCTGAATCCCATTATGAGCGGCGGCTGCTGTAATCATTCCCATGCGGCGCAGCTCTCGGATGACTCGGGAAAACAAAGGGCATACCTCGTCCACGTGCACACCCATCGGCACGTGCACGCTCCTACGCTTCGGGAATGTGGGCTGTCCGACCTGACCGTGGCACACTTTACCTCACGACGCTGACCGATTCAAACCACCGCAGGTTCCAGGTGGCAGACACTTTGGGCTGGAAATGTTTTTATTGTGGTTAGGTTGGCAATTTCTTAAAAAAAATAAAGATAAGAAAATCAGTTCACAGTGCTCATTTTAAACATTAACATTAAACATTAAACATTAAATAGCAGATAATTACAGGGAAGAGCTCACAAGTACTATAGGTGGAACTACAGCCAATATTTCTCCAAGTGCCCATATAGGCCTTTAAAGGGGCTGTACCTGAATTTTACAGCTGTGAAACGGCAAACACAAAACTAGTCCATGTTCCTGATTTTTCCCAGATATTGACGTAAAATGTTGTCCCAGCACAGATATATTGCAAAAGCATCTGTTCAGTTGAAAAGGAGACCACAACTTTTACTCTGCATTTGTTTATAGAGCGTTTTATCCTACAAGAAAAACAGGAAGTGCGCCGTCGGCATGCTAATGTTTGTTAGCTTTACCCGGGATGGTCTGTGCTCAGAGACAAAAAAGTGCTTATGAACTCATCGCAGCGAAAATTTAGGATGCTGGGACTGCATTAGGAGTCTGTGACTGACATAAAGACTTTAACATCAACTAGTTTATGTATTAAAACAGTAAAAATAAGGTACAGGGCCTTTAATAATACATTTAAAACTGTCCTCATTTGTTATTTGAAGATGTATTTCAGAGGGAAGAGTAATCAAAAGAGTATTTAACTTACACTGTAATAGATGTTACCCAAGTTGGAGTAAAAGTATGGCGTCTGAAAACTGCTCAGAGTTACAATTCTCCTAAAAGGGTTACATTATTTTTCCATCCATACATACATATACTTGAAGCCCCAATACTTCCACGTTCCAAATCCTGTTCTGTCTGTTTAAATTCTATCTTTCCCTCAGGCCCGGCAGCAGTGACGCGCTGGACCTCCTCTCCCAGAAGCTGCAGGGCATCAGGGACATCGAGGAGCTCACTAAGATGGTGAGTTTTGAAAAGCAGCAGGGCCGTTTGAAGCTGGAAATAGACTAGATACAAGAACGGGGGCCCATACACCAACAGGGGGCTCCAATAAGTATTGTCCAGTCTCTTCTGAGGAAGAAAGGTTGTTGGCAAAGGTTGGCATATATCTTTTTTGAGAAGTTTATTTGTGAAATGTTAACAGATCATTTAAATTAGATATTTTCCCACATTTTAATAACCATTGTGGAATCATTTAGGCCCACAGTTCCAATCCAACAGTGCTATAGACCGTTTAAAATGTGTTGTCATTTTTATCATTTATAAACAGATGTCACTGCACATTATTTTAGGTTTTTGTTGTAGTTTCATAAATGAGCTACAATTTGGAATTTCTAGGGTAGAAAAGTCTGTTTCTCTATTTAAAAAATACATGTTAAAAAGATATTTTAATCATAGACCGTACATATCACTGGACTGCCTTAGCCTGCTGCCACCGCGTTCCAAATAGGAAGTATCCATGGAGGCGGTCCTGGCTCCTTCAGGCCGAGCTGCCATTCACTTTCTATTGGGACACTGGTGCCCTTTACTCTGTAACTATTTCGGTCAAACTCACCACCTTGGAACTAAAATATCAGTTTTGACTCACTGTACATGATCCTGGCGTTTTTTTCTCATTGGTTGTTCATAAATCAAGTCATTAGCAATAATAACTGACCAATCAGGTGCTTCCTTTTCCAGGGGCCGGTTTCGCTCGTGTTAGCAACAGGTTTGATTGACAGCTAGCGGCGCATGTTGCCGCCGTCTCCTCCCACCAAGGGGCGGAAACCGTTAACAACCTCCTCCTGATTAGTCCATGTGGCTGCCACTATACGCTCCACTTTAGCCGCTATAACTGCTAGCCGCGATGAGCTTCATTTGGCTGGAGCCAAACACTATGGGTGACGTCACATTCCCATAGCAGTCAATGTTTCTTCAAGTATTTATTGAACTTTAATCTGAGTCAAACCTAAAACTCAACATTTTAGCTGAAGGTAAAACGTTAAGTATGTATATCAACTGCATATTATATTACATATAACAAAATGTAAATGTTCTGATACTGCTCACATATGATTTTTATTTGAAAAAAACACTTCTTTTTCTTATTTTGTGCTGAAGTGAATCCCAGTTTCTTCATTGTAAATGCATTCAATTTAGAATGTATGTGTTTTAAAGTTTTAAAGGCTCTATAAGCTGTAGATGAGCTAATATCCCAAAGCGTCCCATAGCTTTAGATGATTGAGGTGACCTGCTCTCACTGTCCCGGGTCATGTCCTGTGTTCCAGCTGCGTTCTGCTGCAGAGTACGAGGAGAGGAAGATGATCCGAGCCGCCATCCGACAGATCAGAGAAGAGCAGCAGCAAGGTACAGAAGCACCCGCTCACAACAGAAGCACCCGCTCACAGCAGCAGCACCCGCTCACAGCAGCACCACGCACTCACAGCAGCAGCAACAGCACCCGCTCACAGCAGCAGCACCCGCTCACAGCAGCAGCACCCGCTCACAGCAACAGCACCCGCTCACAGCAGCAGCACCCGCTCACAGCAGCAGCACCCGCTCACAGCAGCAGCACACGCACTCACAGCAGCAGCACCACGCACTCACAGCAGCAGCACCCGCTCACAGCAGCAGCACCCGCTCACAGCAACAGCACCCGCTCACAGCAGCAGCAACAGCACCCGCTCACAGCAGCAGCACCCGCTCACAGCAGCAGCACCCGCTCACAGCAGCACCACGCACTCACAGCAGCAGCACCATGCACTCACAGCAGCAGCACCCGCTCACAGCATATATTAAATGTGTACAATGAAAATATTGCAAGTTCTGTACTTTGAATACTTATAATATATATAATAATATTATTCACCTTATTCTGCCCCTCCCACTTTTGTCGTTTTTTGCCACGGATACGCACTTTTGTTGTAAACACACTTCCGTTTGACGAGAACTCCGTTAAAGCTAATGACGAACGAGGGAAAAGTCTCGCCGCTAAAACGGTACATAAAGTAGGTTGATTTGTGTAAAATGCAACAACAAGTCAACAACGTTCCGATTTCCTGGACTGTCTGAAAACAGCTTTTTAGTCCATGTAGAACTTATTTTCTGTTGAGCTCGTCTGCTCCATGTGAACTAATACAACAGAAACAAGACGGCGGCGTGTAAGGCAACTTCCGGAATAAGGTGAATAGTGTACAACCTTTTTGATTTTGCTTCACCATTTGTTCTGCATTTATTTATAAGATAAAACAGCCTTTATCACAAATTAAAGAGGGAAAAATCGCACATGCATGCTCTCACTATTAGAGCTGTGTTTTCTATTTGTCTCACTACTTCAAGTTTGAAATCTAAATTTTTACGTGAGAAAATACTGCAATGTAATGTAAAGTAACTGTATTCTGAAAACCACCAAATTAAAGAGTAACTGTACTGTAATTATTCTAAATTCAATTTTTTTATTTTCGGTACATGTATTCAGTTATTAAATAACTATACATAACAAATGTTCATATTATACAAAAAATAAAAGGTTTCCTAGTGCAAATAAAAGATACACACAATGAATATTGAGCCCCAAACAATATTGACAGACTTTATGTAACACCAGTTTGTACCCTTTTCTATCTTTATTGTAGATGGCACTCCCTATCATTTTATTCTTGATACGTGGAAATTGGCGTTGTACTTAAAATAGAACAACAAAACTTGACTGCCAGGCACGAGTGACAGACATTCACGTGTGCACATATCAGCAAAAGACAATTCTGTTCACCTCATGTGGTTTTAAAGATGAGCTAACAATTCTAGCGCTGTCCTCCACTGTGCTGAACTCATGCTGGACAGACTGCTTGTGTACACTGGGCACCGGAGAGGGATTTGCATTCAGCTCGTCCAGTAAAGAAAATGTAAAGCCCATAGAAAACCCGTCCGCTCGAGCTCTCTGAAGGGAGGCAGTAGTGCTTAGCTTTAGCTCCGATGCGTAGTGTGATATGGCGATATTGCAGTTACCTCCACAGCCCAACCTCAAACAGGATGGACATCTTTATAACTCCAGAATTTGGCACCAGCCTTACTATCTTCCATCTCCCATCTCCCACCTCATGCCTTCACTTGTCCGCTCCTCAGGCAGAACAGTACAGTACAGTGCAGTACAGCCTGATACTGTGGCAGATTCTTGAATGATAATGACTCAGATTAAAGATTCCTCTCATTCCTGGGGCCGCTCTGCTCCCTGAAGCCCCTCTGCGATCCCATCAAGACAAACACTGAAGAAAAACTAAGATTACGTGCTTGGGTGAACGGTGAAGGCACAACATGACATTGTTTTTACTTTCACAACTTTTCACTTTCTCACTGCCGCTTGTGCTGAGCACTGGGCTCTGTCATATGTGGGCGCACACAGCAGATGAATAATATTACTAAACTGAATCATATCAGTTATTCACTGGAGCACTTATCTTTCATATTTGTCAAATTGTCAATCTAGACTTCAATAGTTGGGCTTTTAAATAATCTATGTAGATCTGTGAAATAATAAAATTATTTAATTTTCAGAAGAAAATGTGCAGAAATACTTCAAATAGAAATGTTAATAATAACACTTGAAAAGCACGTGATGCGATTAGTCATGATTAATCACAGTTCCAAAGTGTGGTCACTTTAATTTTTTTAATCATTTAACAGCACTAATGAAAAACATCGGGCACAGGCTCTTTAAATAACTCTGGCTGTAGATGTCACTGTTTTTAGCTTGATGCCTACTCCTCGGTGTGCGTGCAGATGCAGTTCTCTGCTGGTGTTTTATACACAGTTACACAACTTCCATGGAAACTAAGTCCTTGAGGTGTTTTGCAGGCACATACACCTTTTAAGTTATGCAGAATGCGTCACAGCAAATGTTTGTTAAAGGGCACATATTATCCAAGCTTTTAACCATGTTCTAACTGTTCCTTCATCAAAAACACACCTGGAGTTGTGTTTAACTTCATTCACACTTGTTTGATTAATGCTGTTTAGTTAGTCCTATCCTTCTGAGCTCCAAAAAACACTCAAAATTTCCCAGTTTAGTGACGTAATAAATAGTTTCATGATCTTCAGTGCTGTTTTTAAGTCCATACTTCATCACAGATTCATTCTGAGCATTTTTGACTCAAATCACCTTCATTACAGCTGTGTGCTTACATTAACATGTCGAGGTGAGCTAGGTTTGTTTATCTCCCCTTTGTAATTCCCTCTGCTGCCAGTAGATGGAGATCATTTAAAGTTCTAAAACAGATGCCATAACCATAAAGTTACAAGAGCATGTTTAAAGGCCAATAACAATACACATAATGCAAATATTTGTTTCTTAAGTAGTTTAAAAAACTTGAATATTGATTAATACGAGACAATAAAGGACAAAGTACTAAACCAAGACTAAAAAGGCTATTCCAGAACTTAGTATAAAAAACCCTGTATACATTTGTGTACGTGAGTTGGAGTTGTAATCTCCCGGTCTCATTGCCTGCTGTGTGTGTTCCTGCAGGCCCAGTGGAGAGGTGCAGAGCTCCGGAGCGTGTGGACAGTCCCAGCGGGGTCAGGACGCAGGTGAGTGCTTCTCCGTCTCCTTCCTGTCCCCAGAGCCAGCTGTTGGTGGAGCTGGTTTGGTCATCACGGCTCATCCCCTCACAGCAGGAGGAGAGCAGGCTGTTAAAGAGGCAGGAAGTGACACGAGAGCCAACCTAACAACAACAACACAAGTTAAAGAAATCTTCAACAAACACTGAAGAGTCAATGATTTAAAAAGGATGAAAAGGAGGTTATATTTAGTGATGTAATTATGAACAGAGCAGGGCTGTAATCCTTTAGTCGTTTAGTTCATCAGTCAGTCAGTGGTGTCTTAGTTGACTGAAATTTTATGGCAAAAATGAGAAGATATGGTGTGAATTAGCTGAAGATTTTGGAGTCTAACATGTTAAAACACAGTTTCCTTGTACTTTTCAGTAGTAGTTGTTTTTGAACTCCTCTGCAGTTGTTGTCTTGTGAGTGTAGTCATAATCACTTGAGTAAATTTTTTAATGATTTATATAATTTTATTTCTTGTTATCGGCAAAGCCAAAGCAAGACAAATATATGAGATGTTGGTACTGACTGAAATCCTAACATAGTGTCTCTCCCAGCCAGTGGAAAGACAAGTGGATGTGTCCTTTTCCGTTTTATTTGACATGAACACATTGCTATCGTTGCAGCTTAAAGTTTACTAAACAGTGTATTAGACCCAGAATATTACCATAACACAAGCAAATACCTGTACCTATGTGACCACAAATAGTTCAAAAATGTATGATGTGGAGAACCTTGATAATTCTGTCTTGTCTGTAACCATGTGACACATTCCAGCCTTTGTGGCTTGACTGTTTGCGTGTGGGACAGTTCCCTCCATCTTCTCTGCGTCCTGCTGCTCCTGCTCCTGTTTTTGTTGCATTCTTCTCTGTGGCTGCTCTGAAACCTCGGCCGTCCGTGCGAGAGGAAAACAAAACACCACCACGTCTACACCGCTGTAACACACGGGTGAGCGGGGATTATCCTGCCTCAGTCTTATGAGCTGACTTCTGGTAAACAAATGTCATGAATTGCCCCATTAGCAGGCGATACATGCAGAATATTTTGCCCAAGTTTGGCCCAGACTTTGGTGAAGGCGTGGTTTGCTGTTTCACTTGGTGTTTTAGACAGTAATATCAGTACTACGTCAGAAACACAAAAATGGACTTGGATCGTTTGTGTTTGGGGGACATATGGTGCAAAATTACTTTCTTGAGCTTTTAAACATGTTGTAATATTTGTCGTTGTGCCAGCTTGTGTTCACTACAAAACATGGCTCTATTACTGTGCCGGTCACGTTGCCTTAAAGCTTCAATTATTTGATTTTATGTTTTTATTGTTCATTCCCACTGCTAGCAAATTGTGTTTTCCAAAGCCATGTTTCGACTGGTCTTGATCCCTCAGACCGGCTCTGCAACATGAGCATCTGACGTCACCTTAACATAACACGTTTCCTTAATAGATAAAATCTAAATCGGACCAGAATTGTACGTCACCATTAGGCCAATCTCATGACAAATAGACGTTAAGTAATTCCAAGTTTGTGTTACTGTGAGACGTGTCTAAAGCAAGTTAAAACGGGTTTGTCGGAGTTTCTGGATTTTATTTCCGTAAAGCATCTACACTACGTTTTGTGTTGTATTCTTTTAACTTTTAACGTCTATTTATGTAATGCCTTGTCTTTGGATAACATTAAATGCATTATGCACTGGACATATCATAATTTAGGTCTTGACAGGAGTGTCACCAATAAAGAGGAAAGCACTGATGCTAACGTGTGCTAGCTTTGTTTTGCTAAATTTGTCGGCTCAACAAATAAAGCCATCATCACTGGTAATGTGGTGGCAAGTAAACGTTTGGTGAGGAATGATTCGTTTTTATTTCAGTTTAGTTTTACCTGAGTCTGTTCTTTCTTGTTTTCTCTTGTCCAATCATCTTGTGCTAAAGCGTTCTGGGGGCTGAAGCCAAAGAAGCACTCTCTGAAAGCTAGTACCTCTCATGGCCCCCTTCAGATCCATTAAAACAGGTACTTCACTTTGTTTCGCACCACTGCTATGGAAACGAGCAAATGTAGAGTTTAAGTTCAAGTTCAGTTTAAGTTCAGATCAAGTGGTCTAAACTCCTTGGCTTCTGGACTGTATTATTTTCACTAATATTACTTTTACATAGGTCTCTACAGTTTAAAAGTAGGACACACAATGATATTTTTTTTGCTCTAGATTTAAATAACAGTATGAAAGTCATGACATTAAACTAGAGCAGACGCTAACACAGAAGTCTCCTTCCGTTGCGTGACTTATACGGTAGAAGTCTCTGCGCTCGTGCCAACTCATTGAAGTGACACAGAGTTGTAACGGGCCTGCTCGGATCTGTTGCTCTCCATTGTTCTCCTCCTTTGTCCTCCTTTGTGCTCTCCTGTGCAGAAAGAAGTGTGTCTGCTCGGGGCGGAAACGCTGACGGCCGAGAAATGGCGTCACAGGAAATCCTCGCTGACTTCACTTCCTGTGGGCCGGCTGAGTTCTGTGATGGTCTGATGACAGGCCGCTGATGGACGAGAGGGAAGAGGAGGGGCGGAGGGAGGATGTTTCCAGGGACGACGGGGCAGGGGGCACGGACAGGCGATAGTGATGCGTGGGACAGGGTGTTTACCAACCCGCGAGTCTCAAATATTTGCCCCCATGCTTCCTGACATTTTTTTGATGGTAGGGATGGGAATTTTTTAGAAATCTTTGAAAATTTTATTTGTTCACCCTTAATGATTCCTCCAATCGATGCCACTTTGGGCCGCTGCATCTTTAGGTTCTGTGTCTGAACTGTCACCCGTTGACCTTGTATTTTTGTCACCTCGTCATTTCAAGCATCATATGTTTTGGCTCACAATTTGAAGAAGAACGGCTATAATCTATACAGCCATGGCTGAAAATGAAAAGTTTCTCCCCAAAACGTATTGCAATTCTTCATTGTGTTCAATGGGATGGAGATCTGGACTCATTGCTGGCCACTTCAGAACTCTCCAGTGCTTTGTTGCCACCCATTTCTGGGTTTTTGAAGTATGTTTGGGGTCACTGTCCTGCTGGAGACCCATGATCTCGGATGCAAACCCAGCTTTCTGACACTGGGCTCTACATTGCGACCAAAAATCCTTTGATAATCTTGAACCCCTCATGACGCCTTGCACACAGTCAAGGCCCCCAGTGCCAGAGGCAGCAAAACAAGCCCCACAGTTTTGGCTCTCCAGTCCTCAGACAGTTCTTTCTGTTCTCCTTGCTTTGTATGGCACACACAGACACACAATGTGAAGACTGAGTCCGCTTCTCTCCTTTTTATCTGCTTTTACGTGTGATTTTTTATATTGTGATTTTTATATTTTATATTACTATTTTTTAATATGCTAAAAGGGGCAAATATTGGCCCGATATATCTCTATCTCTAGAAAAGACACTGCAATAATATATTTCACATGATATTCTACAGCACATAACACATCTTAAATGAACAAATACAGTACAATAGTGTATATATAATACTGCATGTACATTCTGTTAATGAAACACATCTATTTCAATAATCATAACTGTGAATATGTCAACTCCATTACATCTACCAGTTTCCCTTCTCTATATAAACAAAACTGTAGTGTGCTGCCTCAACTCGACTGAAAGAAAAAAAGAAAAAAATTCAAGCCGATTCATCGATGCATCATCCCACGATCGTTACTGTATGACCAAATAACAGTAGTCTATACGTATTACTCCATCTAAAGAAACCTGTTAAGTTCATTCTAAGACAAACACAGCCTCTTAAATGAAAAGCACTAAATCTCTGTTAAACACGGCAACAAATAAAGTGAGGCGCTCTCCTGGTGGTGAGTAAAGTTCAGCACGTTCCCAGTGTTTTTGACGAGCTGTGGAACCTCCTTCTGTGGTGCTGATGTTCTGTTGAAACACTAGCTCCAGGACAGTGTGTGTCTGCTCCTGAACTCACACAACGTTTTGTTCTTCATGCACTTTTAAAGATGGTCAACAAAAACATTCTAAATTCCTGAATGGAGGCAAAAGTGGAACATGAACATGAAACATGAGGTGGAACATAATGTGAGTTCACTGGAGAAACTCAGAATATCAAAATATGACAAATTCAGGTGGTTTTATCAAAGTATAAGCACTTAGACACGTGAGCGATATCAGAGCTGCTTTAAACACATTTGGAGATTTAATAAAAGATTAATTTAGCATTTTGGATGAAGCCAAAATCCAGATGTTACCTTGACACAAATATTTTCAGAAATTCAAGGTTTTTAAAATTGTTTTCGCACAAAATAGCACACAATTGTGAAGCTCAAATACAGTTTTATGATACATAACAGTATTTTTCCATCCCTTGTAATAAAGACAGACATTTATTCACTGGAAATTCAAAATTGTGCATTTTTTGTTAGAAATACTAAGAAATTCTTACATTTTAGATTTGTTAGTCACTGAATTAATCACTGAAAATATGTTATGATGCCTGACTTTTGCCTCCAGTCAACTCCAGAATTCTAATGACACAGTATTTTAATACACACAACTCTTCCAGAATATGGACTCTACTCTACAGGTCTTATTCTTTGTGTCTAACTCTGAAATATCTTTTGAAAATGTGACATAGTAGTATGAAATATTTTTAATAACAATATATTGATTTATTCTTGTCAGTTTAGTCCTGGCTCAAATCAGGTTTTGGTTCTATTTCCATCCTTGTTCAGTCCTGGTTTAGTCCTGGTTTAGTCCTGGTTTAGTCCTGGTTTAGTCCTGGTTCAGTCCTGGTTCAGTCCTTGTTTAGTCTTGGTTTAGCCCTGGTTTAGCCCTGGTTTAGTCCTGGTTCAGTCCTGGTTGTGGCGTAGTTTAACCCTGGTTCCATCCTGGTTCAGTACTGGATCAGTCCTAGTTTAGTCCAGCTTCAGTCCTGGTTCAGTCCTGGTTCAGTCCTGGTTCAGTCCTGGTTCAGTCCTGCTTCAGTCCTGCTTCAGACCTGGTTTAGTCCTGGTTCAGTCCTTCTTCAGTCCTTCTTCAGTCCTGGTTCAGTCCTGGTTCAGTCCTGGTTCAGTCCTGGTTCAGTCCTGGTTCAGTCCTGGTTCAGTCCTTCTTCAGTCCTTCTTCAGTCCTGGTTCAGTCCAGCTTCAGTCCTGGTTCAGTCCTGGTTCAGTCCTTCTTCAGTCCTTCTTCAGTCCTGCTTCAGTCTTGGTTCAGTCCTTCTTCAGTCCTTCTTCAGTCCTGGTTCAGTCCTGGTTTAGTGTCAGCAGATTGTGTTTGTGACTGGAGAATAGGACGTGCTCTGCATCTGGATCACCAAATATCCGTGGATGAAACAAAACTCGACTCCTGGTATGTTTTTAATGGGGAAAAACGCATTAAAACATGTGATAAAATCTCATAAAAGTGCATTGAGCGTGTCTCTGTGAACGGCTCCACAGAAAAGCTAAGCATTTTCTTGTGCCTGTTCAGCTCAGCCTTCCCCAGCCGCCGCTCATAAAAGCTGATAATTATAGGTGTGTGACAACGCCGTCTGTGGAAAACTGCAGCCTTTCCCAACAAAACACGAGCCCGACCTGAGAGAAGTGCACAGGGAGGGTTTGTGTGACCAGGGGCCCAACAAATGAGCTCCTACTGCCTCATGTGAGAACCTCTGCTCTGCTGTGTCACTGTTCCCCCACAATTATACTACAGTCACTGTCCTGATGAGTTATTCCAGCTTTTGAGCTACTTCTGTGACACTAAAGCTTTGGTATTTCATTTTCTGCAGCCTAAAATAGCATAAATGCACATGGAAAACATTTTGGGGGTACCACCTGATGACATCACAAGGTGGAAGTGAACAGTTTGACCCAAAAAAAAGCAGAAAATCAAGTGTGGATCAGAACATTATGAGTTAAAAAAGATGAATGTTGATTTTGAATCATACAGGACCATGAACATTATCTGGTCTGTATGTTTATCTATCTGGTATCATCTGACAGATTATATAGTATAATATAATGAGTTAAAAGTGCATTGTGTAACTTTTCTGGTAGAAAGACTCACTGAAAGAGACCGGGACTATTTGATGCAGATTGGTTGAAGAGTCACAAGAGCGGAACAAGGCGAGAAATCAAACTTTTGTTCATTCCAGTTGAGAGAAAATCACAGACAACTTTCCTTCCACAAATGCACAAAGTGTCCCTGTGTCCATGGTTTAAAATACAAAAGAATGACATTTTCCACATAAAAGGTTCAATAGTTTAAGTACGTCTGTCGGCATGGCCAAGTTTGTTTTGGTTTGTTTTGGTGCTTTACCTTTGACTCCACTCAAACCACAATGCTGCCCTGTGATTGGTCCAGACCAGCACCACTCTTGGGTCAAACCCAATCATAATCAAGCACAGGAGCCTAACAAGATGGACACTAAAGAGTTTAACGTTCATCTCGTCTTCATTTATAAAGCGATGTGTGGATACTTAAGGGTTTGTCAACTCAAGTCATGTGGTTGGTCATGTGAATTTTCCTCAGTGACATGACATTAACCATATCCATCTCCATGAAGACAAGGATGTTGTACCACCAGAGCAAGTTACGTGTCAGATCTGTGAAGAATGCATGTTTTAAACAATACAAGCAACTGTGTTAAATCAGTTTAATGCCCTTCTGTGGAAAATCCAGGAAACACAATAACATCCTCAAGGAGATAAGCCAAGGGTGGACCGCAACCAGAAAAGTTACATGATGCACTTTTAAATAACATTTTAATTATAGCCTAACACTTTATAATAGTTACACTTTTAACTGCCTGAACAACAGCATGAACAATACTTACTCCATAATGAACAAATATTTTAGTGAGAATGATTCAGGCTTAGTAACTTTTTTAAATACCTTAATTAAGCCTGAATCATAATTTTAATGAATAAATAGTTTATTCAGTCTTTGTTTATGCTTATTAAGGCTAATTAAGGTGTCGCTTTTACAAAGTTGTATGTATAAAGTGTAATAGATTGTTGCTTGTTGATTCTCATTTGTGAAGTAGAAAGTGTTATTTTCCCGACCGGCTTCTGAACCAGAGCAGAGGGAGAGAGGGGGCGTGATCAGACAGGAGTGAGGGGCGGGGCTGAGGATGTGGTGGGAGGAGCCAGCAGCAGCAGGATCAGCAGTGCGAGAGAGACACAGGCAGTAGTGGAGTGTCGGCAGTGTCGGAGTGACTGCTCAAAGGCACGCGGGCAGGGAGTCTGTCAACACAAGGTAACCTGCTTTAACGATCTGCTCCAGTGACATCTCAGCTCTGTTAACGAACTGCTCTGTGTGCTGGCGGAGCATAAGACGGGAGCGTTTCTAGAGCTTCAACAACTTTGACAACTTTGGGCAAATTGTAGTTTTTATGTATTTTATTGAACTTTTATGGTTTAATAGATAATATTTGGTATTTTTGTTGGTCTAACTTTTAAGTTGAGGTGGTAAAATGAATTTGATGTGATTTAATTTCATAATGACTATTTTTCACTGAAAAAAGGAGAATAATAACTTACTGTTAAATTGATTGTGAAAAACAGCAAAATGTACATGTAAAATGTAAGAAATGTATTGTAATTTTTGTCCTGGTTTAGTCCTGGTCTAGTCCTGATTTAGTCCTTGGTTTAGCACTATTTAGTCTTAATTTAGTTCTTGGTTTACTTCTTGGTTTAGTCCTGGTTTAATTCTGGTTTAGTCCTCATGACATGCCATTCTATAATCCTGGTGTAGTCCTAATTTAGTCCTGCTTTGATCTTACGGGTCTAGCTCTACTTTAGTCCTGCTCCAGTCCTGTTTTAGTCCTGCTTCAGTCCTTTTCCAGCTCTGGTTTAGTCCTTGTCTAGTCCTGGTTTAGTCCTGCTTCAGTACTTCTGCTGTCTTTAAGAGTAGTTGTGGTTTAGTCCTGCTTCAGTCCTCGTGCTGGAGCGGTTGTGGTTTAGTCCTTGTTTAGTTCTGCTTTAGTTGTCTTTTAGTCCTGGTTCAGTCCTGGTCCAGTCCTGTGGGCTCATTTATTAAGCATGTGTACGCACAAAAATGTTATGTATGTGACTTTTGA
The DNA here is from genome assembly GCA_019453435.1 of Rhinogobius similis. Classification (NCBI taxonomy): domain Eukaryota; kingdom Metazoa; phylum Chordata; class Actinopteri; order Gobiiformes; family Gobiidae; genus Rhinogobius; species Rhinogobius similis. Next base: position 34,147,431 of record CM033638.1, on the reverse strand, counting down.
CGTGATGAAGACAACTTGACAAAGAATTGATTGGTCCAGCCCAAAAACACTGAACTTTAGAATGATTTCATATTTGAAGATTGACTTCTTAAAAAGTTCCTTGAGTTGGGAGAAGCAGAAGGTTTCGATTTCCCAGTGAGATCACTGTCGCAGGTAAAAAGATGAATAATCCACTCAGTTTGTTGCTTATGGTGAGATCTGTGTTAAATAGGTTAGTTACTTTATTGATCCCGAAGGAAATTCAGGTTCAGCAGCAGAAAAATTCTCACTGCACTTCTCAGCTTCTTCATGTCTCTGTCGCAGGTCTCAGTGCAGCTTTAGCAGGAGGTAGAGTCAGCAGATCTGTGTCAGTTTGGGGAGCGTAACAGCCCTCAGGACAAAAATAAAATGTTTGTGATATACATGCATGCAGCGACAGATTTGACCAATAAACCTGTCATGATAACACATTTAACCCTAAATGTGAAAGATAGTTCAAAAACATGAGCTACAGTAGACAATTAGTTTTTTCAGTAAGATTATGAATCTTAAGTTACTTATTTCACACTCTGGAATCCAAATCTGATCAAAAACAAAGAAAAAGTCCTCCAAAGTGCATACAAAAGGTACACACGATAAATACTGAACCCCCAAAATATCGTTCTTTCTGTCACATATTGAACTATAAGTCGATATACTGTTTATCGTGACAGGCCTATTGACCAATATTTATTACAGACATACATTTTTATTGAGTTTTGTGGACTTTTACGCCCTGACGCCAGAGTCATGTGACCCATGGAGAGGAGAACGTAGTGATTTGAGAGTGCACAGAAGAGAAGAGTGTGGGGCTGTGCTGTGAATGAGGGATTAGGGAATAAGGAGACATTCAGACTTTCCTTCCACATTTAGTTTTGAGTAACAATTTAAGTGCCTCTGACAGGTTGGACTACTCATTTAACTAAAATACACTTAAGATCAACATATTTCAAATTCTGCTAAAATCTTTACAAATTTAGCTACTTTTTAGGTTTTTAATTTTACTTCCTGGATGTAAATGATTACATCACAGAAAGAAAGACACCAGAAGAAACCATCCTGTTGAATAAATGTTTAAAGGGTCAAAAAAGTAGTTTATTTTGTGTAAATTATGCATAACCTTTATCTCCCCAGTGTGATGTCATCAGTTTACTTCCTGTAATTTTCAACAGATTTATCAACTTTTCTCCACAAACAGCGACCTGATTGGTGTAAAACTAGGATTTAGAGGTATTAATACACTGAATAAAGTCAAAATTAGAAAATCTTAAAAACCTGTCATATGCACTTTAAGTTTGATTACATTCTGTCACCATGGATACAACTCGTGCCCTTTTGATTCTCTACACTCTCATAAACCTGCTCTAAAACTGGATTAAAGTCATCCGTCCCCCTCCAAACTGGCCCGGGTGAAGCAGACTTGGCTTGTCCTTCTGCACATCTGACGGTATCATTTAACTCCTACATGTAAACTACAATTGTCAAACCACTTGTAAGAAGCAGCCAAAACCTTTCTCTTTTCTTTTTCTTTTCAATTGTAGTGCGTCTTTGAAATGACAGATACTTAACCTTTCCATATTTGGCTGTTTTGAGCCTTTTTTCCGTACTAGGGTTAGCGTTAGCCTATGACTTATTATAACTTCCATTGTTAACAGAGTAAAAAGACGTTATAATATTTCAATGCTAAAATTCATGTAAAGGTTTGTTCAGAGAAGTGGTTTTCAAAGTCGGAAATGGGATCTGTTGAGATTTTAATGACAGTTACTAAATTTGAGACAATTTTTATGCTTTAAAGAGGTTGTCTTTTTTTTCATGTAATAAATTAAAATCTGTAAGAGTGTAAAAGTAGGGTGAATATGAGTCACTCTCTGCCGTCTGCATCTAATGAAAGTTGTGAAAAGCATTAATAAACTTTTTTCAAATCTAGAAACACAATATGTACATTTAGACCACGCTGTAAACGGTTTAATATGAACTGGTCCTGTTTTTCAAGTGTTCAAGACTGTAAAAAATCAGGTGTAGCACCTTTTAAGTGCCATGGTAACCTTGAAACACATGAAAATTGTAAATGTACTGACAGAATTGTGATACACAGCTGCTCAAAATATAAGTCGGCCTTTGTCTAACACACATTCATTTTTGCCAATGTACTGTATTTAAAGACCCAGGCCAACTCCACTTATAAAAACCTCACTCACCCAAATTATAGGAAATTACAACGGTTTTCTACCAAATTTCCTGAGTATCACTACTTTAATGATATATAAATTGAAATTGCATTACATCAAACATTCTGTATTCTGAAAATGCTAAATAAGTACTGTTATTTATTCAGTAATATACCCATTTATGAATAGAAACATATGAATTATGAATGATTGACTGCAAAAATGCCTTCTAATAATTCCTATTACGATCATTCATGATAATAAGATGTAGATTTGTGTCGCTGGTGACGGTGTCTCCTCAGCTCCAGCAGTATTTCGTGAGAAGCACTTGTTTACCTCTGATCTGATCTGGAGTCTGTGGAGGGCCAGACGTGATGACAGATAGAATTCTGCAGGATCAGACGCACAGTGGGAATGTGACGGAGAGATCGGCTGCACTAATGGAACTTTACTCTTTAAAGGGCTTTATTGCAGTATATCGCAGCAAAAAACTACATTTATTGAATTATGTCTTTGTGTCTCAGGTGTTTTGTGTTGTGTTTTAAATAGTACATATATGAAATTAGACCCTTTTTTTAGCATTTAACCACGTTCCATAATTTTTCATCATCAAAAAGATATCTTGAGGTGTATTTAGCTTCATTCGTGCTTGTTTCATTAATCCTATTTCCAAGCCTAGCTCCATGTGAGCCTCAGAAAACATTCCGTTTGAAATTCCCCAGATTTGTGACTTCAAAAGGGCTGTTGTTTTAAAGTCCATAAATCATCAGCATTTCTGCCTCAAACCACGTTCATTACAACAGCGTGCTTACAGCTTTATTTCCCCATGGTAATTCCCTCTGCTGCCAGTAACTCAAATCCTGATGAGGGATCATTTATTTTATTAATTTGAGTAGTAAAAATGCAGCGGATGAAACTCTTGACACTTTTGATAGTTAATTTCATTTTTCTATTGTTATAAAATCCTAAAATACCACAAATAGAAATGTGCTGAGAACATTCAGACTTAATTTGAAAATGGACAAATTTGAAAGACTTTGACCCAAATGGACTGTATGTGCTGTATTTTTTTTTCTAGATTTCTTTTGTTGCACTTTTTTCTGATTAAAAAATGTGCTGACATTTAAAATATTCCAATGGTTTGGTTGTTGTCACAATCTTGGTCATTTCAAATTAGTTTCTCTTTCTGAGTGGTAAACCTTATCATTTACGTTTCGTCATATTTTAACACATTCTAACAAGAATAATGACAGTAATCAAGAGTATCCAGTATCATATTTTCCTCATTCCACGCAGCCGTGTGTCTGTGGTTCCATGCTCCGTTGACGGCTGCTGAGTGTGTGGCAGTGCAGTAATGGAAAAGAACTATCCAGGTTTTCCTCGAGATCAGCCTGACGTCGTGAGCTCAGCGGCTGAGGAGAGAGAGGGCAGGCGGCTCTGGAAAATAGGGCAGAGAGGAGTAGTTCAGGATGAGTTTTTCTTTTCCTGGTTTAGTCTCTGGTTCAGTCTCGGTTCACAGTCTCGGCTCAGTCTCTGGTTGACAGTCTCGGTTCAGTCTCTGGTTGACAGTCTCGGTTCAGTCTCTGGTTGACAGTCTCGGCTCAGTCTCTGGTTCAGTCTCGGTTCAGTCTCTGGTTCAGTCTCGGTTCAGTCTCTGGTTCACAGTCTCGGTTCAGTTTCTGGTTCAAAGTCTCGGCTCAGTCTCTGGTTCACAGTCTTGGTTCAGTCTCAGCTCAGTCTCTGGTTCAGTCTCGGCTCAGTCTCTGGTTCACAGTCTCGGTTCAGTCTCGGTTCAGTCTCTGGTTCACAGTCTCGGTTCAGTCTCTGGTTCACAGTCTCGGCTCAGTCTCTGGTTCACAGTCTTGGTTCAGTCTCGGCTCAGTCTCTGGTTCAGTCTCGGCTCAGTCTCTGGTTCACAGTCTCGGTTCAGTCTCGGCTCAGTCTCTGGTTCACAGTCTCGGTTCACAGTCTCTGGTTCACAGTCTTGGTTCAGTCTCGGTTCAGTCTCTGGTTCTCAGTCTCTGCTCAGTCTCTGGTTCAGTCTCGGTTCAGTCTCGGTTCAGTCTCGGTTCACAGTCTCGGCTCAGTCTCTGGTTCACAGTCTCGGTTCAGTCTCGGTTCAGTCTCGGTTCAGTCTCGGTTCAGTCTCGGTTCAGTCTCGGTTCACAGTCTCGGTTCAGTCTCTGGTTCAGTCTCTGGTTCACAGTCTCTGGTTCACAGTCTCGGTTCAGTCTCGGTTCAGTCTCTGGTTCACAGTCTCGGTTCAGTCTCTGCTCAGTCTCTGGTTCACAGTCTCGGTTCAGTCTCTGCTCAGTCTCTGGTTCACAGTCTTGGTTCAGTCTCGGTTCAGTCTCGGCTCAGTTTCTGGTTCACAGTCTCGGTTCAGTCTCGGTTCAGTCTCGGTTCACAGTCTCGGTTCAGTCTCTGGTTCACAGTCTCGGTTCAGTCTCGGTTCAGTCTCTGGTTCACAGTCTCGGTTCAGTCTCTGGTTCACAGTCTCGGTTCAGTCTCTGGTTCACAGTCTCGGTTCAGTCTCGGTTCAGTCTCTGGTTCAGTCTCGGTTCAGTTTTGATTCACAGTCTCGGCTCAGTCTCTGGTTCACAGTCTCAGTTCAGTCGTTGAACTTTCCAACAGTTTTTGGCACTAGAACGTCACTTTAATAATTTATGTGTGGAGAGGCATATTCTATTTCAGCATTGATACTTTCAGTTTCACAGTGTATGCTTGTGGCATGTATGCGACACCCCCTGCTGGTAATAGAAGGGGGTGAATCATGTTTTAAAAGACCACAAGCAGCACAGCTAATTAGCAACATGATACTTCAAAATTCCACCAATTGTTTAAAAATTTCAATCATCAAAACAAGTCCTGTGAAGGTGTACGAACTTCCTGGTTTCAGTTGCTTATATAAAACAATTCCAGGTCAATTTTATGTGACAAAATCATATTATGTAAAAACACCAACAGTGAGTATGTCCCCTTTAAGGTTCAGAGCAGAGATCTGGACGTGTGCTAAAGACATTGGCGATATTTTTTTTTTTCAGTTTATTATGGTATACAGGCCCAATTGGTTTCACAGACCCAGACACCCGACCCTGTACTCAGTTTGAAAGATCTCTGATGGACCGCGACGTATTTGGAAGGAAGAAAGTACTAGTTTGGGTCACGTCTGTCTGTTCGCAGCGTCATTAAAATGCACTTTCTTTCTGCGTAAATATTTGCGATGACGTTTGAAATGGAAATGGTTTTGTCTCTGTCTTTTCAGTAGACAAACCGATCATGCTTGCTTCGTTTGATGGGTTTGGCAGTTAGTTTTGATTTGTTAAATATATTGAGAGAAGACTGAAGCAAAGAACAGATGAAGTTACACTTGGATATGCATAAGAATATGATTTCGATTTGGTTTTAGGGATATTAGTTCTGGCCTGAGACAAAATGACGAAAGTGTGGGTCATTTAGAAGGGATATAAAAAAAAAAAAAAAAATCAGATAAAGTTTAGATCTTTATTTATTCAAAGGACACTTATTCTACAAAACTGACTTTCTCTTTTTAACCCTGTTCTAACATTGTTCCTTCATCAAAAACATACCTGGAGTTGTATTTATCTTCATTCACACTTGTTTGCTGAATCCTGTTTAGTAGGTCCTGCCCCCCTGTGCCTCAGAAAATATTTGTGATGTCATAAGTAGAACTCAGAGTCTCCTGCTCTGTTTCCAAGTCCATAAACCATCATCAATATATACAGTATTTTAAGTTGCCAAGTAGGTTTAAAGGAGACCTATTGTACATAATCGTCTTTTAGGTGCTTTTAACCATAACTGTTACCCCTTGGTAACCCCACAGGTTGGACTAAACTAAAATGCAGTTAAGATGAATGTTTCAAATTCTGCTCAAATCTTTACAAATTCTACCCCAGTTTAGCTATTTATTTTAGCTTTTTAATTTTACTTCCTGGTTGCAAATGATGACATCACACTGGGAAATTACTAGAAGCCATCCTGTACAGCGCACCAAAACTCTTCTAATGTCACCAATATTTTTATTTTACAAAGAAAAATACATGTGAACACCTTTATTTTGTTGACTTTATTTAAAGGTTAAAAAACTTACTTCCTGTAATTTTCAACAGATTTTTCAGTAACAATTTATAATAACCACACTTCATGCATTAGTAAAGCATGAATAAAGACTTCACTGTGAATTCACTGTGAATCAGGCTTAGCAACTATTTAACTAATACTCTAACCCTAATTCCTAACCCGAAGCTTAATTAATTAGTCACTAAACCTGAATCATGCTTAATAAACTATTCGTTGACTATTAATTGTTCATGCTTTGTTAAGGCAAATTAAGGTGGAGTTTTTACAAAGTGGTTCCAATTTTTCAACTTTTCTCCACAAACGTCTTACCTGATGGGTGTAAAACTATAATTAAGGTATTAATACAGCAATGAAGTCAAAATTTGAAAATAAAAACCTGGCATGCACACTTTAAGTTCCGTTCTGCGTCTCTAAATTTGCAGTGAAAATGATTTATATTTCACTCTGGGACAGTTAAGTCTCACATAACTGTAACTTTATCTTTGTATTATTCCATCATTGCTTTGGTGGGACGAGGAGCTCTGAGTGTGGGGCCAGCAGCAGCAGCAGCAGAAGCCTGTAATGACAGACCGGCTCCTCTCTTCTCTGCTCTGTATGAAGTGCATGTCCTCCCTGCTCCTGCTCTGTGGTTTAGTGCAGCTGTGAAGTGCCAGCTGTCCGTCTGAGAGAGGAGGAGAGCAGAGCAGAGACGAGGAGAGCAGGGACAAGAGGAGAGACGAGGAGAGCAGGGACAAGAGGAGAGACGAGGAGAGCAACGACGAGACGAGGAGAGCAACGACGAGACGAGGAGAGCAGGGACGAGACGAGGAGAGCAACGACGAGACGAGGAGAGCAGAGCGGAGACGAGGAGAGCAGAGCGGAGACGAGGAGAGCAGAGCGGAGACGAGGAGAGCAGAGCAGAGAGGAGGAGAGCAGAGCAGAGAGGAGGAGAGCAGAGCAGAGAGGAGGAGAGGAGAGACGAGGAGAACAGAGATGAGGAGAGCAGGGACAAGAGGAGAGACGAGGAGAGCAGAGAAGAGACGAGGAGAGCAGAGAAGAGACGAGGAGAGCAGAGAGGAGATGAGGAGAGCAGAGATGAGGAGAGCAGGGACAAGAGAAGAGACGAGGAGAGCAGAGACGAGGAGAGCAGAGAAGAGACGAGGAGAGCAGAGAAGAGACGAGGAGAGCAGAGAAGAGACGAGGAGAGCAGAGAGGAGATGAGGAGAGCAGAGATGAGGAGAGCAGGGACAAGAGCGGAGAGGAGGAGAGCAGAGAAGAGATGAGGAGAGGAGAGCTGAGACGAGGGGAGCAGAGAAGAGCAGAGACGAGACGAGGAGAGAGAATCTGGCCTTCTGCTGTGTATGACAAGTCCTCAGTACGGTTGCAAAATGTGTAGGAATTTAGCAAATGGTAAAGACTGCAGTTTTTGAAGTACCTCTCTCTGAATTTCCTCTCATTCTACGATAAAATTGCTAACCTGTAGTTTAGATCTGTACAAACACGTTCTGTGATTCTTGTATTAGTTTGTCAGTTCATAGGCCTTTTTCATTGTTTTTGCCAATTCACCTGGACACGTTGAAGATGTGAACTTTTTACAAAATCCTGAACATAAATTGCAAATCTAATCACTCTCGCAATGTGACATTTTTCCCAAATTGTGCATTACTAGTTTCAGTCAACTTGATACCAATATGCATACACAATTTATCCAATATTCTCCTAAAACCAAGACTCAGGCTAAAAAAGAAAGTTGCTGCTCAACTCAAAACTCGCAAAGTATCTGCATATTTTATACTTAATTGAAAATATTAACTTTAACTCTGAAAGCATGACAACAACTACAGCTATTATTACTATTCATTTACTAATACTGCCATCATACCACCGTAAGGCTTGTTTCCACTGGTTCAGAGGTTGAAGCAGATTGGGACGGTCTTAAGTGAACCGTACTGGACTGTTTAAACGATCCAAAGTGGGCCTGCTTTGGTAGTAACTTCCAAAGCGGCCTGGCCCTCGTGGGCTCCAGATGGGCTTCAGCCCAGGATGAGAGAGAACACAGACTCAGGCCAAAACAAGATGGAAAAAACGATGACTTGATCTAGATAAATCGCCCCATTTCCACTAATGCAGTCTTATATGTACTTATATGTGCTTAGCACAACAAAGCTACACGTTGGCATCAGCTGTTTCCTTTTTATCGACACACTTTCCAATTTCCAAGTCATAATGCATCTAACATCATTCAAAGCTGAGGAGAAACAGGAAGTAGTTTCCTGTTTATACTAGCTTTAGCCACGACGTGAAATCATTTGACTTTAAGAACCAGGGCCTGAACATGTAGTCATCAAAAGTGAACTGCTCTGCAGGATCGGGGCCAGTCAAAACGTGGCTTAAAGTTTTTAACTACTAGCACCATGTCTTTTTACTACCACCCCATTACATTTCTACTGTCACCATCACTACCTCCACTCCTGCTTGTTCTGTTCTCCTGTGGGAACCTGCAGAGGACACAGGCCTTGGTCTTCACAGCCCATTGACTTTTATTGTCCTGGCCTTATAATGAGTGTCTAATGCACGGACAAACGGTCATCAGGCGCAGCTTAAGCCCGTCGTCATGGCGTCTAGAGTCAACAACACTCTTAAACACACACGTTACCTGTCTGTGGGATCTTTATGTACACAAGCTGGTTCCTCCTTTCCTTTATCTTGCATTATAAAGATTACGTTTGACACCTTAATGTTAGACATGTTATGCTTTTTTGGGTTATTTATCAAACCATAACTGTATCTTCTACATCTTTATTTTACACTTTACTTAAACAACTTAATAATAGACTCTGGTACATTGACTTCCCGTTGAAAACCGCAGAGCTTTTCAAAGGCACTTCTCCGTAGCAAGCAGCGGATTTTCGTTTGTGTTTTTATTGTTGAAAAATGTGGTGCTGCTCAAAATATTGTGTGACAAAATGATACGTGTGTGTTTTCCGTGACCAAACACACCTTATCGCACACTGGTCAGGTGAACACGCTAAAGCTAACAAACGTCTATAAAACAATCAGGTACAGCCTCTTTAACTTGAAGTTTGAGTGATTCCTGACTTGTTACGTTAGTTGGTTGCCGTCGTCAAACTTGTGTCCACACTGGGCTCTTTGCGTCCTCAGATTGCAGTGGTGCAGCCGGTCCTTCCTGCTCTGCTCTTGCTGGTGCTCTGAAGTGTCTGAGGACGCTCTCATCTGGTCCCTGCCCTGTAATCAGCTCCTGTTTGGGGGCAGAGCTGGTTCCTCCCTGGGCCTCTTCTCCGTCCGTCCAGAGACAGAGCTGTGGTTAGCTCCGTCAACAGTGTCACACGCTGGAGTCACAAAGCTCTGTGCTGCTGATGAAGGAGAGAAATGACCAGTGTAACGTGGGACAATTGGGTTAGGGTTGAATTCAATCTTGATTATTTTTTTTCTTCAGACTGTGCAGAAATGTGTGCATCTGCTCAGATCTGGCTGCGCGGAGGGGAGTGTGTTTTAGGAGCCTATATCCTGTTCTGATAAGTTTATTGCTCATAGGTAAATCTTCAAAGACGTTGTGTAATGGTGCACTGTCTAACCCAGGTGGCTTTGCACGTGCTTATCTCTATAAAGAGGTTATTGCTTTTCCTGAAATGTTCCACAGTATGGCATTAGGGCTAGGGTTAACATACTAATAAGGGATACTTTACTGAAGAGCAAATCAAAGCCGGGTTTTGTTGTAATTACATGTTGAGTGACAGACATCAGGGCTCAGGAGGCGGGGCCCTTCTTTTGTAGGTCTGGCTCTGATTCTTGCTGTGAGCAGGTGTGAGCACGTGGCCTCTCCACAGACGCGCCACGTGCAAGAGCACCCGCAGCATATGCATGTTCATTTATTATTTGGTTAATTAATATATTAATTAGCATATTTTTTATTATTTATATCTGTAGTAACTCTGCAACTGCACACTATTTGGCAATAAACCAAATATTTTCTACTTTTGGGAGCACACAGCTGAATGCAGCCGTAAATTGACCATATATCGCTTTAGTCCCATTTGGAACATATTTGTATTCCCCGGTCTGAACATATATCTGACTCTCCATGTAATCCCTCCACTCTGCAGTGCTCGGGGCAGGTGTAAGAGTGTGATGGTCTTGCTCAAAGGCAGCGACAGGCAGTTTATTATTTGTGCAGCTGATGTTGGTTGAGGGTTAAACTCCCCTGTGCGGGTTTACGGCCCTCACTGCTCCCATCCATCTGTCCAAACCCAGCTGTGGAACCAGAAACCACCAGACAGACGGGCCCGATTTAAAGGAGACTGGAAGAAGAATATATATTGTTAAAAAAACATGCTAAGTCACTTGCTTAGCAGAATAAAGCTAGCACACATTAGCATCAGCTGTTTCCTGTTTATTGACTCACTGCACTGGACAAGGTGACTTTATTTTGTATCCTATTTAGGATTTTTTAACATTCTGATGAATATCATCTTGTATGTGACCAGGCTTATGAAATATGAATATTCATTCATTTTCTACCGCTTATTCCCGTTCCCGGGGTCGCGGGTGACTTGGGCCTATCCCAGTGACTTTGGGCCTTAGGCGGGGTACACCCTGGACAGTGGTCACAGGGCTGACACAGAGACATGGACAGACAACCATTCACTCTCACATTCATTCACTACAGGCAATTTAGGTAGGTTTAAGGCACTTCTCCTTATTGTGAGGCAGAAGCTCTAACCGCTCTGCCACCGTGCACCCCACATATATGTGAATATGAATTATGAATAAATGGCCAGATAAAAACACTTTACATTTAGGCTGGATTAATATTTGGACAATTATCTTAATTTTTTCGTGTTACGTGAACAATCACTGAACGAATGTTGTGATTTTACAATACAATAGTATCATTTTTGTTAAAAAAATTTTTTTTTTAATGAAATCCTGGTTTAGTTTTCCTTCACATATGCGTAATAGATTACCAGCGGTTTATTATTTTAAAGTGTAAGTGTGTTAATAACTTGTTCTCAAAAATGACAAAGTCTGGGCAATTTTTTTCCATCAGATCCTTTTCTTTCCCCCTTTTCATTCATTCATTTTCTACCGTTTTTTCCTGTTAGGGGTCACGGGTGACAGGAGCACAGAGACATGGACAGATAATCATTCACACTCACACACATCATTCACATTCATTCATTCGGGGCAATTTAGAGTTGCCAATTAACCTACACAGTCATGTGTTTGGACGGTGGGAGGAGCCATAGAACCCGGAGAGAACCCACGGTAACACGGGGAGGACATGCAGACTCCACCCAGAGAGATCGTGTGATGTTGATCTGGTTCGGGATTTGAATTATTGGGAGGCAAGGGCTCTAACCGCTCTGCCACTGTGCACTGTCCTTCGTGCCCTTTCTTTTTTTTATTTTTTTTTTTTTTTTTGATCATTACAATGAAACAACACAATTTAAACAGCTTTCTTAAATGTATGGACCAACGAGAGTCGCACTTTAAAAAGGGAAAGTGCAGCTGGCTCGACTGGTGCAGCTGCCCAAACATGTGTCTGAGGGTCAGCGGGACTTTGACCATGACCTCTGACCTCTCGCAGCAAGAGGCACAGATCAGCTGACCTCCCTGCGGGCTACAGAGCTCTACCTGTGAGGCCAGGACAGGGCAAAGTTTCAGTCTGTTTTCAAATGGTTGATCCAGATAAGTTTGTGTGGTTTCAAAGAGCCGCTACAGTCTAAAAACAATTTAAAAGGTTTGCACCTGAAAGAAAAAAAAACAACAAAAAATGATAACATTATAAAAGCAGATTCCCCACGTCACATGCAGCTATGCTCCATTTATCACTGATACAGACTTAGGGATCACACACAGCTGAACTCATTACCTTTCTTAAATAACATGTTTCTGAGTCAAAGTGTTGAGGAGTGTCCTACTTTCACTTTACTGAATAAAGTTAAATTGAGGCAAACAAAAGGCCCTAGGACAAATATTAGTCAAAAATTGCTTCCACTTTTTCCCATTCAAAATATAAAGCTTTTTTTTAATTATTGTTAAGCTGTGGAAGCGGTCCTAATTTCTCATCACTCTGAAAACAAGAGATAACGTCTATAGTTTTATTTTTGTTAATGATAAAAAAAAGAAAAAGTCAGACTTTTTTTTTTAATGCAAATTATTTCTAACAGCCTTCATTCTGTGCATGTGTCTGAACTGTAAATCTATCAAACATTATTCATCTTGTCTGAAACCTACATCCCTTCTCCCATCATTCCCTTGTGTCATAAAGGGTCGGAAAAGGAAAAGTCTGTAATGTGAGACTGGATGTGGAAAAGTGCTCCGCTGCAGGACTCCTGTGGACTGTGGATTAAAGTTGTGTTTTTGTGATTTCTTTCTTTCCCAGGCGTCTGAGAGCACGAGAGCCCAGAGCACGACGACCCAGCACCGACTCGACGCTCACACAGCAGGTACGAGCCACTATGTGAACCCTCAGTCAGGCAGCTTTGCACTTTAACTTAAAGGGCCTGTACCTGATTTTTAATTACTCTGGTTAAGATACATTGTCTTTACATCATTGTCTTTACATCATTTGATAGAAAGACACTGGGTTTGTAATGTATCATCTGTGCATATTATAAATGCACGTTGTTAGGAAAAAAACAGCGCAGAAGTGTTTGCCAGGGTCACCTCATTCCGACCAATCAGGCACATCGTACACTATCATGGGTAAATAACTGCTTGACACTATCCCAGACATGTGATTCTCTCATGGTGCAGTTTCAAAAATGTTAAATGCTAATTGTAAGGAGAGTTAGACGAACAATATGGAAACAACTGCATAAGACTGTTCCAGACAGTTGTTTGTGAGTCATGGTTCAATATTGAGTGACAGGAAGGACTATGTGGGCGGGGCTAGCGGTTCAAGCAAAAACATATTCCTGTCTCGTGGTTCAAAATCAGGTACAGGCCCTTTAAAATTATGTTTATGAATGGAACAATGTATAACCAATTCAGCCCTGGTTGCAGTGAATAGAAAACAGCATGTGCTTCAGGTGTCTTGCTCAGGGACACAGGTTCACAATATAAACTTAGGGCATGGTTTGGAACTGTGATAATTCAATTTAAAGGACAGATTATGCAAAATTCTACTTTTAACCATGTTCTAACATTGCTCCTCATCAAAAACACACCTGGAGTTACATTTAGCTTCATTCACACTAGTTTGATGAATCCTGGTTAGAAAATCCTCTCCCTCCGACCGGCAAATCCGCTCCATTCTGAATCTCCCTGATCTGTGATGTCATCAGTAGAGCTCTGAGATCTTCTGCCCTGTTTTTAAGTTCATAAATCATCACAAACTTGGTACCACTTTATAATAACTGCACCTTATTTTATATTAACAAATCATTAAAGGTCCCATAACATGCAAAATCGACTTTTCAGAGGTTTTAACCTTCCTACAGTGCTATCTGGGCCTCGTATGTGTGCCCAAAGTGGTTTTTTGATTGATTCCCTCATGCTTTCGCTAGAGAACTGTCTTTTTTGTCCCCCTCGGCTGAGCAGCAGAGGGGGCTCATCCCATGGATGACACGGCTTCCCATGGATGACGCGGTGTTTAAGCCACGCCTCCAGGAAGCGCGCAGCCGCAGAATAAAAACAGCTAATGCTAATGCTACACAGTAATTACACGATGGATACGACAGATCGAAGAGTTAGCTTGTTATTTACCAAACGGCAGCGTCCGTCGTCGAGGCCCTGGAGCACGCGTCAAACTCCAGGTCAGATCCAGGACGTAGGACTCAGCACGACGCACCGTCAGGACGGATAAAATGTTTATTCCCGTGTTTGTGTATCGCTGTTTACCGGAGCACACGGCGCATGCGCACTATCTCCGCTCTAGGCTTCGACACGAGTTGGGCGGGGAAGGCGCGCGAGTTGGGCGGGGGAGGCAGACTGCTCTCTGTTCGGGGGGGTCAGGTCTCAGAGTGAGCCGTTTGCTTTTACAAGGAGGGGGGCCAGTCCAAGAAATGGGTGTTTTTTGGAAACTGTTATGTTATGGATATTGCACAACGCAAAATTTTATCAACAAAGCCCTTAGAATAGACTGTGTGAAGGGGAAAAGAGCAGAATATGGGACCTTTAACAAATGCATAATTCATAATGAACATATAGTTTATGTATAAGTATGTCTCAGGAATAATAACTACTTAAATAAGGTTAGGAATTAGGGTTTGAGCATTACTTAAGTAGTTACTAAGCTTGAGATATTTGATAGATATTTGTTGACTATGAATTAAGTCTTTGTTCATGCTTTATTAAGACAGGAATAAGTGTAGTTGTTATTGTTATTATCGCAGATTTATAAAGTGTTAACCAAACTTGTTCTGAGCAACACATTAGTGTGTTGGGGAAAGCTTTTTGTTTTTCTTTTTCTCCTATGTAATTCCCTTTTAGAAAGTTTAGTTCTAAAACATAAGATGCCAAAATAAACACTCTCAAGAGCATGTTAAATCGACAATAACATAATGCAGAATATTTGGGCAGCAGCCCATCTTTCACAGAAACTGAACGAACAAGAGCCCAACAGAATAATTAACATGGTGTGTGTGTTCACCATCTTCTCCCGCTCACATTTCTCTAATATGACGATGATCTATAGCTTTGTTTCTTTTGTACTGTGATCATCTGCCTGCATGTCGAGTGTTTCTGGTCCTCAGAAGCCTGGACGCTCCGTTTGGTTTGTGTAATTAGCCGTGCACAAGTTAAGCATTGAGCGGCTCTGCTCTGGTGCGCTTTACTAACTTCCCCTCTGCGCCTGTTCAAACACTCGGTCAAAGGGCCCATTCTGACGGGGGCCGGTCAGCAGGTCAAGTATAGGCTCGGCCCCTCATCACACTTTATTAAATGTGCAGAGCTTTAGCCTCACTAATCTGGGCTGAGGGTTTGAAGTGTTTGTTAATAAAGCGCGTTGAATAGGGCCTTCAGACAGGACTGAATATGCAGCATTCACCTGCAGCGTTACAGTGACGTTTGTGCACGAGAAACAGGCTGTAAAGACCAAACACAAGAGCAGGCGGGAACGCTTTGGAACACACTTCTGACTGTTGGAGTTATAATGTCATTTCCTCATCAAAATCATACCTGGAGCAGGGTTTGGGACATTCATTCACGCGTGTTGGAGTTTGTGAGGCGTGTTTCTGAAAGTCATGTATCATGCACGCTCAAACATTTTACGTGACCTCAGCACACCTTGATCTTCCACATTCTATAACTTCAAATGATTTATAATTATTCTATTTTTATCATTTTTGTAATTTCAACAGACAATATCAAGAGGTGAATGCAATTGTTTTCAGCTTTCTAAAGGGAGATGGAAGGGGATATATTTTAATCACGTTATTCTTTATTAGTGTCATCACGATACTAAAATTTCATACTCAATTCTATACCGATGCTGATACCACAAGGATAATTACAAATGCTCTTTTTTAGGTCAAGATTATCAGCACTAGCATACAACCACAATGTTTAATAAAGGAAGTACTATTATTTAGTGTTGAAACATTGTGGTTGTATGCTAGTGCTGATAAAGCTCAAGATCATTCTAAAACTGTTCACAAAAGGCCACATTTTTAGTGTCGATACTTGCTTACATGGGTATTAGTGGTGTAACAATTCAGCCATTTAAATGATTTGTATTGATAATCTTCCTTATGATCAGCGACATTCATCTGAACCAAACTCAAATCTACTCGGACAAACCAGGTGGATAAACAAGTTCAAATGGCATTACTCTCAGTTCATTTTTCTTGGTAAATATTACTTTATTCAACATTAAATTGTGTTTATTCTCATGCCATGCCATCTTCAAACGCCGGCCCAGGGGAGTGATGCCCGAGCAGAGGACATCGTGGAGAGCGCAGAGATTTTAACTGGTTTTTATGAGTGTGTGAAAAAGCCACAGAGATTGAGACCTGTGATCACACGGATCAGACCGATGCTATTTATAGTTTATAGCTATGTAAATATCATGTGAAATACGACGGGAGAAACAAGCACAAAAACTCTCCCGGAGTTTTGCAGTGACCGCACCAAACAAAAGACTAAAAGCTGCCTTGTGTTCTGTTGGAATCAAAATATAGGGTAACACTTTGTAATAACTGCACGTATTCCTGCCTCAATATTATTTCATAGTGAACAAATAGTTTATTAAGAATGATTCAGGCTTAATTAATGCTCAAACTCTAATTCCTAACCTTAATGAAGTAGTTACTAAACCTGAATCTTAAGCTTCAGCGCTTAATACACTATGTTCATTATGAATTAAGTGTTTGTCATACTTTAAGGCAAATGAGTAGTTATTATAAAGTGTTACCAAATATAGTTTTAAAGGAGCTGTACCAAATCAAATAGAATCACACTATTTTGAGGAAGGTTGGTTTGAAAATCCTCCGACTGCTTCTTCTGTTGAACTCCCTCAATCAGTGACCAATTTTAGACGTCATCTGAGAATCTTTTGCTGTTTTAAGTCCTTAAATCATCTCCAGACACGTTCCGAGCATTTCTGCCTCTAAACATAACTGGTCCTGCTGCAATAACACTTTTAGCTTTTGTAAGTGCTATGCAGGCAGTAGATGGCGCCTAAACTCAATAAGTGCTAGGACAAACAGAACCATATAGATGTTTGTTTTGTTTTTACAAAAAAAAAAAAATGTGTTTAAAACATCAGATGCCAAACTTAAGGTACTGTAGAGCATGTTTAAAGGTCCCATATTCTGCTATTTTGCCCTTTACACAGTCTATTCTAAGGGCTTTGTTGATAAAATTTTGCGTTGTGCAATATCCATAACATAACAGTTTCCAAAAAACACCCATTTCTTGGACTGGCCCCCCTCCTGCAAAAGCAGACGGCTCACTCTGAGATCTGACCCCCCCGAACAGAGAGCAGGCTGCCTCCTCCGCCTAACCTGCGCAGCTCCCCCTCCCAACTCGTGCCGAAGCCTAGAGCGGAGATAGTGCGCATGCGCCGTGTGCTCCGGTAAACAGCGATACACAAACACAGGAATAAACATTTTATCTGTCCTGACGGTGCGTCGTGCTGAGTCCTACGTCCTGGATCTGACCTGGAGTTTGACGTGCTCCAGTACCTCGACGACGGACGTTGCCGTTTGGTAAATAACAAGCTAACTCTTGATCTGTCGTATCCATCGTGTAATTACTGTGTAGCATTACCATAAGCTGTTTGTATTCTGCGGCTGCGCGCTTCCCGGAGGCGTGGCTTAAACACCGCGTCATCCATGGGAAGCCGCGTCATCCATGGGATGAGCCCCCGTCTGCTGCTCAGCCGAGGGGGACAAAAAAGACAGTTCTCTAGTGAAAACATGAGGGAATCAATCAAAAAAACACTTTGGGCACAACATACGAGGCCCAGATAGCACTGTAGGAAGGTTAAAACCTCTGAAAAGTCCATTTTGCATGTTATGGGACCTTTAAAGGACAAATATTCTGCTACAGTGACATTTGAGCTTTTAACCATGTTCTAACAATGTTCCATCATCAAAAACACATCTGGAGTAGCATTCAGTTGCATTCATACGGTTTTTAGGAATGTTTATTAGAAAATCCTTCCCCCTCCAAACGTCAAACACACTTCTTGCTGAACTTTCTGAATTTTCGAACGTATTTTCAGATCACTGCGTCACTTATCTGAGAATCTTTTGCTGTTTTAAGTCCTTAAATCATCTAAACATGATAACTGCTGCTGCTATCTTGATAATTACATGTAGCATTCTCTTCAAGATATAATATAGCTAAGTGCTTGGTGCCATCTACTGGGCTGGATGCACTATGTAAGTGTCTTTCCAGACTGGAAAAAGCTTTGATTATTCCATGATCTTTTTTGTTTTGTTTCAAAACATGAGATGGCAAATTAAATGTACTCAAGAGCATGTTTAAAGGCTAATAACTATATAAAAATGCATAATATTTTTCCTTTAATAAACTCTTTGTTCATGCTTTACTAAGTCTAATTAAGTTCCAGTGATAAAATGGTTCCAAAATATTGTACTAACCATTATTGGAAATATAGTTTAGCAAGCCCCTGTCTGCCTCACTGTGGCCCCTGGGAACACCACGGCCACACCTTTGGCTAAATCCAGCTGATCCCAGAACAGCTCCACGCCGCCTTGTTGTGGTCGCTCCTCTTCTCCACAACGTGCCATTTCCGTCGGGTTAGCCCGAGGTCAGGAGCAGCAGGGACCACCTCAGAAAACCCCACGGCTTGCAGGCTCAGAGGCACAGAGGCCAGGACCAGACTGGCAAAACAAAGACCAGGGCGGGATGTGCCACCCAAAATAACCGACGAATCCCTCAAACGCACCACCACTCAAAACGACTCATATTTACACTAAAAGGCCCAGTGTCCGGCCAAAGCATTCTTGGGCAAACTGTAACTGAAAAAGCAGTCATTTAGGCCTGGAATGTTCACTGTCTATTCTGTTAGCAGAGCGCTGTGGTCTGGCTCTTCTTTTAGAACACTAGTGTAAACATGTTAAGTGGAGTTAAAGGAAACATATTATGCAAAATAGACTTTTTTTTTTTTAAGCTTTTAACCAAGGTCTAACTTTGTTTCCTCTTCAAAAACAAAGCTGGAGTTGTATTTAGCTTCATTAACACTTTTAACACTTTTCATTAACACTCTCTCTGGGCTTCAGAAAACACTCACTTCCAAATTTCCACAGATTATGACAAAATTATGCCTCAAATTACAATCATTACACAATTTTAATATCGAGTATATTGTCTATATTGTAACGCTACAAAAAGACCTGATTTTAAAAAGTTATGTTGTATAGGGTATAAGGCAATATTTATGCACGTTTGTGATTAGTTTTTACAGACATTTCACATTGTCTGATAATTAAAACTCAACTAATATGTTTAAAGACATGTCTATGAATATAATAAACGGCATTCTCCCAACGAGAGGGACTTTCCACGTTTACGTTTGTGATGTATAAAGTGTAAAATACTAAATGTTTGAACTACTGGTCTGGTGTCTGAGCGACTCTCATTTGCATCCGAGCCAGCCATACAAAAAAGTCTGCAACATCACAAACACTTTGCATTTGTGTGTTTACATATTATCTTAGTGAAGGCACCATTTTGATTCCTGTAGTGAAGAATATTCTTTAGCATGGCGTCAAATACTCCCTGACATGTGCAGCACATTCAAACAACAAAACCCTAACTCTAACCTCTCAGACCTCTCTGATCCCTACACTCGTGCCCCGCAGAGCTCTCAGGGCCTCTCTCTTGCCTCTTGTCGTCCTAAAAAACTAAATTTAGTCCTAGTTTAGCCCTGGTTTAGCTCTAGTTTTGCCTTTGTTTAGTCCATCTACTATGGGACAGTTCCCCTTGACCTGACTTGACCCGTGGCCCCTGAGGAGTGCGGAGTCGACAGAATTCTCAAGGAAAGAGACTACTACCCCTAGTTAAACAGAAATAAAGAGTGTTTTCCACTCCACTCAAGTCTAAAATAAATACAATGTGCTTCAGTCATCAGCGGAGCAGCAGCTGCCAGGCTTGTCCCCAAGAGGGACAACATGTGAACAGCAATGAACACACTACAGGTGGACTAAATATTGAATATTATTGGAATAAAGATTAAAGGAGACTTATTTAGCTTTTACTGGGCACTTACTGTAGTATGAGATTATTATGTACAAAGATCATAATTTTACATTTTGTTAATTGGAAGCTCCAGTAATTGATCTAATAGAAACCGGTCCATTGACGTTCTGTTCAAAACTGTTGAACAGATAAGCCCCGCCCCTTCATAGTGACATTTCACTGTAACAAGCAGCCGATGATTTCCGGTGGCACTGTGTTGCAGCAGTTAGCACTCTTGCCTCACAGCAAGAAGATCCTGGGTTCAACTCCCGGGCAGCGTGGGCCCTTCTGTGGGAGTTTGCATGTTCTCCTTTTGGAGACTCATGATTTGATTTGTAAATGACAGAAGCCTGGACAGGACATTTGGCTGCTCAGTCTGTCTCTGTCACTGCTACTGAGGCCACAGGCTGGTCACTGATCCTGTTCTGGAATATCCCAATAGTCAGATGATATTATGTCAGGCCAACATAAATGTGTCAGAACATGTACTGAAACGATACACATCCCTAATCAAGTATCAGTAACACTCCATAACTACTTAATGAATACTATACATCTATATTCTAAACCTCTCCCCTTAATGAAGTAGTTACTAAGTCTAAATCGTTTTTAGTAAACAATTTGTTCATTAGGCATTAAGCTTTGTTCGTGCTTTATTAAGGCATTTATTAAGGCCCCTTTATTAAGGGGTGTGGCTTTAAGGATAAGCCCTTTCGGGTTTCTGCCGCACTCCATCACGTTTTGTGTTTTGTTTTGTATAGACTTCTGTGTTTTTTTTCTGATTATGTGAAAATAAATAAATCAATCAATCAATCAATCAATCAATCAATCAATTAAGGCATGAACATAAGTGTAGTTATTATAAAGTGGTACCAAAGTTTGTATCAAGCTCCGAGTATGGTTGTATGTATGGTACCGTGGACCCTGTATCAGGATCTGTGTTGTATTGTGAGGTAACTAGACAATACTCGCCTTAATCTGCCGTCAAATTGTGTTCACAATGAACACATGGTTCTATTAGCGTAGCAGTCACATTGCTTAACTGCTTAATTAATTAATTTCTTCATTGTTCATTCCAATGCTGACGAAACGAAGGTGTGGTTTTTGATGTGTGTTTTTCAAATATCAACATTATTTGTTAGAAAATGTGAAGTACTAATCCCAAACTGACCAAAAGGTACTTGGTATTAAGTGGCTCATTATTGTACATTTTGTTCATTGTAAACCTCAGTAATGATCTATAAAGGTTTACAAATAGAATCAGGTTCATCCAGAGCCTAAAGTCAGTGGTGGTTTACAGTGGAAGCTTTACCCCTGAACCAGCAGCTCACATGTTTAATCCCGACTCGTCCTGTGTCTCCAGGCTCCTGCTCCGGCTCTGACATGGTGCTGGTGTTCGACCCCCTGCTGAAGGACGAGGGGCCTCAGCCACTACTCATCCAGGCCCCCAGAGATGCCCTCCACCCGGGGCCCGACCCGCTCCCTATGCCGCGCCAGAGATCAGACTCTGCCTCTTCTGAACGCAGCTCCGCCTCCTCTGACCGCAGCTCCGCCTCCATCCACTCTTGCCCCAACGCGGACTCTGTGGGCTCCGCTTTCAGGACCAGACTGGGCTCAGGGGCCTCGGACCGGAGCCAGGGGCCACTCCAGCGCAGTCGCCATGACTCAGGGGCCTCAGATAAAAGCCAGGGGCCACTTCAGCGCAGCCGCCATGACTCAGGGGCCTCAGATAAAAGCCAGGGGCCACTTCAGCGCAGTCGGTTAGATTCAGGGGCCTCAGATAAAAGCCAAGGACAACTTCAGCGCAGTCGCCTAGACTCAGGGGCCTCAGACAAGAGCCAGGGGCCACTCCAGCGCAGTCGCTTAGACTCAGGGGCGTCAGATAAGAGCCAGGGGTCTCTCCAGCGCAACCGGTTGGATTCGGGGGCCTCGGAACACAGCACCGGCTCTCTGTCCCGCGCAAGAAATGGACTGGACTCCGATGACCTGTTGGACCCCGGGCGCCGCCCTAGATTGGGCTCAGGGGCCTCAGAGCACAGTGCCAGTGTGTGCTCAGACGACAAGGGCCCCGTTGAGGAGCCCGCACCTGTGACCAACGGCTCCGCACACTGCACAGAGTCACAGGAGGGAGAGAGCAGGGGCCCCACGCTGAAGGAGCAGGAGCAGACAGACGGGCCAGGGCTCTCCAGACAGGGGCCAAAACATGGACTGAACGGCAGCCTGAAGGGCCGCACAGACTTCCTCAACCAGAAGGTAAGGCTCTCAGACCAGGCTGAAGGACCCTTTGCAAATACAGTGGCTCCCTCTGCTGGACGACCAAGAGCTGTGTCTGGTTCCTTTAGTCAAAACACTTCAAAACAAGACATAAATCATCCATAAATAAATAAACAAATATAACAGAAAGCAGATAAGCAATAAAAAATCAAGATACAGTTGAAAGTATAAGGACCGTTCCTGATTCTGTAAAACTGTACTCATGTTTACTTGTGTTGTCTTTGTAAAATATGAAACTTGGTTTGAAGACGGTCAGATACGGTTACATACTCTTTCATCTTTCAACTGTTGAAATATTTGAAATGCTGGAGATAATAAAATACTATACTGTGCAAACAGTAAAAGTATAAGGCTTCAAAACATTTGTGTACATACTTCCACAGGTGAAGGACACTGGGCCTGCTGCTGTGTTCACTGTACAATATAATACCTCGTGTCTAAAGAGAGAAACTGTACACAATTATATTCATAAATACACTTACTCATTGTTGTTGTGAACAGTTGTGATGTGTCTGCTGCATGCAGCTGTTACCACAAGAGGGCAGTGTTTACAGTGTCCTGTCTGTCTCCAGAATTAGATCTAGGACGTATCAACCGAGTCTGAACCAGAACTAACCCAGAATTAAACTAGGGATCAAAAAGAACCCACAATTAAACCAGGTCTAAACCAGGACTAGACCAGTAAACAAGAGAAAGTATATTTTTTCTTGTTGGTAGATGGTCAGGGGACAGGTCAGATCGCTTGGAGGGCTTTATCTGTTCATCAAGTGATCATTCTGTCGTTTTGAATTTAGTTTTAAAGTCCATTTATGTTTTGTGCGATACCTGAACCTCAAAGCTGACATTTACAGGAACATTTCAGCAGATTTTTGACACATGGTACAAAACCATGTTCATCATCATTGTGAAACTATCTACACAAAAATGCAATGGGGAAAGTAACAAAGAGCAAAAGGAAAATTACTGTAATTAAGTAAAATATTTAGCTATCTGTACTTTACTGACGTACATTTTTACACCGGATACATTTTTATTTACTTTTGCTTCACTACATTTAAGAGCAGATATCTCTGCTGTCTAATGCTTTAGATTTTTGAACTGGAAAAAAAAGTAGACAGTACTTTTCATATTGTTTTTAGCACGTTCAAGGTGACATTCTCTTTGAAGGGTTTGAATATATAAATAAAATTCACTGAAATTGCAGCTATTGACTAAAGAGCATCTCAAATCTCTATCAGCATCTTTCAGTTTAATCATTAACTGTACGTTTTAAACAAAAGGATTTGGCTTGTTTGGTCTGTGTCCCGGTGCGGCGGTCCCTCCTTCATGTCCTGTCGTCATCCTCATCTCACTTTCTCCTCTCTCTAATGTGTTTGGACAGCGCGGCCTGGACTTCTTTTGTCGTCCCCGGCGCTGGGTCTTGTGAGTGTAGCGTAAACACTGGGGGCCCCTCGTGTCTCCGGGTCCCTAAAAAAAGACCAGACCCCTCCTCTTCACTCCAAACACAGCAGTTACATAATGAAAACATCTCCACTGTCTCTGATAAGAGTAAACACAGGACTGTTACTCTATACGAGGAGACCTTTAAAAGTCCTGATAGATCTGGTTTAGACCTGGTGTAGAACTTATTAATTCTGGTTTTCAGAACATTTAGTCCAGGTTTAGTTCTGATGTTACCTGTATTAGTTCTTGTAGACTTGGAGTGGATTGGTACAGTCCAAAAGTGTCTCCGCTGTCTTAAGTGAACCACAGCGGGCCGATAAAACACTTCAAAGTGGGCCTTAGTCTAGCTTCCAGAGTAGTCTGGGTCGCTTTTGGCTCCCGAGTCACTTTTGAGCGAGATGATTGGACAAGAGAGAACACAGAAGAATAATTTCACACCAAACACTGACTTGATCTTGTGACAAACTGCCATATTTCTACTGATGCTAACTTATATGTGGAGCTTACACGCTTAGCAGAACAAAGCTAGCATCAGCTGTTTCCTGTTTATCGACGCACGGCAGTTGCTTTGTCAAGACCCAAAATCGGATATTTCCAGGTCATAATCTATCTAACATCATCCAAAGCCAATGCATTATATAAAGAGAGGTTAAAACACGGCGTAGAGGATTTGTGGAGAAGTGAAATGGATGCATAAGAAGCTGAGGAGAAACAAGAAGTAGTATCCTGTTTAGCCACGTCTTACTGACACAAATTTGGAATTACAAAACATCTTTTTGTGAATCGCTGACCTCATGATTAAAAAGTGTATTTAGGTACAATTTAGATTGGATTTATTTAGAAAACATGAGTTACGTTTGGGTGACGTCAGTTGTAGTAGAACCAGGACCTGAACATGGACACTCTCCCATTAACAGAACAGTTCTGTTCTAAAGTGAACCGGTCTGAGGATCATGGACAGTCC
Organism: Rhinogobius similis; assembly: GCA_019453435.1. Taxonomy (NCBI): domain Eukaryota; kingdom Metazoa; phylum Chordata; class Actinopteri; order Gobiiformes; family Gobiidae; genus Rhinogobius; species Rhinogobius similis. The sequence goes on along the minus strand of CM033638.1, from coordinate 34,122,810 downwards.
AAACGTGCCATTGTTTTAGTTCTGGTTGATGTTGATTCAAATCCTGGTTGAAGTCCTCATTTAGACCTGGTTAGCCCTGCTTTAGTCCTGGTCCTGTATGAGGGTGCTCATACTGTATTCATAAGTGCTTGTGTTTTTTGCGCAGATCACCATCAACAACTCCCTGAGCAACGGGAAGCCCAAAGATGCAGGTAAGACATGGACACAGATGTGTTTAATTATCATTTTAAGAAATGACTGATGTTTAGGTCGAGGTGGGAGATGTATAGAAAAATTTATAGTATTGTGATTGTTGTTTTGGGGAAAATGAGAGTATCGTTTATGTTGTCTATAATTAATACAATTTAAAAATGTAAAAAAAAGACAAAAGTTTTTATTGTAAACTAGTATAAAGCGATATTTCTGCACTTTTGTGATTCAGTTTATGGTCATTCACGTTTTGTGCGACACTTGAGCCTTAACATGACATTAACGGACACATTTTTATCACATTCTGATGCATTATCAAACTTTTAAATCATTTTTGTCAATATCGTCCTCTCTTAAGTTTAGGGTTGTGTAAAAACAATATACACAGACACTAATGGTCACTAAAACTAGTATGAAAACTACATTCTAGAATGTATTTTATTAGTCGACTTGTCAAAAAAATGATTTCTATTGCACACTGATACTATTTTATTACATTTTTAACCAAATAAAGTTTAAAAAATGGTGACGTGAGGCTTCTAGAACAATATTTAGCAATATAGAGCAACATTTATAAAATTCAACACAAGACAGGAAAGAACAATTTATATACTGAAAATACAAATTAAAAACACAATGTAGGTGAGTAGCTCAGCATGAATTAAAACAATTTGAAACTCTGAACAGAAGTAGCAGCTTTTATGTTCAGGGGAAGAGAGTTCCATAGTTTAGGACCAGCAACAGAAAAAGCTCCGTCTCCTCTAGATTTGAGTCTAGACCTGGGGCAGTCCAGGAGCAGCCGACCTCAGTACTCAGTCCGGAGTGTGAAAACAAGCATTTCAGATAAATAAGAAGTAGCTAGATTGTTTAGAGACTTTTAAACAAACAGTAAAGTCTTAAATTAACAGTGAAAACACCAGTGGAGCAAGGACAGCACGGGGGTATTGTGGTCCCTGTGTGTCGTCCCGCTGAGCAGGCGCTGCTGCATTTTGGATCAGCTGTAGTCTGCACTGAAGACTGGTCCAGGCAGTGAGTGCAGTGCAGTGAGTCGCAATAGTCCAGGCCAGACGTTATCAATGCGTGGACCACTTTTTGTGGTTCGGTGGCAAATAGGACTTGGCTTAAGATTCGAAGTTAGAAAAAGCTTGTTTTCACCACTGTACTGATCTGTTTGTCAAGTTTAAAGTTTTTTTTGTTTTCTTTTTTATCAAGAAACACACCAAGACTTTTCACAACAGGAGAACAATAAAATGAAAACTCACTAAAACATCTTTGAAATCAGGGCCATCACCAAATATTACAATTTCAGTCTTTTTGTCGTTCAGATTTTTAAAATTCAGTTCTTATCTTCATTTATGCATTTGTCAAGTTCTTCAACAGAGTCTGATTTTGTATTGAGAGGTAAGTGTATTTGCACATCATCAGCAAAACAATGGAAGGACACATTATATTTCTTAAAGATCGATCCCAGAGGCAACATTATAAAGAAAACCACAGTGGGCTGAGAATCGAGCCTTGAGGCACTCCACTGGTCACTGGTCAGGGGCACTCTTTCTGAATAAAAAGAGGCGAGGTTGACAGAAGCATATCTTTCAGACATGTATGACTGGAACCATTTAAGAGCTGTGCCCTTTATGCCAGCACACGACTCAAGACGGGACAATAGAACTTTGTGGGCGACAGGGTCAAATGACACTGTCAAATCTAAAAGTAGCAGCATGGAAGAAAAATTAAGAGAAGATCGTTAAAAATCTTTTTTTTTTGACATTTTGATAATGATGCATCTGTCTTTGTTATAAAAGTTATTTTCGTATGTGTTTTACAGTTCTTATTTTTTTATAGTCGACTAGACATGATGTGTTGTTAATTGTTACAGTATTAAAATAAATCACAAATATATGACCAATTTTGATAATTGGTGAATAGTTTTAAATATTTCTCTATATACAGTTGCAATATAAGACCACATAATTATTAGATAGATAGATTAATATTAGAGAAAATTAGACTACTATTTTCAAAATGAGTCAAAAATTGCACCTCTGACAGATTTGACAGATTTATGCTTTTGCAACAAAAAAAATCACAAAATTTGACTCCATTAGCTATTTATGTTTATGATTAAAATTATTTATTTACTTCCTGATTGTAAATCATGACATGGCTCTAGAAAATTCCTTCACTGTTCCCAAACAACCATGTTTCACACTGGGCCAAAAACTCTTGTAATGTCACAGGAATAAAAAAATATGATATTTAATCAGTTGAAAAAATGTTTAAATGATCAGAAATTATGTTTTTTGTAAATTGTGGCAAACATTTGGATGAATTCTCACAATGAGTCTCACAATGTGACGTCATCAGTATGTTTTAAACTCTGCTTTTGTTTTCGACACTTCTAACTTTTTTTTTTTTTTTTACTTTTAACTAAAGTAAATTGAACTGAAAAAGTTTATGGTGTGATAAAACTCCACCAGATTGAGTTGTAACTTTGCTTAAATTTCTGAAAATATTCCATAATCGTCAAAACAGTTTTACAAGTGAAAATAGTTTTTCTTCCTGATTCAAAGCAGTCCATCACATCACTCCTGTGTGCTGTGCTTTGTCAGTCCTGGAACACTTCACCCGCACCAACTCCGTACGAGAGCGTCTGCGCAAATACACCGAGTCCACGGCCCAGCAGACCCCGAGCACCCACAGCAGCAGAAGGATGGCCCCCGTGTCCTCCGCCGGGGGCCAATGGCAGGGCTCCGGGGGCGGGACTGAGGGGCCGGCGGCAGCAGCTGAAGAAAAGCCCGGAGCGGAGGAGGAGCGGGCCCCAGGGAGCGCAGCCGAGCAGCAGCAGCAGCAGGACGCAGACATGAAGACGTTCCTCACCATCGAGATCAAGGAGGGGCCCCCCAGGAACAGTGCGGGGGCCGTGTCCAGCATGGGGGCCCCGCGCATCAACACTAACGCACTGGGACAGAGGACAGGTATGTGCACACAAACTGAGCAAGCTTTATTATCTCTGCAAACAATGACATACCTGAAGCATTTGGTCAAAAAAATAATTGCAAGTTGTCATGAAAAAAGTATACAAGGTGATATTTGTGAAATTTTGTGGAAAGTGTATTGAAATGTAGACAATATTGTGCAAAAATATTGTTTAGCGTTTGAATATCATTATCAGGATTCTCCCAAAAAATACTGATGTTTAATTTTTTTTGCGTTACTTGAAAGTCAAAATTTACAGACACGTTTATCACAGCAGTCTGTGGAGGAAGGATTCTGTGGAGGAAGGAGGAGTCTCTCTGCACTTTAACAGGAGAAGAGAGGAGGGGAGGGACGAGGAGAGAAGAGGGGGAGAGCGGAGGAGAGAGATGAGGAGGGAGAGAGGAGCGAACAGAGGGAGAGCGGAGGAGAGAGATGAGGAGAGAGAGGAGGAGGAGAGAACAGAGGGAGAGCGGAGGAGAGCGATAACGCGAGTGATGAAGAGAGGAGAGGGAGGGAACAGAAGGAGAGAGGAGGAGAGAGATGACGATGAGAAGAGAGAAGAGAGGTAAGGAGAGAGGAGATGACGACAGGAAAAGAGAGCAAGATGAGAGGAGAGAAGAGAAGAGAGAAGGAAGAGGAGAGGGATGACGAGATGAGGAAGAGAGGGGAGAGAACAGAGTGAGGAGAGAGGAGGAGGGAGAAGAGAGACAAGGAAAGAGGAGAGAGAGAGAGAAGGAGAAAAGAGAAAGCGGATAAAGGAGAGAGAGGAAGGGGAGGGAGAGAGAGCGAGAGGAGAGGAAAGAGAGGAGGAGAAGAAAGGAGAGAGAGGAAGGGAGAGGAGGAGCAAAGAGCGTGAGAGGTGAGGAAAGAGAGGAGGAGAAAAGAGAAAGGGGAGAGAGGAAGAGAGCGAGAGGTGAGGAAAGAGGAGAAGAAGATAGAATGGAGGAGAGAGGAAGAGAGGCAGAAACAAAAGGAGGAGACAGAGAGGGGAGAGAGAGGACGACAGGAGAAAAGAGTGGACGAGACGGGGAGCGTATAGGGAGAGGAGGAGAGGAAGGGGAGGAGAAGAGGACGAGGAAGAGAGGAGGAGAGAGAGTAAAGAAGAGGTGAGAGAAGAAGAGAGGTGAAGAGAGAGAGACAGAGGAGAAAGGAGGAGAGGAGAAGAAAACAGGAGAGGGGAAAGAGAAGAGGACAAAGAACAATAGAGAGGAGAAAGGAGGAGAGAGGGACAGAGCAGCAGCAGACAAGAGCAACAGAAGGGGAAAAAACTGAAAGAAAGAAAGACAAAGAGACAGGAGGAGAGAAGAAAATGTGGAGAGAGAGAGTCGGGATGAGGAGACGAGAGGAGGAGAGGGGGAGAGATGGACAAAGGAGAGAGACAGTGCAGAGTCAGGCGCGTGGAGAGTGGGACGTCTCTGTGAAGTGTGTTCTCTGGAGGGTGAGTGTGTGAGCGGAGGGTCAGGGTGAGAGCACTGCGGGACAAAGGGCCTCACAGGGACAGGACAGAGGGGACAGTGTAGGGGACAGTCCACTGCATAGTGTTTTACATGACTGTATCCAGTGTTGTCATGAGAGAATGTTTTGGCATTATGTATGTTTACGATGAGATGATGTGAGGTCCTGGGTTTAAATTTAAATCTCAGCAGCAAAAATGTACCGTAAGTATGATCCTAAAGGACACATTATTATTGTATCAGCACCATAAAACATAGATCAATCTGTATGTAGCTTCATTCAGGCTTCTTTGATGAATCACATTTAATAAGTCTCTTGCTCTGAGCCTCAGAAAATACTCAAAACTTCAAACGTTCCAGTTTTGTGCTCTTAGATCTTCTGCGCTGTTTTTATTTCCATGAATCATCGACCGACTAGTTCTGAGCATTTCTGCCTCAAATCATTACACCTGCGGGCCTATAATGCACAACATAAAGAGCGGTTAAAACGTGGCCTGGTCATCGGTTAAAGTCTGTTCATCTGTAGTCTATACGACAGGTATTGGAATGTTTTTCTAATTATGACTTAGATTATGACTTAAATATTTATGATAGTTTTACATTCGTTGCAGTTTGTGAAGAAATTATGAAGAATAAAAGTTTGAACTTACAGGGAGTAGTGCTAAGTTCTAAAACAGAATCCCTCTGTGATGTCATCAATAGGCGACGTAATATTGAAATGCATCATTTTTGCTGAGACCCTACCCTGTTAGCTTACCTGCCCAAAAGCCCTAAACTTAACCAAACTATCTATTCTTAAACCTAACCCTAACCATACCCTAACTGTGAAAATAGTGTAAAAAGAAATATCCTTTTGCTAGCATAGCGACCAATGCAAAGTGTCGCCCCCCCCCCCCCCCAGCGTCAAACACACTTCCTGCTCAATTTACGGGATTTTACGGGATGCCCTCATTAAGTCTGAATTCATAGTGACTGATAACACCTGTCATAGAACTTTTTTTTGTTTTAAAACTTGAGATGGCAAATTTAAGGCACTCAAGAGCATGTTTAAAGGCTCACAGCAGCATGAGAAATGCAGAATATTTTTCGTTTAAAACTCCTGATATAAACAATTTTTCAATTTTCAATTTTTCATGTTATCAGGTATTATTTGCTCATGTTCCACCTGGAAATAACATTATTAACTTTGCAAAAACTGTCAAATTGGGGACAAACAGGCAGAATGTTCATATAATCATGTTCACCACGTGAACTTTTCATGTGCACTTAATGCTGGGTGAAGGTATAATCCCCGTAGCAGAGGAAACATCCAAACAGTTTACTCAATCCCGGGCCTGCTCCTCCGCTGTGCCACCCTCGCCCTCGGTGGCACCTCCGCTGGGTCCTCCATCGCTTCCCACCTCCGTCCATTAGCGCGATGCGGCCCTTTTTTGGTCAGCTGTCGGCCATGCTGCAGCCCCTGTGCGGCGTGCTCGGTGGGCATTAGCATTAGCGTCTGGTGGTTTGTTATGGAGCTGATGAGAGGAAGGACAGGGCTGTGTTTACACGACGGAGCTGACATCAGGTGCATTAGTCTGTGTGGTGCTGATGTTTATGGTGCTCTCTGTGGAGCATTATGTAAGTGAGTGATGGACATACCTCACCTACAGGACCAGGGAGGCGCAGGAAACCCTCTGCTGATAATATCTTTAAGCTCCTATGCATTTTGCCATTTGTGGACTACTTTTAGCTCCTGTAGCATTTAGCTTTGGTCTTTAAAGGAGACATATTATGCTTTTTTCCCAGGAATTTAGTATTGAACAAAACCAGTCGATGTGATTCCTCGTTCGTCCTGTTTGTGTTCCATTGTAGAAAAGGTTTCAGGGGTTGTCATCCGGACGCCGTTTTGAACAAAACCATAATTAGATATTCAGTTAAATGTTTGTTCATTGTAAACCGCAATGTTGGACCGCAGTTCTTCTGTTTAAAAATGCTCCTCAACATTCTGACATTATGGGCAACACGTATTTTTGCATATTTTTGTCTGTGGAGCTTTTGTTTGGTTTTTATGGCAAAATTGAAGCTGATAGTAGTTTCTCCGTTCTTGCTCCGACTGTGCAGGGCTCACTGTTTACTTAATTTTCTTTTTTAACATTTCAAGTAAAAACTAAATATCCAGCAGAGTTAAAGATTTTTATATTTGTTTTTAGACTGTAGCAGCTTTTTTACATTTTAGTTGTACTTTGAGCTTTTACAGGAGAAATTGACACCACCGGTCCATTGACCTCATGTTCAAAACTGATAAACCCGCCTCTTCATAGTGACATTTCTTTATGACAGGTGGATGGCTGTTTTGACTTCCATCCAGAAGTTGAGTGTGCTCCGTTGTGTTACGTTTTCTTTCCGGTCTAGAGTCAGGCTCAATAAACACCAATTAAACACTCAAACTATTTTTTCTATTAGTTTTCTTGTGTGAATGAACCAGACCACACAGACACAGGTCACACAGTCACACAAATCAATAAATACTGTACCCATCCCTTCTCTAAATCTTTGCCTCAGTCTTAACCAGTGTAATTATTTTAACATATTATTTTAATACATGCTTACACTGAAATGTTTTGAATAAGAAACAAATGACTAGAGCAAATAATGATAGTGACTACAGCTTCGGCCGCACAAGGTTCCATTTTCGAGAAGCAAATCAAAACTCTTCTGGGTAGATTGTACAAGTAAGTGCTTTGTCATGACCTCTGGTCAAGAGAGTGATTTATTGTTTAGTAAGTAGGCCCAGGGAGACTAGCTGGCCCTCTGGAATCCTGATAAATAAACAAATTAACAAGTAGCAGTTTCAAATCTGATGACGATGATGATCAGCACAGATAACCAGCAGAATTATAGATTGTCCTTAGTTTAGAGTAAGTATAACGGCAAAAATAATGTCAGAAACAAGCGGAACAAAAATGTCTCCATTAAAAATACTAATTTATCTTGAAAACGTTGCTGTAACTACTTTCAAGTTCTGTCCTTCAGTGATAAGTAAAGTCAATAACTGTCAATTCTACTCCAAAAATGGTATTGCTGTCATGTTTTCTGCAGAAACATGTTAAAATATTTCAGACAGATTTTGAGAACTATTTAAACGTCAAAAGTTTCCTATTTTTTCTCGCTGCTTTTATTCATATTATTTATTTTATTTATTTATTTATATTGTATTGTTTGCTCAAAGTTGAAATGATAACTCAAACTATAACAGCGCTCAAAATAACACTTCCCTCATTTCAGGCGGTGTTCTTTTTACTTTTCAATTATATACAGGAGTAGAAAGTACAGATAACTGCTTTCAAATGTACAGAAGTCAAAGTAAAAAATATCCACTGTAAAACTGACTTTAGTGAAGTTCAGATACCTGTAATATTACTAAGTGCTTTGTTTCTTTCCACCCCTGTATGATAACGCGTGATTGTCTTTGTCCATATTTTTCAGAGCTGACACTGGGCCTCAGAGCGACGCCTTTCAAGATCTCCACCTCCACATTCAACTCTGCTCCCTCCATCAAGGTGAGGCCTGGGAGCTTGTTTAGTGCCCAGTCTGGTAAAAAGTACTTTTAAACATTTACATTTTTCAAGAATATAACACAGAAAAACATACACACAGTATAGTCCAAAATAAACGTCCCATTCCGTCCAAAGTCTTTCACATTTGTCCACTTCGCGTCCTTTATTGTTAGTGCAGTTTGTGTCAGCCATTTCTTTGCGATGGCTTTCTTTTCCGCAACCAAGGTATGTTCCAGAGGTATCCATTTGTTGTGTCCATGGTTCACAGTTCTGAACTCGAGGGGGATGTCGATGTCACAAACAGTCTGGAGCGCTTTGTTAATCTCAGTCCAATAATTCTGAGCAGCAGGACAGTCCCAAAACACTGCAGCTGTGACGCTTCAGGTTTCATTGACTATTTATGTTTTCTTTACTTTATTGTTTAAAGTTTTCTGTGCCTATTATTTCGACAATATTCTGCTTATTATAGATACTTTTAACTTTTAAGTCTCATTTTAGGTCATGTTTACTCCTTGGTCATGTCTGTCAGCGTGAATTAACATTTAAGAACATGTGAAATGATAGATTTTAATATATATAAGTCGCACCTGAGTATAATTCGCAGAACCAGCCAAACTATGAAAACAAGTGCGACTTATAGTTCGAAAAATACGGTCGATGCTTTATTGATCCAGAAGGAAATTCAAGTTCAGCCGTAGAAACCTTTTCACTGCTCTTCTCAGTCGCCTTTGTGTCGATCCTGGGCAGTTCGAGGAGAGTAACAGCCCCCAGGACAAGAGATTCCGAGTTCAATGCAAGCTCCAGTCATTCACATTGTTATATGGCTTTGCGCTGCTGTTGTGCTCTTGAGCGAGACACCCACCTTGCCTGCGTCAGACTTGGGTTGTGGTTGCAGTAATGACCGCTTGAGTGTGGAGGGCTGCTGCGGCGCGTGGAGAGGCCTGTCAAACATTCAAAGCACGATGTAAATCCAAACCACTATTGTGTTTTCCACCAAATGAAAGCTCGTGTGGACCAATGGCATGAGACCGTTGGATTCTCTGATGATAGGCTGGGTTCACTCTAGAATCCAGTGGTGGAAAGGAACAAAGTACTAAAGTAAAAGTATTGCGCTTAAGTAAAAATGTCAGGTATGCGTACTTTACTGAATACTTTTTACGTTTGCTTCACTACATTTGAGAGCAGGTATCTGTACTTTTTGAACAGGACTGAAAAGTAAAACGTTAGCATGTTTATGTTGACATTCAGCTGTAAGGTTTTGAGTTCATGTCCCGGCTTTGAACAAACAAAAATATACATTAAAATAGTCTAGAAACAGTCTGGAAACGTTGAGAAATTAACAATTCAAATTCAATCAAGATCATCACATTTCATTATTTAATAGTAATTTATGAGTATCAAAAGTCGGAGTGAAATACTTTTACTTTTTACTCTTAAAGTAAAATTTCAAACACATACCGCTATACTTTTACTTAAGTAGATTTTTAAGTGCTTTACTTATATTTGAGTGATGTTTTGCTACTGTATCTGTACTTTAACTTAAATAACAAAACTGACTCCTTTTTCCACCACTGCTAGAATCCAAACAGTATCGCTATATTTTCAGAAATTAGTTTCATTGTTTAACCATAAAGCTGATAAATATGGCAAGTCTGTGGAGCCAATCCCAAACAAAGAATGATAAGATTTTACATTTATGGATCAGTTTTATTAAATCATCACCACTGGAGTCTTACAGTTGGAAACACACTGTATATTGTAATTTGTCTTGTTGCTGTGGTAACCTGATTTTATTTTTATATACACATTATGGATAGACTTTTAACACATTGTATTATTGTATAAAATGTGACATATCTCCATCTCTTACAATTACATAAGGAGTTATTTGACATCGATCTACATATTTCTACAATAGCATATAATGAAAATGTGTTCTTTCTTTTCCAAAGTTTGGCTTATGTTGGTTCTGGTTTAGTCTTTAAAGAGACATATTATGCTTTTTTCAGGTACTTAATGTTGACCAATAACACAAGTAGATAATTTTTTACATTTTGTTCATTGACTTCCTGCTCCAAACTTTAGAACTAATAAGCCCCGCCTCTTCATAATGACATGTCACTGTAACATGCAGCAGATTTTCATTTACATGTTTTTATTCTTGTGTCTACGTGACATTTCAGAACTCTACACGTGTCACTCGAAGTCTTATCTTTTTAAATAATCACAACTAAGTACAGGATGTTGGCGGGGATGTAGGTGAAAACAGGACTTTTCTGTGCCTCAGTTGCAGGACAATACAGGATTAACTCAAACATGCAGGGATCGTCAAAATACAACTTTGAGCAATCAGTCAATAATTTTGAGACATTTCTTGTAATGCACATAAAGACTTTAAGCATGACAAGAAGAAAGAAGAAAAAGGAAAAAAAATACTTGTATCAAATGTATCAAATTCGTCTTTAAATTTGTTGAATTACTGTTGAGTCATAAAAGCATAAGATCAAAACTGTGATATAAGATGTTGTGACAATCAGTAAATCTGTAATGAACAATCTTTTTCCTTCCTTTTTCCTTTTTCTTTCAACCTTGTACCAAAATTGCGCATCCGAGCTCAGGCTAAACCGGCTGTGTAATATTCAGCTCAGCGTTTTCCCGTCTTTTTGTCCCAGTTCAGCTACAGTCACGTGTGGCCTCGCTGGGTCCACGGTCGCACCTCGTGTCCAGATGCAAACACAGTCCCTGTAAAAGCCGGGGCGCGCCTCCCTGGCTCTTGTCTGACAGGCTTTACTGTACTGCGCCCGGGCCATGTTTATGAAAAGTGCTCTGTCCATGTACGGTATGAGCAGGAGAGCGAGGCGCCGAGGGAGATGAGGGCATTCCTCCTGCTCTCTCTGCGGACCATCTCCTCCGCTCCTCCGGCACACTGTTTCCTAAATCACACCTGTCGGCCGGGTTCAGCCGCGCTCGCACATGTGCAGCGGGGCTAACGGAGGCGCTAACTATCAACCGTGCACAGACAAACACGTGTATCTATGCAGGGACAACTGATTTACACAATGCATTTGAATGGAACAAACCAAGCCTTTACTGTCAGGCTCTGGTGCCTAAGATCAGGTTTAAAAGCCACAGTAGTGCATAAGGTGAAAGTGTGTCTGGTGTATTAATATGAGCTGTAAATATAATATGTATATTTTTACATCAAACAAGTCGCCATTGAAAAGTTGAAAAATCAGTTGAAAACTACAGGAAGTAAAAACAAATTGATGACGTCGTACCCGGGAGACACATTCCATTCAAAGATTATAGACTTTACTTTTTTGACCCTTAAAAGATTCAGTCAACAAAATGTTCACATATATTTTTATTTGTCAAATCACAGATGAGTTTTATCCCAGTGTACAGTTGCAAGGTAATTTCCAAGTGCGATGTCATCATTTATAACAATACAAAAAAAAAAAAAAAAGATAAACCGAAATAAAATGTGTACATATTTTAGCAAAATGTTAAATGTATACGTTCATTTTGGTTTAATGAGTAGACCAACCTGTCAGAGGCACTTTAACTTTAAAGAGGCTGCACTCCATAGTTACAGATACAGCCTATTGCACTTCAGCCAAATCTAGTCATGTCAAATTTTAAAGCTGTCATTTTGTTGTATAATCCAGTCCGTTCCATTCCATCGCTGTGTGAAAGAGCGCTAGCCATAACCTCCTTTTACAGCTCAGGGCCTGTAGAATGCACTCGCTACATCCTGTCTGTGCTTTTAAATGTAGTTCTTTAGTTTAGTAGATGTAGTTCTCTAGTTGAAATTTTGTCTTAAATATCCCTTTTGAAATGTATAATTGTTTTATGATTTATGTGCTGCAGAAGCAGCTTTCACTCTCCATCTCAATAGGCCCTACCTGGGTAACTCTAATTAGACACAGACAGCACACAGCCGTCTCATTTTCACTCTAACAGCTGCTGTTACAGTACATCTGTACTGGAACAGAACTACTTCTGCTCAAACATGGACAAAACTTAGATACAGCCCCTTGAATCTCAGTTTGCTATAGCCTTTGTTAAGGTTTTGTTGTGATCTTTGACTAAATCATGGCATGTACATGTTTGCTTAAATTTAACAAAACTTATTGTGTCAAAAATGAGATTAAATTAAAAGATTGCAATGATTTTGTTATTGCAATACAAAATACACTGTGTACAGGAAGCAGCAGTCCAACAGCAATGACTGTAGACATGACTGGGCTTCACACAGTTGAAACATTTGCAGAAGTCACTCAGATCTGGTCTAAGACTGTACCTCTGACATCACACTGAGCTTCCTCCATGAAAGGCAGTGTCTGCTGTTGAACCTGCTGCAGGCTCTGACCCTTTTTGGCCTGCTCTGGTCTGGCCTCAGAGGAGCGTCTCTAATCTGGTCTGGGATCAGGACTCGGGAGGAGAGCAGAGCTGGACCGTTATATCCCGCAGAGCAGAGGACAGCAGAAGCAGTCAGGAGGTCTAGGACTGTGTGGAGTAAGAGATGGACCCCAGGTTTGAGCTGGACCTTTGAAGAGCGCACAGGTAAATGTCAGGCAGGGACGATACTCGGGCGATACGGCCAAAAATGATTAGCACCATTTTCTTGGGGCCAGATCATGATTTTGATTTTATGATGATCCATGTTCACTTTGTATTTTTCTATTGTCTATAACAGCTGCACCATTTAGAAAAAAATATACCTAATTGTGATTTTTCTGACCAGTGTTATTGCGATTAGATTTGTGATTTATGTTTTAATAATAAGATTCTGTTCATTTTCACTTCACATTTTTATCGATTTAAACACAATTTTGTCGTTTTTAGTCACGTTTTTGTCACATTCAGTTGTGTTTGTCATGTTTGTAATCATGTCTTTGTCGTTTTAGTCGCGTTTTTGTTTCTTTTAGTCATGTTTTGGTGCATTGAGTTGCGTTTGTTGTTTGTAGGCACGCTTTTGTCGGTTTTGAACACATTTTTATTGCTTTTGTCGCGCTTTCGTTTGTTTCAGAACATGTTTGTACAAATCCATCCATACAGTGTTGGCAGTTTTTATTCAAATCAAAGCAAGAGATTTTGTTGTTTGTGGAAAAAGTTATTGCACTTCAAAAATTGTAGCCTTTGCGATTTGCTAATTGCATCGATTCAAATTGTGATTTTGTGTGTGTTCGTTTAATTGTGCAGCCCTGGCCTTTAAGAGGTAAATAAAGTCATCAAAAAGTGTGTTTGAACAGACGGCCGCATTAAAGAGAGAAACAGAGAATCACGACGCGACCATTTCACAAAAATAGCAGATTGTCACAGGGACCAGCTCACAGTTCGATTTTTACCACCACATCACCCAGACCTAGACGATACCGTTTTGTCAAGATTCGATTCTTGTGTTACGATTGTTTATATATTTTATTTTACTGGGGGAAAAATATAACTAGTGCTCCTTTTTCTGTTGATTTGCTGAATAAAACGGCGCTTTTCAATTAATTGCAGTCTGCTTTAATATAGTCTAAAGGCAACTGAGTCAGGACTTTTAGACATTAGACAAGACTATTAGACATCTTCACACTTTTCTTATTTGTGCATTTTACCTTTCATCTTGTTTATTTTGATCATTTATTTGGACGTCTGTTTGTCCTGACTGTCATGTCTGTGTTTCTCTGCCTCGTCCAGCAGCTCCTCCTCTGCTCCTCCACACATAGCTCTACTCTTCATTTTAGCACTAAACAAATTACACGACCTAAAGGTGTCTAAACGAGCTGTTTTTTTTAAAGAAAACTTGGAAGATGATGTCTTTGTCTCTGTCGAAGTGTGTGTAGATTCTGCAGAGACTTTGGAGGCACATGTGATTCTATTTCTGTCACTTATTGCCTCTAATCAACATTCAAACTTTTTAACAGTGTAGTTTCTTCTTCTTTTTTTTAACTGATAATACAACAGACAAAAAGAATAATTTGTCATACCAGTTCAGTTTATGTTAAACTTGTTTTTAGACTTTGAGGTCCACTTAATCTATTCTTGGCAAACACTGCTGTCAATTTCTGCGATTAAAGATCACTCAAACATGCTTGAATCGCTCTAAATAAAACTATGAGATGGACATTCGCAAACTGGAAAAAAACGTAGATTTGGAATTAATTTGAGGATGTACCTTTTTGACAGACAAAATAGGCTTTGTGATTTTATTGGATATTTTATCTTGTGGGTTTTGTCTCTTTGTGTCATGTTCTATGTTCTATGTCATGTTTTTAAAAATGGAGGAAAAAAGAAAGAGAGAAGGGAAAACAATTATTATATTAAAGCTCTTAAAAGTTTATTTTGCATTATATGCCTCCTTTAAAGACGGTAAATATACCATATACAATCTTTGGGCATATTCCACTGCATTTTACAAGGAATACTTTTACTACATAGTGAAGTATTTTTGCTGAAATGGTTGAGGGGTTATACAATACAATAGAATGCAATACAATGAAATCTTGTATTTTGGAATTTGTCTTGGACTCGTGCTGCAGTGCCTTTAGTTAGGGTAGGGTTTTTAGCTTTTAGATTTGTTGTGACTTATACTTCTGTTAAAAAAATTACATTTTGATGCAGAAATGATAAGAAACGGGCCAATTTATTAACATTATCACAATTCTTAAAACTCACTCATTCTGATTCTCAAGTTCTCATAATCAGAAATACCTTTTAATATTTTTATACTTCTAGTTCTTGCCCTTGAATCTACACTTCATCCACCGTTGAGTATCTGTGCAGTCACTTTCCCCGCACTACGTTAGAGAGCGCTGAGATTAAACGATTACCTGCTTCACTCTGATGGTTTGGGTGGTCTGGCACACCGTGGTGGTCTCAAGCCCAAATGATCACGTTTCTGATTTGCCCTTTTTTTCTGCCAATAAAACGTGTTAATGCAGAGAGAGAGTGCAGTGGAAAGCCCCGAGTGCTCTGAAGTCTGAGCGAGGGGTTGGAAAGGAACAGAAGGAACGCTTAAGTGCGCACCAATCACAAGACGGACACATTTAAGAAAAGGATTCACAAAGACCCAAAGAGGCTAATTCTGAATTCTGTAATAACCACAACACTGGGTTATGCTCTCCAAATAACTAATAATTAGAATATTTTCTTGCAATCCCCATATATAACTTACATTGTTAATTCATGATGATGAGAATATTTTGGAAATGCCAGAAATTGAGCATTTAACCCATACACCCCTTCAAACTTTTTTTTTGCTTAAATCAGTTAATCCACTTCAGTTCTGAAAAAAAAAATTACAAATGGGTTTGACTTTTTACCCCGTTGTGGGTCTGTCAAAGATTAGTAACAACTATAAATGTGATATTTGTTTTTTTTGTTTTTTTTTGTACAGGAGCAGTAGGAAGTTTAAAAACTGTCTCCCATAGACTCCCATAGCCCAATGATAGCCCCGCCCACATTCTGCAGGTGTCTAGACTACTTTTTGATTGATCTACAATGACACTATAAAGCTGGGATTTCCTGATCACCCGGGGTTTTCTCTTTTCACAAGGGGTCAGAAGGTGTTTTTATAGTTTATCCTGAACTTCATTTCCCTTTTAAACAGAGCTCTGTGAAGACAAACCTTATGTGCCATTGTTTACTCCTCTGCTTTACACACACACTGTATTTCTATTTAGGAGGCTCCTGGGAGCGTGGCCTCACCTGGGACGGGGTGCAGGTGTGTCGGGGGCACAGGGGGGAGTATGTGTGTACATTTTTGTGTGTAATAGAGGGCTGTTCAAATACAGCTCAACATGTTGTACAAAGCTACACTACATGCCCCTGGTGTCCCCCACACTCCCCAAACAGCCCTGGATTTTCATGCTTAGATTAAATTTGTTGTCTGTTCTGCTCTTGTTGCGTATCATATTTCACTCTTACTTGTATCACAAGACTCCGTGTCCATGTTGGGTTGAGTGCGTCTCTTTAGCCTCTCCATAACCCACAGAAACATGAATTCCACAGCCCGTGATGGACACCAGCAGAAACACCGTGCTTTTATGAGTCTATTAAGTGAAATAGCAGAGCAGATGGACGTTCTGTGGTGTCAGGTGTTTAAACAGAGGCAGAGCAGATTGATAATGTGTCTCTAAACAACCTGTCGCAGGAGCATTCGAGCCACGCACAGAGCCGTCATCGCGCAGGGAGAGCTCTTAGTTTAGCACCAAAACCTCCAGGCATCCACACACTCTGAACCTGCTCCTCCAGCCAGGCCTGTGTTGTCTCCAAGTTCAGCCATAAACTGAGAAGAAGAGACATGATTCTGAGGAGGAGGCTGCATGTTTATACAATCGTCATCAAAGTACAGCTAGGTTAAATGTATATTATCCCAGGTTAAGACATTTTATTATTTAGAAAAGTGAAATATTTTGTAATCTTTTCTTCTATTTGGCATACCACAGTAATATACAATTTATTATCATTTACTGAACTTTTTTTTTCTTTTTTGTATGTATGCAAACAGAACAAAAAAGAACACAGAGCACAATGCAGAGAGCAAAGAAAAAAGTCAACTTTCAAATTAAGTTCGAAATGTTTCCATTTGTCTATTACAGTCCAGTTTTGCTCGTTGGTTTGGTTTGTGTCATTAAATGTAGTTAATCTTTATCTAAATGTACAGTGTCATTCAAAATCTGAGTGAAAATAAATAGAAATAAATGAATAATCATTTTTTTGCTTTCCACAGATAAAATCTTGTTTTAGTACAAAGAAAGTTGAAAAAGTGCTTCACAAATCCAAAGAAAATGTACGTACAATAAATATTAAGCCCTAAAAAGTACTGTTGTTTCTATCCAATATTGAACGATAAGTCAATATAGTAAATATTGTACTGTATCATGACAGTAAAATACATATTGCAATTTGGTATAAGCTGAACAAAAATCCCTATCAACTCATCCCTACTTAATATGGCCAGGTTACAGACCATTACAGTGACATAGTTGGCATAGTTTCCTCCTCATGTTTCGTTCTTGGACTGTTTGAGGAGTTTGCATTTTCTCCACGTTGTGCTTTTCTGGGTGTGCCACTTTTCGGCTTAAACTCTCAAAAGACATGCTTGACCACCTTTATAATCAGCTAGGTTCTCCACATTTCTCTGCAATAAGAAATGACTACATAAAAAAGGGATTTGCCTGAGCAGCTAACCCCAGAATTGTCCGGGATGGGACTAAAAAAAACTCCTCACTTGGGACAGTCCAATCACAGCCGCTAATTTGTAACACGTGTCTCTCAAATGCAAAAGACATCGCCGTTCAAATATTCCTATATCATTCACTAAATATATAACAAATATATAACAAGACTTTACTGCTTTGCTTGTTGATTCTGCAGAAATTCAGTCCATTTCTCATTGCTCTGTTATTTCCCTAGCACTTTTTAAGCCGCCAAAATGAATCATGCGTTTCTCTAATTGGTTAATGCGCCTATCACTCACACTTATTTGAAATTGGGACGAGAGGATATGATTCCAGGCCAAAACGTCTGTGTTCTTGGCTGGTCAGGCAACAAAAAATATCTGTCTCTAATACATAAAAAAACCTAAATATACTATGCATTCTAAAAATCGATCTTTCGTGATGTCCCTGGTGCCAACTGTCCAATTGTCGTTCTGGTCTTTGATAAACTTTTGCTCACCAGCAGTCCTTGTATTGTCGTTCTTTTTTTTAGCTTCACTTTTGCCGTCCCACATTTTTGGCTGTGCAGTTTGTGCTTTGGCTGCGGATGAATAGACAGGCTCATGACACCTGGAACAAGCGGTCGGGCTTTGCTGTCGGGGCAACCGGATTCCTCTGACCCCATTGGCCGCTCGTGAGAGGCTGCCACAGAGGGGAGATTAGCTGAGGGTATAAAAAGCATTGTTGTTTTGCAAGGTCCCTTTGCAGAGGACAGACGAAGTGCAGAATGCGCTCCCCGGGCTAGACGATGACTTTCGGCGACTACGTTTTGCCAAAGTAACGGAGAAGAAGCGACGCAACACTTTTAAACTGGTGTAAACATCCCATTGGATTACTGTGACAATGCCTGGAGTCAACGTGGATTTTCTCCCAACGTCATCCACATCGGAATTACCCGGTCCAGAGAAGGTTGCTGGTCACCTTCTGGTTCAGGACACACCTACAGAAGATGAAAACCTCGCGGAGCAAAAGTTTGAGTCTCTACTTCGCTGCGTGGTCCAGGAAATTCACATGGACTTGAAAGCGTTTGGAAAGAGAGTGGACGAAAGTTTGGGGGAGGCGGCTGCTTCAGTGGCCCCTCTGGCTCAGACTTTGGCCCAACTACAAGAGGAGAACAAGATCCTGAAGGGTGAACAGGAAAGGTTAGCAAGGGAGGTAGAGGTGCTTTGTCAGGCTATGGGGCTCCAAGATGTCCATTTGGAAAGAACTGCGGGTCCAGAAGTTCCATCGAAAACTTCAAGTCTGTCAAATTCTCCGCAAGGGGTTCCTCAAGGGTCTGTACTTGTCCCGCAAGAGTTTCAACCTGCACCTGAAGAATCAAACTGTTCTTCAATAGAGCTTCCTCAACAAGACTTATGCCCTCAAAAACATACTTCCCAAGAGCTCGTATTGGACCCACAATACTTTGAATCTTCAGACAGTCCTTTAAGTCCTGTTGATTTAGAATTCTACACGGATTTCTCCCAGATAATTGCTGAAAACACTGCACCAGTCCTGCCTAAAACTGCAGGACAGGAGTCAGTAGAATTTATGACTTCATCTGAAACCGCAAACAGTCCATTGAGTTCTCCTATAGGGGTACCTCAGGGGTCAGTATTGCACCCGCAAAACTTTGAATTAGAACCAAAAGATGAAATCGATGAATTAAAAGGATCCATACAAGAAATGCAAAAATGTTCATCGCCCAACAGTACGACAAATGCTTCGGATGAGGAAAGTTTTGAGTCGAAATTGGAAAGGCCTACCCATGCTGAACTGGAAGAGTCCTGGTCAGTCCCTCACCACCCAGCTTTGTCCCACCGCCGCTCCCTTTCTGCTCCGGCTCTGGTGGGACACGCTCCAGGCAGCACGGTATCTCCTGTTATTAACACCTCATTGTCACCCTCTCTAAGATTAAATGGTTGCAGCCTTTCACATTTGCTGCTTCAAAGAGTGACTTCATTTTGAATAGAGGCGAAGAATATTTTATCTACAAGATCGTTTTGAAATTGTTATTTTGAAAGTAGGGTTGTCAAAAGTATCAAATCTGATATCGAAACTAGTTAGAACAAGTATCAATAATAGAATAGAATAGAATCTTGCATTTTATAAGCGAAAATACTGTATATGAGAGTATACAGTTTGTAAGAAAGTGCTATTATTGATATTTTCAGCTTGTTTTAAAAAAAAAGAGTGTCTACTATCATTGTGGTATCAAAATCGGTGTAGTATCGAGTATACTCCTTAGTAGAGATGTCACAATTTTAGTGTTAGTGTACGATGTTGTAAGAAGAAACCTCTCGATTTATTATTATTATTCCAACATTCCATTATTCAAACAACAGTAAAATCCTTAATTTGCTTTCATTCACAAGTCTAGCGTTATGAAATCAGACGTTCTGAATGGAAAAAATAATAATATTGTCACATAAACAACCAGATAAAAAAAATTGTTTAACTTGTTGCCTACGATTGTCACAATAAATACAAATAATAGAGCTTACAATTATGCCATGAGCTAAATATTCTTGATTATCAATTAACAGAATAATCTTGGCATCCCTATTCCTAACATTACTATTCAAAACTATTCAAAATTAAAATATACAGTACATTATGGCCCATTTAGTTTTGGGGCGAAACAATTTTGAAAAATGATCTAAAAGTAAAGGTTGTGGATAGAATTGAAAACAGAGATAATTAACTTACGTTCTGAATGATACGTGCGCACTTTCTGCCACTTTCTACACACTATGTTTCTGAAATTGTGGAGCAAATATCACAAAACCTACCAATAACATATATTAGGTCTGTATTTTCTATTTTGACTGACCATTATATAGAAGTAATTGTTGGGAATAACTGTGATTTCAATTATGCATCAATTAATCTTGATTCAGATATTTTGGTAGAATGGAGTCTCATGTTGAGATAAGGCTATTATTAGACATTTTTGGCTGTTTTCCTAACTCTAACCATCTATAACCCTGTTCTTTATATCCAACCAAAACCCCAAATCAGTTCGAAAATCAAACTATTGTCAAAAATTGGAATCTAAATTTGCCTGTCCTTTCTGAACCTATTATCTAACACAACCTTTCGATATCTCTCTGCCCGGTTTGACCTTATTTCCCTCTTCTGTTCCGGCCCGCAGACTATTTCAGCTGTCCGTCTCCAGCAGCTTGGGTTTAAAATGGCGATCAGGTGTATTCTCACACTAGCAACGCTTTGAAATACAGTGTTTACATGTCAGGATCCGAGTAGAAGTTTTTCCACTTCAGAACTCACTCTTTATACCTTTTATATCCTAGAATAACCTCAGTCATGCGTCCCAGTTACGTCAAGTGGATTTAGCTCTCTGGTAATCTGAGCCATCGAACTGTTTTTGTGCTAAAGCTCCTCGATTACAGAAAAAAAGAAAGAAAAAACACCTCTGTAATTGACAGAAGCAGTAATTCTAATCACAGATCCGTTTTCTTGCTTGCCATTGACATTTTTGTTTTAATTGCTGTAAGATTTACTATGGTCGTATAATTACCAGCATCTATGTCTACACTTTCGTAAGAATCCTGCATAGGCTTTGAATGAGACTGCTTTAAATCCTTTTTCCAGTCCACAGACAGCCGACTCTATCTGACGCGCTAAGACCTCGCACCACTGATTGCATAACTCTGCCACGATCTTGCACTAACATTTTTTCTCTCCAAAACCACATCTCCTACGATCAGACTGCACTATCAGCTCTCGGTCTTGAATACAAACATTATACATTTGTGGCTATATTGATACAAAGATGGTTGGGCTGAACGATTATCCAAATGTAATTCTGCAATAAAGTATGAATAAGTAAGCACTTACTTATTTACTCACAAATGTATTCTTGAACTTCTCTCTTACTTTTAAAGTCCCATTCCGGGAGACGCTGGTGCTTCTAGCCTTCACTCTCAAGATTACGTTTTGTCGTTGGTTCTCAGGGTTAGTTTGGGAAGAAGTCTTTTCCATTCTCTGCTCCATATGGATGATTGGACCTTTTATAAAATGACTTGAAGTTGAAGAAGCTGATCTCTGTAGAGCAGGGCTATTCAACTTTATTTCACAGAGGGACAGATTTTTGGATGGTTTTGTCCTCGAGAGAAACTTGTCTTGTCTTTGAAATATGAAAAGCATGTAATAATAATATCTGCAGAACTGAACCAGGACCAGGTCTAAACCAGAGCTAAACCAGATCTATAAAAGGTCTAAAACCAGGAATAAACTAGTACTAAAACCAAGTCTAAACCTAGTCTATAACCAGGACTAAACCAGGTCTAAACCAGAACTAAAACCAGGTCTAACCCAGATCTAAAAAATGTCTAAAACCAGGACTAAAACCAGGACTAAAACCAGTACTAAAACCAGGACTAAAACCAGGACTAAAACCAGGACTAAAACCAGGTCTAAAACCAGGTCTAAAACTAAACACCCACGGACGTTCTCTTCTCCCATCGGTGTGAGATCCATTTGGAGTTGGTCGATTTGTTAACCATAGCCACAACCTGTCGAGTTAATGTGTCGGGTCCGGAGAGGTTGGTCATTCAAAGTTATGAAGTGCAGGGTAATGGGTTTGATTAGGAAAAGGGTTAAGGTAAAGGGTAGGGTTTGGAAAATTGGTTAAAGTGTAAGCAGCAATGACTTAAAAAAAACAAGCAATTTATGGCCTACTGTCCTTGTCTCATCTTATGCTATAAAATAAAACATAAACCAGTCAAAAATATAACAATTTAATTAGGCCAGTTTACTTATGTGTTGCCTTTTGTCCAGGACAGTTTTTAATCTTATCTAATCGTATTAAATAAAAATAAATAAATGTGTATAACTATTGCGATTAGATGTGCATTGTATGTTTTAATACTGAAATGCTGTATGCTGAAATCTGAACTGTTAAACTATTACAAGACTGCATTTCAGAACATGAGTGTAAAGGTCTGAATCAGTTGTACAGAATAAGACATGATATTTTGTTATTTGCATAAGAAATAATGTTACTTAAATAATTGAAGACTTGCTAATTGTGACGGTTCAAATTTGCATTTGTTTGCAATAAATGATGATGGAATGCTTGTGGAATTCTAATTGAGATGTTTCTATTTCTGATCATCAGCGATCAGCTTGAGTCTACAGATAATCCTTTGTCACTTAAAGCCCATGGTTTGGTGTTCAGATTTAGGAAGAAGAAATCTGACATGTTTTTTGCAAAGGAAGTATGTATTTTTTATGTTTAGGAAATATATTTTTATTTGTTAAACTAAAATCCAATAGAATATTGAGATGAATCCATATGAGTAAAGTCGTCGTAATACATTTTGAGCTCACATGACGGGCTCAGCCCTGGGACATGTTCAGATGAGTGCTGTGCATCTGTGCTAAGTGCTAACATGCTAATTCTCCCCCACACTGCGCCCTGTCCCGTGGCTGCTTGGGAACTTTGTTGTTGAACCCAAACATTCCTCTCCGGTCAAGTGGCTCTCAGTCCACGCCTCTGTCCACTCTGTGCACGGTGTGTGTGTGTGCACGTGTGTGCACGTGTGTGTGTGTGTGTGCATGTGTGTGTGTGTGCGCGTGTGTCCACGTGTGTGTGTGTGTGCATGTGTGTGTGTGGGACAGGCTGCTCCACTCCTCACTCTGTACACACAGTACAGAACACCCCTCACACCAGAAGCAGAGCCTTGTGTGCTGTATCGATGTGTTGTCATTGTGTTGTCTTTGTGTTATCCTTATGTCGATGTGTTGTTGTTTTGTTATCTTTGTGTTATCGTTATGTTGTCGTTGTGAATGTCGTTGTGTTGTTGTTGTTGTTGTTTTATCGCTGTGTTGTCGTTTTGTTGTCGTTGTGTTGTCGTTGTGTTGTTGTGTATCGTATGTTGTTGTGTTATCGTGGTGTTGTCGTTGTGTTATCGCTGTGAATGTTGTTGTGTTGTCGTTGTGTTATTGTTGTGTTATTGTTGTGTTGTCGTTGTGTTGTTGTTGTGTTATTGTTGTGTTATTGTTGTGTTGTCGCTGTATTGTCGTTGTGTTGTCGTTGTTGTTGTGTTGTTTAAGTCCAAAGCCTTGAAGGAGTGACAGGTTTAAATAGTTGTGGACACCGACTGCTCTGGAAATAAACATTCTCTCCCTTTGGTTTAATGAGGAAACAAAATACACGTTGACGTAGTTTATAGATCACAGAAAGATAAGCTGGTCATAGAACCTTCCAGTGTTTGCAAACAGAACACCTGCATTCTAATGGCTACTACAGTTCTATACGCTAGCGCTAATGTTCAAAGGGAGAGTTAGTGTAAGCCTCCAGACATCACAAACTATGAAACACCACTGGAGCACACTAGAGCACCAGACCAGAGTTACAATAATAACAATAATACCATGTGGAGGACTTAAAAAAAAGTATTATTAACATTAACATTAACACACGCACACACACAGGCACACGCACACACACACACACACACACACACACGCACACACGCACGCACGCACACACACACACACACACACACACACACACACATACAAAAAAAAAACAACAACCATGTAATAAACATTTCTTACTGCTGCCTCATTAAATTCATTGGACGTGCATGTGTTTGAAAATGGACATGTGATACAAAGCACTGACTGGCAGCTCCATTTGAAGTTCACTTGAACTCAAGTAGAATTTGTGCTGCTTGATGAAATACATACATTTTTACCGGTAAACTATTGTGCCCTGCTCAATATTTATTAAATTATTTGTTTTGTTTAACATTACATTTAAGAACAGAACATTTTAAAAGATAAATAAAGAACACAACATTTAACCCCTGTGCTCATTTTAAGCACTAATCACTTTGACTAAAAGCGCACACTGCAACTGTCCGTAATGAGTTCCGACCAGGCTATGGTTTTGTGACGTTTGTTTGTATCAAAAACAAAGAGTTAGGTGCAAGCTTTAACTGTGCACGTGTGGTGCTGTTTAAGTCAGTCAGAGCACGTTCATCACAGCTGTGTGCTCGTCTTACCTGGTCTGGGGAGCTAGCTTTTGTTTTTTTTCCAATGGTAATTCCATCTGCTGCCAGTGTGATAACACCAAATCCTGATGAGGGAACGCTTGATCTAGAAAGTACTTTGTGCTTTTCAGTGTACTCATTATTGTAAGCGGAGAGCGTGTTGACAGGCTTGTAACAACACAAATAATGCAGGATGTGTGCTTTAATGCCCCTGGCCCAGGACTGTGAGGCCTGTTGTGGCTCCAGCGCTCTGCTCCTGCCTGTCTGAGGCTGAGCGATGGTGCTGTTCTAAACTCATCAGGCTCGGGGATCACATGCTGTATGTCCAACTAGGGTCATACTGTCACTATAGTACGACTACTACTGTGCCAGAATACCTCACATGGAGCAGAGGCGTGTGAAGGTAGATCTGGATCAGCAGGAAGAAAATGATTATATTTTCATTTCTAACATTGGCCTGTACATTTATCTCATTTGCAATGATGAATGAATGGGTCAAACACGTTCAAGTCAAGTGAAGGATTTCTGTGTTTTGGACTTTTTAAATTATTATATAATTTATAGCCATGTTTCCACTGGTTCAATTTGGAGCGGATTAGTCTCGTACCAAAGTGTCTCTACTGTCTTATGTGAGCCGCACTGTCCTGTTTAAGGGTCTAGCTCGCTTTAGTGCAAAAGGATTGGATAAGAAGGAACACAGACTAGAAAAAATCATATAGACAAAAGAATCATTTCTTACCTAACACTGACTTGATCTTGCCATAAACCGCCACATTTCCACTAATGCTAACTTATATGTTGAGCCCAAATGCTTAGCAAAACAAAACTAGCACACGTTATCAACTCTGAACATTATCCAAAGCCAATGCATTACATAAAGAGAGTTTAAAAAGTGGCAGAGAGGCTTTGCAGAGAATGGAAATAAAAGCTGAGAAGAAACAGGAAGTAGTTTCCTGTGTACTCTAGCTTTAGCCACGTCTCAGCCACAAACTTGGAATTGCTAAACGCCTTTTTGTGAATTGCTGAGATCGGCCTCAGGATTAAAAAGTATTCAAGTACAATTTAGATTTTATTTTATAAGAAAATGTTTGTTATGTTTTGGATAACTGCTCTAAGGGATGAGGGGAAACATGGCTATATTATTAAGTTTAGTGTCCATTTTGAAAACCTAAAATCAGTTCTGGTGGAGAGGAATACAACAAATTCAAATCCCAACCTGTGTAAACTGTATTAAAATTCAACTACTGTACAACATGGAAACATTGTTCGTTTTTCATAAGTCAGTTGTGTATATTTCCCCGTTCCAGATGGAGACGGAGCCGATCGTGGCCTCAGAGCCGGTGTTCTCGGCCCCTCCCTCGGTGCAGGTGGGACGTCCCGCTGCAGACCTCCCCAATGGCTCCAGCGCCCCGCCCAAACCCGAGGAGCGCCCCGGCAAACTCACCCCCGAGACGCTGGCCGCCATCGAGGACGAGGAGCTTCTCGACAAAATGGTCAGGCTTTTACTGCTGTTGGATTACACCAAGTCTGGTTTTCAAAAAGGTTCTGCTGTCACAAATGAACCTGGGCTGCCTCAAAGCTGCTGTTGGATCTGGCAACCCAGAGTGAGGAGGTCATTCTGCGTTTTGATCGGATAAACACATTCAAAAGCAAATGAAAAAGATCAATACATTTGTTATCAGTTGAAATATGCTTGATTTGAGCAAGTTTAATTCATATCTGGAGTTAAAATGTATCATATTTAATAATACTGAACAAACTCTTCCATGCGCAGTTATTCAAGCGTTCATGGACAGTTTTTACATGTATCCGTGCGTGTGATCTTGCACACCTGGCGTGTGGCGTAGACAAAAAGATGGTTAATGGAACAATGCTACCAGCCGAGCTACAACACGTCAGATTTGAGGTCGCTATCAAACCTTTTCTTGATTTTAGTTGGTGCCAAAGACAATGGAGTCTTGGGTAAATGTTTAGAAAGTTTTTAACACTCAAATTCACTTAATGGTGGCCACCAAACAGTGTCACATCAGCCTCTTTCGGACTGTTCAATAAACAAAGTGGAAATCAGGTGTAATAAAAGTTTAAAAGTCACTGTAGATGTCTAACGGCTGGAGGTACAGCAGCCTAAAACTAGCAGGTTATGTGTGACTTCTTTATTTGAGTCTGGTTTAGAAAGAAAAAAAGCTTACTGTAGGTTTGCTTACATTAATAATTACCTGAACTCTGAACATTCATCAGGAGTGATGTGAAACTGCATTTCATATTGGAGTCAAAGGTCACGTTAAAGTTTTTCTTCATGTCTTTTTTGTGGAGCACTTCTAGAGTGGTTCTCAGTGCTTTTCTCCCAGTGACTCTTATTTTACCAGTGGATACATTGGTGATCCTCCCTGAGAATCTCCTGTCTTAGTAGAAAAACAAAGTTTATTTATTTATTTATTTTTTTAAATTAAGATATAACAGTATAACATATTTATAAAATATCAAGTAATTACTGTGCAATCCCTTGATTATAATTCAAACTATTCACTTTGGGCCTCATTTTAAGGGCCCTCTGGACACCTCCTGAGAACCTTTTCCCCAAAATTTGGATCCCAACCCCTAGATTAGGAATCACTGGTCTATCTTATATAAAAAAAATTACATATGTCGACCATAAACTGCAAAATAATATACAAAACAGACGCGGCTCTCACTCGGTCTACCAGAGGCTGTGCACGTCAGAAATGAAGTCTAATGATGGAACAGTATTTGTCTGTACATTTATACCAGGGGTGGGCAATTATTTTGACGCAAGGGCCACATTGGATTTTTACACTTGCCTGGGGGCCGGACCATTTTACACACGCTACTACACATAGACTTAATGCCTAAAATACACAAAAAAATACTACAGAATAGCAAAAATCATTACCTTTATTTAGTGGGAACAGTGCAGTTGATCGCTCCTTTTATCCAATGCATCAACGTTTGGTGTTATTCTAGTGGTGGCTGTTCTCAAAACTGATTTTTAATGAACAAGCAGCTGCTCAGGAAACTATAAAATGACAAATGCACCACACCTAACTCATACAATTTTTTATTAAATGCTTTGCGGGCCAGATCAAAATGCCAAAAGCCCCCGGGCCTTAGTTTGCCCCCCTCTGATTTATACTGAACTTGAAATACATTTTTTAGTTTTTGTAACAAATAATTAACAATTAGAAGAGTAGTGCTGTTTTTTGTTTGTTTGTTTGTTTTTTATGAAGTGTCTTATTTGTGTGACTTGTTGTAAATCACTGAACACAAATTTGTGCTTTTTGTCCAGCTGGATGAGTCCAAAGACTTTGAGGAGAGAAGGCTGATCCGGGCCGCCATGAGGGACCTGAGGAAGAAAAAGAGAGGTAAGTCCACCACACAGACCACCACCACCATCATCATCATCATCATCATCATCATCATCATCATCATCATCATCTGTAGTGCAGATATAATGAGCCTAACTGTGACCCCGCAGAGGCCATGCTGGGCTGCACGCAGGAGGAGATGGGTAGGACGCTGTGTGCTCTGTGCGTTTGAATGGCATGATGGGATATGTTTTTTCCATACAGTTCAACGA
The DNA here is from genome assembly GCA_019453435.1 of Rhinogobius similis. Lineage (NCBI taxonomy): Eukaryota > Metazoa > Chordata > Actinopteri > Gobiiformes > Gobiidae > Rhinogobius > Rhinogobius similis. The sequence goes on along the minus strand of CM033638.1, from coordinate 34,094,847 downwards.
TGCATGATGACTCCTGCACATGTACATTTAGGGATTTGTGTGTCTTGGGTGCAGTTGTGTAACACCCAGCTTGTCCTTGGAGTTCACGTGTTGGATTTTGACATAACATCAGCACGTGTCCCAAACAGAGCAGCGTTTGTCATTTTACAGGGGATGTATTCTGCAAAATCGGCTTTAATGAGCCTTTAACATTTTAACAACAGTATTTCGTCATCATTAGTTTACTCAAAATTGTATTTAATTGATCCCTGCCTGTTTGCATTAATCCTTCTCCAGAGAAAATTCTTGTTTTCCCCGCCCACATTCTCCTCCTCCTTCTCTACTGTGATGATTTGAAAAATTCAGACTCTGAGTGACACATGTAGAGTTCTAAAATGTCACATAGACACTTTTGAAAAATTAAAAAAAACATGTAAATGACAATGTGCTGCTTTTTACAGTGAAATGTCACTATTTCAGTTGTCAGAACAGGAAGTCGGTAGATTTGTTTCATCGTCGTTTTATTTCAGTATTGCTGTTGACATTGAACGAAAAGTAAAATGATGATCTCCTTATGTTATAGTTCAATACTAAGTACAGAAAAGGTCATAGTATGCCTCTTAAAGTTGACAACTAGAACAGTAAATGGTAAATATTAAAATATCAGTATTATTTCAACAGGAATACAGTGTTGCGTTGGATTTTGTCTGAAAATCCCTTTAACCTTTAAGCGTGCAATGATCTGATACCAGTTTTACACCAGATGCCCTACCTGACTCAACCTAAATAACTGATCCTGACTCAGCCCCAGAAGAACACATACGTAATGTATATTAGGCGCTGTACCTGATTTTTATTATTATATCTATTTTTTCATGTAATAAAGTAAAACTGTTCTTGCTGAAGCACAGATACACCGTAATAGCAACTCTCAGGGTCAAAATCAGATCATTATAAAACTTTTTGTCATTTGTGAACCAGGAGGGATGTTAGCACACCAGTGGGATTTGAAAAGTACATATAAACCATTGGGATGACTAATATGGACGCTCGGCATTTGTTACAAATTGAGGACTACATCTGGACCACAGCAAACATTTAAAACGTACTAGTTCTGATCTTTTTTGTCATTTTAAAATGATAAAATGACGTACAGTGCTATTAACTAGAAAACGTATTAACCATTCATTTTATTTGAAAACTCAGAGCGCTTAAGTCACTGCAGTGTGGTGTTGTGTGGTGCACGATAGCTGACCCTTCCACGTATGTGTGTTTGTTTATCTATCTAGTCCTTGTTTTTGAGGACTTTACCTCACAATCCACATGTTTTGAAGATGGATATGAGGTGTATTTTGGGTGAGGGACGGTGCAGACAGGTGACCAGTACAAACGACGCATGTGGTTCATATTTATTATAGTTTTACATCAGACAAGTAGCAGTTTGACAAAAAAATGTGAAAAAAAAGTTGAAAATGACAAGTAACACTGAATCCCTTCATGTCATCTGTACACAACATCCCAGCTGAAATGCAGGGACATTTGAGGCTCAAGGAACACATTTTTCAGTTTTAAGGTGAATTTAAGAAAATGAAGACGTTGTCATTTGTGCTAGGTAACAGTTGTGTCACATCTGCTGCCCGTGTCCAACCAGGAACAAAATTTAAACTTTACCAAAATTGTCAAAGGAGGAAAAACTCGGCAAAAAACGTAACATTTCCCTTAGATTGAAAATGACACTTGAATGGAAGTTGAAACGTCTCGATTTTTAAAACGGCGTCCAGATGACTTCCATTGAAACTTTTTGCTTGAATAGATAGACAGATAATAAAGGTCCCAAGTTTGATTCCAGAACCTGTGTGGTGTTGTAAACATGCTAACCTTCCATCTAATCAAACCAAGTGCCTGGCTCAAATCTGGATGGGCCCTGGACACTTGGACACTCGGCTGAAAGATGTCTGAATACAGTGAACAAATAAAAGCGGAAAACGATAAGTCTACCTTAGTTTGAAATCCTAGTGTGGTCTCAGGTTAGGTTCAGGCTCCCCACCGTCTGGTCACATGAACCCCACATGCCTTAATGTGGAAAGAATGTCAGAGGTGATTCCTGTATGTCTCTTCCATGCATCTGTGGAGGCTCTGTGTTTTTCCACTGCCTCGGCTCAGTCTTCCCTCACGCTCTTTGCTCTGCTCCTCTACAGACCAGAGGGAGAAGGAGCGAGAGAGCCGCCTGCAGGAGCTCCGGCAGCAGAGGGACCAGAAGACGACGTCCAGAGCGGGGACAGGAGCGGGGACAGGGGAGGTGGTCATCAGGAAGCTGGAAAAGTCTGCCGACGGAAACACGCTCAGCCAGGTCACCAAGACGGACCGATTCGCACAGTCTGGTACGCTTTTGTCACCATACAGCACGTTCACGTTACACAGAGCCCCTCACAATTTGTACAGTCTTGTGCTTTCAGTATATTGCAAAGGACGATTTAATCCCATATTATGAAGTATTGCGATCCATTATTTTTTTCTTATTTGTACAGCAATAGATACAGTCAGTAAGTAACACCCACTTACGGCTCTCTGTGGGGGAAACAATCCATTCATTTTAATGGAGAACAGCAGCTTTATCATTCACTGTTCAAAAACTACAAATTTGTTTAAACATCCAGCTACAGAACAGTGTGTAAACTTTTCTGAAGTAACTCCAGGTCGACAACATCTGTTAAGACTCAGTTGTGACTCGACTTGAATTAGTTGTGCTTAAAATTCACATAATTTGACAGAAAATGTATTAAAAGAGGGAAAAAGTTGAGTTTCTTATTAATCTATGCACCAAGTATTATGGTTCGATATTATGGTTCAATATTATGGTTCAGTATGATGGTTCAATATGATAAGGAACTGCAATACTTTGCCTTGAATGAATTTAAATGCACAAATCAAGTTTCCAAAAGTGATAAAATACATAAATCAGTGGCAACGTGCAAATGCACAGTGATGGCTGGAGTTCTTCTCTTTTTTATAATGCCAGAACCAGCTTAATGTACAAGATGTTCATTGTGTGGTTTCCAATATGAAACGCATATCACCAAGCTGCTTTACAATATAATGCATAGCACAATATATGGTCCCAGCCCTACTATCTACACTTGTTTACATACAGGCTGGAATAAATGTATTGTTTCTGTCAAAAATAAATACAAAAAATATTACATTACAATAAAAAATGTTGATTCTTAGTTCAACCACACACATAAAATAAAAATCCTTATGAATAACAATTCGTTGTGTTAGTTATAGCTTAGCTTGGTAATGCACTTAAAGACAAGCCCTGAAAAATGTATAAAACATGCGTTCTTACTGTGAGTGGGCTTGCATCTCCACAAACCTGACTCGTGCTTGACCTCCAGTTTGTTCCTATAGAGATGCTGCTCTTTTGCTATAATATTCCACAGTATATGTTATGATCTATGTCCACGGAGAATCCTCAGAAGTGTGTTATTAACTTTCTATTTCCATGGAGTCCTGCAGGTGACTTCCCACCTCCAAAAGTTACACAGTGTTACTTTAACTTTTAAGGTGCTAAATAAAAGCTTTGTTGATAATATTTCACAAACATTGCCTGTTCTGTCTGTTCACAGATGACGGGAGCAGATCCAGTCGGAGCACTGTGGTTGAGACCAGCTATGTTCAGAAAACCGACAGTACGTCCACTGCTTTGTTTTGAGAATGGTCATCATCACATTCACCTCCTGCAATATCAGCCTCAGCCCACACTGAGTCTGTTTAATATTCTGTAATATTCTGGAGTAATGCCATGGCTTCACTTAACCACGTGAGGGAAACCTGATTATTCACAGCGCTCTGTTGTGAAGGTGTTTATGCCTGTTTCCCTGCTCCAAACGTCTGCCTCATAATTGTGTCTCACTGTGTATCATACATTACACTGACACAGGTTAACCTTTTCCACAACGTGCCTCCAGTCTATAAAAGACGTCATTTTGGATTTAGTATTTAGATCTTACTGTTACACACCAGCTCTGCTCAGGTGAAGGACAACACAACATATTACAACAGAACATAAAGAAGTCAAATGGAAAAATGTAGGGATTATTAGCTTTACATCACAAATATAAATAGAAAATACAGGTTTATGTAAAGAAATAAACTGTTAAAGAGTTATATAATGATACTAAAGGACAACAAAACTAGGATCTAAAAAGAGTAAATTGATCCAGCAAAATAAAATGCATGAAATGAGGCATTAGTCAATTTTGCAGTCACTTAAATGAACTAATGGTGACCTCTAGTGTGTAGTTTTGATTACTACAGATGGTACAATACAGAGCGACACTGGTGTGAGCAAACAGTGGCTTAGGAGTAGGATGAGACAGTGGGATTCATAGTCTGTTAACCAGGAAAAGGAAACTTCAGTGACATATTTTAAACATGAAACAAAGGCACAAATGAAAGAAACACACAAGCAGTGCAGTAGAGATCGACCGGTGTAGTTTTGTGGCTACTGATATTTTTCAGCTGATCTGCAGGGCCCCCAGTTTATACAGTTTGAAATAGCAACAAATGTATCCATTTCACTGCAAACCCACGAGAGAGCGTCATAGACACATTTGTGCTGGCCCGTTTAAGCGTCCCCTGAGAGGTCTGGTTCATTTTGGCTCCTGGCACAAAACAAGCAAGCAACAAACAAGACGGCAAAAAGCAGAGACAGAAAATAATCATTTCTCTCCAAACACTGATTTGATCTTGTGATTAAAAAGCCCTATTTCCACTGATTCTAACTTATATGTTGAGCCCACATTACCCAATTTAGTAATCTTAAGCAGTTTGTCAAGAGAGTTTCATAAAGTTTATTTTTGTTAAAAACACACAAATCTTGGACCTGCCACGGAGTCTATAGTTCTCATCTTTATCTGATTCTGACTTAGTTTGGTGGAGGGCACCTGTGGTAAATATTTAGCATAGATTTACATTTGTGAAGTTGACGTTTGTGAAGAAATTTTGAAAAATAAAAGTGTGAAATGACAGGAAGTAGCGCTGAGTTCTAAAACAGAATCCCTCTGTGATGTCATCAAAAAGTGACGCGCCATTGAAAATGCAGGGACAAGTTACCCAGAACGGACACATTTTTCAGACAGTTTAAATGACCATTCAACAAAATGAAGGCGTTATCAGGTATTATTTATCAAATCATAACTATTGTGTAATGTATGTGGATTTTGACCCTTGCTTTCTAAATGGTTGCTAGGTAACAGTTGTGGAATCATCTCTACCTATGTCATTTGCTGTCCATGACCGACCAGGAAGTAACATTATAAACATTACAAAAACTGTCAAACTGGGGACAAATTGGCAAAATGTTTAGTACAATCTTAAATATAATCATGTTTTTCTAAAAATGTGTTATCTAACCTGTCATATAGACTTTAAAATATACTTGTTTAAAGATAAAAGTTAGATGTAGTCTGTCCATGTACGTGTAACAAACCAGCGTTCGTACACTTGCACAGAAGCATCTGCGCGTGCACACATTTAATTTAGTCACAAACAAAACAAAGCTAGCAAAGCATGTTTGCAACAGCTGCTTCCTGTTTATCGACCCAAAATATTATTTCCAGTGCATAAGTGCATGGATTGTGTTTGTGTGTGTTTCAGGAGGAACAGTCCAGTCGAAGTCCTACAGCTACTCTTCGTCCTCTTCGTCCTCCTCTACCTCCACCAAGAAAGTGGGCAGGTTTGTTTCCGCCCATGTTCAACTCAACGAAGCGTGTATCCATCCCTATCTGTACGGCAAATTGTACCGACAGAAGGTCACCAAAAAGATACATGACATGCAATTGCCCTGATATATAATATTTAATAATCAGTTTGTGATTTCTTTTTGGACAATCAACATTTCTAAGAAGTCTGTTTAGCAAACTGTGTTTTTTTTTTTAAAGCTTTTTCTCTTTCTCACCAAATTAACAGATACAATACACAGCCTTGTTATTATAAAAAAACAAATCAATTCTGAAAACATTCATAGCTTGCTTGTGGCTTGACTCATTGTGAGCCTGTTTAAATCCACTTCTCTCGTTGATCTGGAGCTTTGTAAATCTAAAAACTCTAAAAAGGTCCTTCTTTCTCCTGCTCGATCATTCGTACATCCTGGTGCGCAATAATAATCTACAAGCTCCGATACGTTTGATCATACGTCTGATAAAGTTTGTTTATTACGGCCGACATGGTTAGTTTTTAAGTTAATTCACCTGCCAGTGTGAGGTTTGGTGGTGCATGCTGGGATAGTGTGACGACAACTGCAGGAGCTCAACGTGATGAGAATACTTCTAAAAGAAATTTGAATATAATTGCAAAAAAATGTCTGATAAGTACATTTATTCATTTAAAAAAAGCCCAAGTATTACACACTTGTCTTGTTTGTGTTGTGAGGTTTTGTTGTTGTGTTGTGCCCAGCGTGTTTGACCGTGAGGACGACAGCCTGTCTCGCAGCAGCGGCGGGGGCCTGGCTGCCGTGGAGAGGAGGCAGGCGGAGAGGAGGAAGGAGCTGATGAGGGCTCAGACCATGCCCAAGGCCTCCTCCATGCAGGCGCGCAAAGCCATGATCGAGCGGCTGGACAAGGACGCCTCGGGAGGGTGAGCACAGGACCCAGACTAGCAGAGATTCTACTGATACTATCCACTACTGCTAATATAAGAATCTGCTTTACATTTGCTGAACTGCCACCTAAATTATTGGCTTATCTGATTATTATCAAATCAAATCTATTTATTTTTGTAGTGCCCTAAATCACAACAACAGTTTCCTTGATGGGCCACAAGTAGAAAGCAGTTTAAATAAACAATGTTCAAGAGAATTTAGCAAATGGATAACTGTCCCAGAGCGCCCCCTGTCCTCGACCCTCCTTCTCGGCAAAGAAAAACTACAAAAACCCTGTGGGAAAAAGTAAGTTCATCCAGGCACATGGGAACATCCAGGTCTACAGGTCAGGGTCGTCACTGGAGCAGCCGCCACAGTGTCTGAAACAGTCTCCCCTCCCCGAGGGAAGTGGAGAAAGAGAAAAAACATGTGAACAGCAATGAACAGACTACATGTGAACTAAAATCTTAAATATTGTTGAGAGGGAATGTAGGAAGAACCAGAGGACAGTGTTCAAGCTCCATACTTCCTCCAGCAGAGTTGCTCCTAGGGCAGCGGAACTAAAACTGTAGGTTTTTATTTCTGTTCCTAACTGGCCTGACCATAACCTAGTTCAAAGAGGAACGTTTTGAGCCTGGTCTTAAATGTAGAGACTGTGTGGCCTCTTAAACACGAACAGGAGCTGGTTCCATAACACAGGAGCTTGGTAGCTAAACGCTCGACCTCCTACTGTGCTTCAGAGGCTCTAGGACCAACAATAGTCCAGCATTTAGAGAGAGAAGTGCTCTGTTTGGATGGTACGCTACTATCACATTTTTGAGGTCGAATGGCTTTATAGGTCAGGAGGAGGATTTAAAATTTGATTCTAAACTCAACAGAAGCCAGTGAAGTGACTCTAACACCGGTGTAATGTGCTCTCTTCTTCTAGTACCTGTTAATAATCTTGCAGCATTTTAAACCAGTTGAAAGCTTTTTCTAGAGCTTTTAGGACGCGCTGCAGGGTGTTACTGTAGTCTAATCTGGATGTGACAAATGCATGGATGAGTTTTTCAGCATCATAATCCTACTTGTCCTATCTTTTTTTTTTTTTTTACCATGTAAACGTTCCCACTGTCCCTGTCCACAGCTCTGGGGGTCCTGCTGCAGTGAAGATCAACAGGGTCCAGCGCTCCACCAGCTTCGGAGTCCCCAACGCCAACTCCATCAAACAGATGCTGCTGGACTGGTGCCGAGCCAAGACCAGGTCCTACGAGGTGAGCAGAACCCAGGCTTGTCCGTCCTGTCAGCACGGGGGAGTACACGGAGCTCATTTAGTGTACTGTGTGTCCTCTCCTCTGCAGCACGTGGACATCCAGAACTTCTCGTCCAGCTGGAGCAACGGCATGGCCTTCTGCGCTCTGGTGCATCACTTCTTCCCCGAGGCGTTTGACTACAGCTCCCTCAACCCCGCCGAGCGCAGACACAACTTCGACCTGGCCTTCAGCACGGCCGAGTGAGTGACCGCTGTGCGCACACACACATACGCACACACACTTACTACAACACCAGGGCCGTCCGAGGAGGTCGTCAAAGCGGTGTTCTTCAGCCCAGACAGCGGGTGGCGCTCTGGACAGTCTCCTCCACCTCTCCTCTCTCTGTGTCCCTCACACGCTGTAGTTGGACCGGGCACTGAGCTGGTGTCACCATGTCATGTCCTGTTATAGACGACACATGCACACGATTGTCACTACAGTCTGTAGTTGTGTGTCACCTGAGCACCAGTGTTTAGAACCACCAGATGTACTGTTTCTGTGTAAAATGGGCTCCTATACATTGTGATTCCAATCAGTAATGGTTATAGGGATTAGAGGTTAGTTTTAAAACGGTCTGAAAAAAGTATGAAAAACTGTGTGCTGTTATACTTCATCAAGTACTTTTCACTAGGCAGTAGTACAAAAGATAGTTCTTTTTTTCTGGCCTGAATGCTTTATTTGAAGACAGTTGTTAGTGTGAAATGGGGAGAGACATTCAGCATATGGTCGAGGGCTGGACTCAAACCCACAACGTCGAGGTGTGAGTAATTACATATTTGCTACTTCTTTAACCTCTGCACCACGAGAGAGCACACAATGAAACATTTGTACTTATATGTATATTACTGTAGTAAGGATTAAAGAACCAGAGCCAAAGCTTTATGCAGTTTTAATGATGACATGAGGCCTGTTTCCACTGGTTCACTTTGGAGTGGATTGGTACGGTGCAAAGGGGCCTCCACTGTCTTAAGTGAACCGTACTGGCCCAGTTAAGCACTCATGGGGGCCCTCTGGTGGCTACAAGGCCCTAAGCAGCTGTTTAGTCTATTTACATTGTCGACTTGAGGATGTCTCAGATTTGGAGTACATTAAGAGATGTAATTCTCAAATGCATGGGAGCCCTGTTTTACTGTATGTACTTGTACTGTGTGTACTGTGTGTACTGTGAGTACTGTGTGTACTGTGAGTACTGTGTACTTTTGGGTTGTGTGGTTGTTGTGCTCACTGTTCTGTAGATGAAGCATGTCACAGTGTAATGTTTGTGTCACTCACTCTGCTGCTGTTCACTGCTCTCTCTGTACACCCTGTATCTCTCTCTGTCCATTCTCTCTCCACTCTGTCCCTCTCCCTCCTTCTCTCCCTCCGTCTCTCCCCCTCTCTCCCTCCCTCTGTCCCCTGCACGTCCCCCTCTCTCCCTCCCTCTCTCTCTCTCCCCCTCTCTCCCTCCCTCTCTCCCCTGCACGTCCCCCTCTCTTCCCCTCCCCCTCTCCCTCCCTCTCTCCCCCCTCACCCTCTCTCCCTCTCTCTTCCTCTCTCCCTCCCTCTCTCTCTCTCTCTCCCCCCTCTCTCCCTTCCTCTGTCCCCCGCACGTCCCCCTCTCTCTCTCCCTCTCTCTCTCTCTCCCCCCTCTCTCCCTCCCTCTGTCCCCTGCACGTCCCCCTCTCCCGCCTGGTCGGTGGCCTCAGGAGGATGGTGGACTGTCCTCAGCTGCTGGACGTGGACGACATGGTGAAGATGCGTGAGCCCGACTGGAAGTGCGTGTACACGTATCTGCAGGAGTTCTACCGCGGCCTGGTGACCAAAGGCCTGGTCAAAACACGTGGCAACAGCAGCTAGACCCAGCTCCAGCTCTGCACCCGTCCCAAACATGGTGAGACAGGCCCACAGGGACAGCACCAAAAGGCTGGAGTCTCTGCTCTGGTTGACAGTGGGTTTAGGGGTTTTTAGTCTCAGTTTTTGAACATACAACGGAAAAAAAATTGTATTGGATCAAAATTCTCCTGTTGAAAGATAAAAAAAAATGTTCAGAAAAATAATCAGTAGTAGTCATATTTTCATGTTATGTAGTCTGGTGGACCATACAGACAAAACAGTGACATTATTAAATCATAATGTCAAAAGAGAATAAACTACTTCTATTTTCATCCATAAAACACTTCTCACACATTCTCTATCTAGAAGTCTTCAGTCAACATGGTTCAACCTTTATTTGGTTGATAAGTCTCCACTTTATTTGCAGTGGAATACTCTGAGAAGACAGCAACATCTAGTGGTCAAAAGACACGACTTAAAACTCTTAATTCAGATCAACTAAAACCTTTTGTTTTAGAAGCAAAAAGTACCAAATTATCTGAACTTGGGGATTAATATACAATATAGATATTATAAAATTGAATATCTCAATAATAATAATAAGGTTTATATTTTTGTGCTGAGACCTGCTGTACGTGAATGGACTGTAAAGTTAACCACAAAAAAAAGCAGAAATGATTCTCTGGTTTCAGTTTTCTTTTTATTTACAATATAGTATGATTTAATAGTTTGTTTTTCTTCAAGTCTGTATGCAGTATCTTGTCTTTCGACGTGTGCCACCTTGAGAGTGACGTCTGTAGATGATGAATGATCTTACTATCCAACTTCCTAACCCTGACGTTTTACAAAACCTTGAGTTATTCCGAGCTTTAAACAGCAACAACGAAATATGTTATTGGTGAAATATTTGCGCTGGTCCTGCTCCACTGTCCTCATTGGTCAATCGTCAGGCAGATTAAGGTGATGTAAGCCACGTTTTCACTGGTTCACTTTAGAGTAGATTCATCTAAAAGCGTCTCCACTGTCTTAAAAGAACCGATCCGACCTGTTTAAGTGATCCAAAGTGGGCCGTGAGAGGTCTAGTTTCCACAGCTGTCTGGTTCGTTTTTGGCTCCCAGAACACTTTAGTGTAAGATGACTGGATGAAAGAGAACACAAACTCAGCTGAAAACAAGACGGCATAAAGCAGAAACTGAAAGTAATCAAATCTCACCAAACACTGACTTGACCACTGTGTTTCCACTGATGCTGACTGATGGTGAGCAAAACAAATCACACATTAGCATCAGCTGTTTCCTGTTTATTAACGCACGGCACTCACTTTGGCAAGACCCAAAGTCTGATATTTCCAGGTCATAATGATCTAACGTCATCCAAAGCCAATGCATTATATAAAGAGAGGTTAAAACACAGCGTAGAGACTTTGCAGAGAAGGAAATAAATACAGAAGAAGCTGAAGACAAAAAGGAAGTAGTTTCATGTTTACTCCAGCTTTAGCCTCGTAGAAGTGTAAAACGTGATGGTTCTGGTCCCTCCTGCTGTACTCTGTGGTTGGGATCCTTGTGGATTTTTGTTACTCTGTGGTTAAGTTTTCTATGGGAAGTAACATTAACACAGCATTAAAAGTAAAAGTGCCCAGAACATAGTGAGTCGTGCCTCGCTGATCGATGTCTGTGTCTGTGTCTGTGTCTGTGTCTGTGTGCCTGTGCCTGTGTGCCTGTGCCTGTGCCTGTGCCTGTGCCTGTATGTGTGCGTGTGCGTGTGCGTGCCTGTATGTGTGCGTATGTGTGTGTGTGCCTGTATGTGTGCGTATGTGTGTGTGCAGGACGTACGCCAGGTGCATGCCTCTGCTGGAGGTGGAGGATATGATGATCATGGGGAACAAGCCGGACTCCAAGTGCGTCTTCACCTACGTCCAGTCTCTGGTCAACCACCTGCGGCGCGTGGAGATGTCCCGGGGGCTGCCCTCTGACCTTTGACCCCTCACCTCTGCCGCTCCAGGGAAACTGCAGGAGCCAAAGTTTGGATCACACGTTTAAGCTTTATGGTTTGAGTGCTTCAGTTATTTTTCTCATTGCAAACTGAACATGTAAAGGACTTGAAAGGACTTTATTTAAGAACACTTATCATTTCAAATGCACTTTACAAGTTTAACAAGTGTCTCAGAACTGCTCCAGGCTCAAAGCACACACAGCTGCCCTGAGGCGGACTGAGGGGAACATGGCTGCATCTCTACGACTTCTACCAGTCACTCGCTCACAGTCTATTCCCAAAAGTAGGCGGGCTGAGGTGTCTTGCCCAATGACACTGGTCCATGCGGGATTTGAACTTTCTGGTTATAAAGAGAGCCATGGAAGATCATTAGTTTCATCGATTTTATTTTTTACGCTGAAAAACATGTTCAAATTCTAAACGTCAAATTTACCTTTTAAATATTCAGTGCATATATTTTCAAGCTTTCAAATTCAGGAATCAAGAAAATTGGTGTGTATGTTTTTGATTAAGGGCCTGAAATACATGCATTGAATATTTATTAGTGCATTTTTATTTGTATTTGTTTGAATAACAAATGTATCTGAAAGATATATATTACCAAATTACAGTTAATGAAATTCTGAGTAAAAGTCCAGCCCGGGTCTTTCTGTGGAGTTTCTCCTGTGTCTGGGTGAGTTTCCTTAAGTTTATTCCATCAACCTCAAACATGTACCACAAGTAAAACTGTCTAACAAAGATCCTGACCAAGTGTAGACCCAGCTCTGGAGCTGGTCCCACTGTTCTGGACTGACTCAGACCCTCCCTCAGTGCAGCAGGGCTAACCTGAGGACACACCTCTTTACAGGGACAATAAGACACCCTGTGATTCAAAAGTTCTGAAGTGAAGTCCTTTGACGTCCTGCACATCTACTCTTTGCAGTGCTTTGTGAAACCTCTAAACTGTGTCACATTTCTACTCCACTTTTGGTATTCGACAGGCCGAGTTCACGTGGAGTCGTAACATTCTGCAGAGCTCCTCCACAAACCCAGACGGAGCGCGCTTTTTACACTTCTCTGCTCAAATCTGCTTATTGCAACGTCGTATAAAGCAAGCAAAAATGCATTCTAACATAAACTTTTAGAGATTTCTTTAAAAACGGACGATGAAACGGTAGAACGTGAACTCAGCCTGTTGAATAACCAACATATTTGAGCTATATTTATGTGTCAGGCCAATTTAAACTGCTGTATATATAGTTAAACAGTTATTGAAATGTTATGTTCAAAATTGCAGCTCACAATTGTAATTTTTAAACTTGTTTGTCACTTTTTATACTTTGCTTTCTTCATTAAATGTGTGCGCACTCTCGAGACGGGCTGTCCAGTATGAGAACAACAAAACGTGATTAAATATTGTCAAATTCCAGCACAGATTTCACAACCCTATTCCATCAATTTGTAAAGAAATGTTATTTTTTACAATACGGACAATAAAAATGCCTACATTTTCATCTTTGGGTTGCTATGACGACGCATTGTTCAGCCCTGATCAAAGGTCTTCGCTTTGCTAAATATCGATTTTGTCATTTCTGGTACTTTATCCAACACGGCTTGAAATTATTTTAAAACTATTTATGCATTACCAAGCTAAGAATGAAGACACTTTGTTTTTATAATGTGCCTGTTGTCCAGATTTGATAATAATTTAATAATTCCTACAAAAGTGCTCCCACACACGCCGTTTTTAATGTATTTATCATAGGTTTTTAAGTGTAATGTTTTTTATGCTTAGTGTGTACATGGTTGTGCTTTTTACGTGTTTGTTCAGCGACACTTTGGTGGATAGATAGTTCTGGCTGTACATTTAGAACAAAGAAATGGATTTATGAGTATTGTTTGGCTGGGTTTTCAGAGATGATGTCGAGAGGAATGTGGAGAGTGAAGGTTGTGTACATAAAAGCTCACGTCACACGTCTGTGCACCACTTTATCTGTAAATGAATAATTAAACTCTTTTGAGAATTTGTGTGTGAGTATATTTTGTTCATGACAATTCTAAAGGCTGCTGTGTCAAACATAAGGCACAAATATGGATTGCAATTATTTAAAAACGCAAAGATGTACATTTTAAAGTGCTAGGAATGTTTTTAAAATATTTATTAGTCAAGCGTGCTCAAAGCCTTGGTCGTTTAGGGCCAGTTTAGTCCCGATTGGTCTTTCACAAGCGCCGTGTTAAAGTTGAGGATACACTTGGACTAAGCCTCGAACTAAACCAGGACAAATCAGGTTTAAACTCAGACAAAATAAAGTCGACGTCAGAATTATGGTGATATATTAGTTTTACATTAATAAAATATCAGTTTGTGAAGTGCAAACTGACAGGAATTTGAGGAAAAACAATGACATCACACTGACACTGACTTCAAACGTTTGGCACAATGTTTGGCACATTTTCCTGGCGCTTTGAACTTCGATTCAACCAAATAAAGGTGGTGTCTGTTTTTATTTATTTCTATGTACATTGAAGAGTTTGGGGTCATGGGTTCTTCGCAGTAAATAGTAAGATTTATAACTACTAAGTAATATTATAAATCAAAACAAAAAACAAACTGTAATTGTCTTTAGCAAATTCTGAAAAGTAATTTATCTTTACTGTGTTTTAATAAAACGAGCCATCCAACCAATGGCAAGCAAGCAATTAACAGTCTAATAATACAATCTAAAACTAGTAATTAACTGTTTCATTCTAGTATTTATTTCACACAAAAAATAAATCATAGCCCAATGACAACTTAAGACACGTTTGTTCACTTTATTAAAATAATACAGTGTAACTTCAGGTGGTTTTCCCAAGTTAAGGAGACATATGATGCAGTTTTGGCTTTAGCATCGTTGGTCATGTTTTGCAACCTAAAATCAATTATAATAACAAAGAAACATTTGTAACAGTAACCGCCCTCTGCTAGCAACAGTGGTGAAGTGACAAAATATCTAAAACATGAAAAGATAAATTAGCAGTATGGCTATTGTCACCATGAAATGTAAGCTACGACGTAATCTAAGCTTTAATAATGCAAACAACTATGATTAAAGCCACAAAACACACAACATGTCCCCTTTAAACATGAATCATGATGAAAAAACAAACAAAATCACAGGTCATTAGTTTGTTGTGGACCCGTTCTCCTGCAGGCCCCTGAACCCCCCGCGGGCCCCGCCTGGCCCACACCAGCAGAGCGTCGGCCCCAGACCTGCAGCGCTTTGTGCCTGGGGCGTCATCGGGCGTGGATGTGGGCGAGCGGGACACGGCGGGCGAGCTCAGGGTGTGATCCGGGCCACGTGCAGTCAGTCTCCCACGGGTGCTCTGGACCGGACGCACCGCACCTCACCCGGGCCGACACTGGAGAGAGAGGGAGGGAGAGGGGTAGAGACGGACAGAGAGAGAGAGAGAGAGAGAGAGAGAGAGAGAGAGAGAGAGAGAGAGAGAGAGACAGACAGAGAGCCAGACAGAGAGACAGAGCGAGAGACAGAGAGAGAGACAGACAGAGAGACAGAGAGAGAGAGAGAGAGAGAGAGAGACAGACAGAGAGACAGAGACAGACAGAGAGACAGAGAGAGAGACAGACAGAGAGACAGAGACAGACAGAGAGACAGAGAGAGAGACAGACAGAGACAGAGAGACAGAGAGAGAGACAGACAGAGACAGACAGAGAGAGAGAGAGACAGACAGAGAGAGAGAGAGACAGAGACAGACAGAGAGAGAGAGAGAGCCAGACAGAGAGCCAGACAGAGAGACAGAGCGAGAGAGAGAGACAGAGAGAGGGATTTTTAGATTTACAGATGGACAAACGAGATGAAATGGAAAAATGGCATGAATCTCTTCAGATGCAGATGAAACATTGTAGATGACGTAAAATAAAAAGAAGAGGTTTACATTCTGTTTAGTCTTTGTGTGATCTCAATAAATCTAGTTTTCTCCGAAAAAGCAAACTGAATGAGCTGAGGAATTGTAGGAGATCAAACAAACCATCAAGTGGCCCACAAGGTTGGAAGGTGGCCAGTTAATGAAATGGGAGGTTATTTTATTTAATACTTGTTCCTCTTGTATTCAGTAATAAACTAAGTGTAGATCATCACTTTACACTTTAACTGAATATTGATCTAAAACTGATGTTTTAAACAGGAACAGATCCATCGACTTGAAAAGTGGCTATTTTTGCACATGTTTGACACGGAGTGTGAATCTTTCAAAGAACTGCATGCGAGCACAGAGCTGTGGGCTGAGATAAGGGGTAGGTGAAAATGGAAATTTTCTGAGCGCTCATGTCTCAAAAGCAGGTGCATGAGCTTCTTATGGCCACAGTGCCCCGTCCCAAGCAGGTCACTGCCAGTGTGAGAGTGCTGTGTGTGAATGGCTGGTGGTGGTGGGAGGAGCCAATGGCGCACACTGGCAGCCTTTTCCATCAGTCTGCTCCAGGACAGCTGTGGCTACAATAGTAGCTTATCACCACCGACTGTGGAGTGAATGAATAACGCAATGTGAAGCGTCTTTGAGTGTCCTGAAACGCACTATAGAAGTATAATGCATTATTCATTCATTCATTCATTTTCTACCGCTTATTCCCGTTAGGGGTCGCGGGTGACTGGAGCCTATCCCAGTGACTTTGGGCCTTAGGCGGGGTACACCCTGGACAGTGGCCAACTCGTCGCAGGGCTGACACAGAGGACAAGGACATTGACAGACAACCATTCACTCTCACATTCACTCACTAGGGGCAATTTAGAGTTCTCAATTAACCTACACAGTCATGTCTTTGGATGGTGGGAGGAGCCGGAGAACCCGGAGAGAACCCACGGTAACACGAGGAGGACATGCAGACCCCACCCAGAGAGATCGTGTGATGTTAGGGTGGTCTGGGATTCGAACCCACGATCTCCTTATTGAGAGGCAGAAGCTCTAGCCGCTCTGCCACCGTGCAATAATGCATTATTATTTATTATTAATGTTATTTATATGAATTAGAATTGTTACGAAACCGCGAAAAAGACGAAATTCAACGAGAAAACAATGACGAATTTGTCCGTGAGTGGTATTAAAATCAGAACTCAGTGAGCTCTAATTTTGAGTGAAGACTCCGCGAAAAAATATTGACAGACGGCTCAGTAGAGCCACCTCAAAAATCGATTAACATTGGGCCAATGAGAGCCCGACCCGAAGAAATTTCAACGGAAAAATACAAAACATGGCCCGAAAAATAGTCAGGACATGAAAAAATCCTCTTATGACCCCGCCCTAAACCATAGAGGAAGTCAACAACTATCAGTTATTTTAAATCGAACAATGGCCGTGGTCATGGTGATTTTTCAACAAAATGGCAATTATTATTTTTTTTATAAACAAACATTACAAACCTTGTCAGATTTGAACGGACCCAATGGAGCAAATGCAGATTTGTGAGCTGGACGTAATGATATGCTACTTAAAGCTCCATCTCATAAGATGGCTCTCTAGCGCCTCCTTCAATTTTGATTTTAAGAAATTCATAAAAACCAATGTGTTTGTTGTGGAGGTCTGGAAAATATATACAAATATAAATAGTTACAAAAGTGTGGGGAACAATGTCACCAAGTTACACAATTCAGCATTTATCGTTTGAGCGCAAAAAACAGGAGGATTTTTTTACGGCCTAATAAATTGCAGTTTTGAAGCCCTAAACGTGCACGAAAACTCATGAAAATTGGCACAAAATTAGAGCGCCGCTCAAATTTAAGTTATTAAAATGATTTAAAGTTTTAATTTAAGTTATTATTATTAAGTTATTATTTAAAGTTGCCAAGAATGTCCATTAAAATACATTATGAGATAGGAGGAGGTGGAGCCTATTTTTTCATTGTAGACACATAAAATTCAGTGTATACATAGAGCTTATATATCCACCTTAGGTGGATAAAAAAGTATATTATGGCCCCGCCATAAACCACACAGGGCGGTTGAGACGTCCAAAATCCAACACCCGCATTTTAAGAAACTTGTCCCAGGGTTTTTATCCAACGTACTCCAAACGGAGTCAGTGTAATCAGGACAAATGTGGGATCAAAAGTTGATCAAAGAATTATCAGAAGTCTTTTGTAAAGTGTGTTTTCCAAATGTGGACATCATTTAAATTAGAAAATTAAATATTAAAGCGATCAAAAGCAGGTTTAAAAGCCAATGATGCGTGCACTTTAAAACATGATGAGGAAACACAGAACACGGCAAACGCTCACACTGGATATGGACTGAAGTGACAAAAGCACCACCTGACACACATACCGGCAGTGTCTCCCCCTACAGGTCCTACAGGTCGGTGTGCTTGGGCTCCTTGGGCTCCGAGGCCACGGCCGACTTGAACGGGGGCTCGTCCGGGAACGGGCTGTCTTTGGCGGGGGAGAACCTGAACTCCGCGGGCACCTCGTCCTCCGCCTGCTCTTTCTTGTAGAAGCCCAGTTTGTCCAGCAGCGCGTTGATCTCGGAGCGCGTCATGTCGCTCAGAGGGATCCGCTGGACAGAGAGAGACAGACACACAAAGAACTCAACTACAACTATATAAACATATGAATCTAAAGTGGAGCTGCACGTCATCTAAATCATCGTAAGTAGCAAATCACAAAGGCTGCAATTATTGAAGTGCAATCATTTCCTCCAAAACAGAACAAAAGAAAATATCCCGTTTTATTCTGCATATAAACTGCTAACCCTGCAATTAAATGCTAAAAATGTGACTAAAATGTGACAAACATGCAACTAAAAGTAACAGAAACACTATTAAAAGTGACATAAATGTGACTAAAGCAACAAACATATGACTAAAGCTGACATAAATGTGACTAAAAGTGACAAAAACATCACAAAAAGCAACAAAAACGTGACTAAAATGACAAAATGTGACTTAAAAGAGAGAAAAACACAACAGAACGCAAAAAAAAAAACAATACTAAGTCATAAAACGCAACTAAAATGTGACTAAAAGTGACAAAAGTGGGGAAAAAAATACAACTGAAGGTGAAATGAACACGACTGAAAGTGACAAAAACACAAATTAGAGTGACAAAAACATGACTTAAAGTGACGAAATGTGACTAAAAATGACAAAAACACAACTAATAAAAATGACAAAACACAACATAATGACATACACATGGCTGAAAGTGACAAAAGCATTAAAAATATTACTCTTTTATTAGTTTGTCAATTCTCCTGACTATGTTCAGAGAGTGAACTTTGAATCACAACACTGGTCAGAAAACCCCCCAATGTGACAGTGGGTGCCACTCACGTCCAGCTCCTCGTAGTAGTGGTTCAGGAGGACGAGCTCCGGGTCGGCCCCAGGAATGTGCTTCATCACCAGGTTATGACTGAGGAGGGTCAAGGCTCCATACACTGGACAACACACACAGTACAACACACACAGTACACCAGACAGTACACACACGGTACACTACACACACACTGTGACAGTATACACACACTGTGACAGTATACACACACTGTGACAGTATACACACACTGTGACAGTATACACACACTGTGACAGTGACAGTGACAGAGTGACAGTGACAGAGTGACAGTGACAGAGTGACAGTGACAGAGTGACAGTGACAGAGAGAGACAGAGAGAGAGACAGACAGAGAGAGACAGAGAGAGAGACAGACAGAGAGAGAGACAGAGAGAGACAGACAGAGACAGACAGAGACAGAGACACAGACAGAGACACAGACAGTACACACACACTTCCAGCTCAACTCCAAAACGTTACACTTCGACAGCCTGGATGTGTGAACGCTCAACACGCCTAAAACGCCCAGATTTGCCTGATGTCTGATGCACGAATTGCCCTGTGTAAAAGTTGGACGTGCCAAGAGGCGAGTCTACACTGTAGACTTGCAAGTGTGATATACTTGTTATAATTGTTTAGAGAAAATGTCACTGGTAGAAAATGTCACGATAAACAATAATACTGAAACTATCCTACCTCAAAGCTGGATACTCCCAAACAAAGTGCGAAATATTGTAAAAAAAAAATAAAAAATGTCAGAATAAGTTTAGTTAGTGCAATCATAAAAGCTGAGTGATAAGTCAATATAGTAATTATGACAGGCCTAACTGCATCGTTACTGGATTGAATGGGAGCTCCGGTCACATCCAGACACATCAGCACTTTGTCCTTCTCGGTTCACAGGCCGGGGCTCACGTGAAGCAACTGGCACCACAAAGAGGCTCAATCTGTGCCAAAACACCAAATTATAACTTCAACACCCTGTCCATCATGTCCAGTGTTTGTGTAATGAAGAATCCATCACTACAACTGCTATCAGTAAAAGCTATTCACCTTATTGGGCCCCGCTCACTTTTGCCTCTTTCTGCCGCAGATCCACACTGCACACGTAAAGACACTTCCAGGTAGGAGAGAAGTCTGATTTGTGCAAAATGTTCAATGTATACGTGTAAAGTCCTCATGTGTCTGGAGGAACTCTCTCTACACCAGATGAATGGCCCCTCATCTGCCTGGAGGAACTCTCTCTACACTAGATGAACTGTTCCTCATCTGCCTGGAGGAACTCTCTCTACACTAGATGAATGGCCCCTCATCTGCCTGGAGGAACTCTCTCTACACTAGATGAGCTGTTCCTCATCTGCCTGGAGGAACTCTCTCTACACTAGATGAACTGTTCCTCATCTGCCTGGAGGAACTCTCTCTACACTAGATGAGCTGTTCCTCATCTGCCTGGAGGAACTCTCTCTACACTAGATGAATGGCCCCTCATCTGCCTGGAGGAACTCTCTCTACACCAGATGAACTGTTCCTCATCTGCCTGGAGGAACTCTCTCTACACTAGATGAGCTGTTCCTCATCTGCCTGGAGGAACTCTCTCTACACTAGATGAATGGCCCCTCATCTGCCTGGAGGAACTCTCTCTACACCAGATGAACGACCCCTCATCTGCCTGGAGGAACTCTCTCTACACTAGATGAACTGTTCCTCATCTGCCAGAGGAACTCTCTCTACACTAGATGAATGGCCCCTCATCTGCCTGGAGGAACTCTCTCTACACCAGATGAACGACCCCTCATCTGCCTGGAGGAACTCTCTCTACACTAGATGAACTGTTCCTCATCTGCCAGAGGAACTCTCTCTACACTAGATGAACTGTTCTTCATCTGCCTGGAGGAACTATCTCTACACTAGATGAACTATTCCTCATCTGCCTGGAGGAACTCTCTCTACACTAGATGAACTGCTCCTCATCTGCCTGGAGGAACTCTCTCTACACTAGATGATCCACCTTCCTTCCTCCTGAGTTCTGTCCGTCTGTGGGAGTAGGATCTCTCCTTCAATGGTTCTCCTCGAGGTTTCTACTTTGTCCCACAGGGTTTTTTGGTATTTTTCCTTGAGAAGGAGGGTCAAGGACAGGGGGCGCTCTGGGACAGTTATCCATTAGATCAATTCTCTTGAACATTGTTTATTTGATCTTCTTTCTACCTGTGGCCCGTCGAGGAAACTGTTGTGATTTGGGACATTATAAACATAAATTGAATTGAATGTCAGCAATGCACAGATTTCCTGGGGCCTGAAAACAGCTTTGTACTGTAGTCCGTGTAGAACATATTTTCTGTTGAGCTCGCCTGCCCAGTGTGAGCTAATACGCAAAAAGATGGTGGCGCCTACCGCAACTTCAGGAATAAGGTGCATATCTGATCTGAACCTGGCAACACGGAAAATGGCATGTTTTTGTGATTCATTCATTCATTCATTCATTTTCTACCGCTTATTCCCGTTAGGGGTCGCGGGTGACTGGAGCCTATCCCAGTGACTTTGGGCCTTAGGCGGGGTACACCCTGGACAGTGGCCAACTCGTCGCAGGGCTAACACAGAGACACAGAGACAAGGACAGACAACCATTCACTCTCACATTCACTCACTAGGGACAATTTAGAGTTCTCAATTAACCTACACAGTCATGTCTTTGGACGGTGGGAGGAGCCGGAGAACCCGGAGAGAACCCACGGTAACACGGGGAGGACATGCAGACTCCACCCAGAGAGATCGTGTGATGTTAGGGTGGTTCAGAATTCGAAACCACGATGTTGGGGTGGTGCGGGATTCGAACCCACGATCTCCTTATTGAGAGGCAGAAGCTCTAGCCGCTCTGCCACCGTGCACCCGTGTTTTTGTGATTTCAAATTTAAAAATCTGCCTATCCTCTCTGTCTCTGTTAGAAAAATGTGATGATTTATTTTGTCGAAGTTCAAATAAGTACTACAATCAATGCATTTCACATGTAATAAAACCTTCTGAGCTTCACATCTGAGACACACAAAGCTGTCTGTGTTGAGCCTGTGGGCAGAGAAGGATACTACAGAGGAATGTCCTGGACCACGAAGGCCTTGACCTGAGAACACACACACAAACGCACACACACAGCAGGTTTAGTGAAAGTCGAGCTGTGACATTTGAAAGCTGGTTGTTAAAGAGCCGCTCACCTCTCTGAGTCTGTTCAGCTGTCATCCGCCGCACGTCTGCAACACAGCGACACGTTAGCAAGAGAACACCCCAGCAAAGTCATTCAGCAGCCTCACTGTGACACTAAGCAACTATTATTTTGAAACAAATACACTAAAAGGTTAGTTACAGCCCAAGCCTAAACCTTAAAGGAAAAATATGCATTTTCCCTGTTATTAGCCTGTAAACATGCTCTTGAGTACCTTCAATTTACCATCTCATGTTTTGAAACAAACAAAAAAATGTATTATGCACTAAATGAACATGTTTCTCTGTTGTCTGCAATGACACATCCTGAGTGTATGCAGCCAGTAGATGGCGCCTAGTGCTATGCACAATTTAGTTATGTTTTTACTTTAAGAGAACGTCGACTAGCCTAGCAGTAGCAGTTATCGTGTTATCGTGTATTAGATGGCAGAAAAGCTCAGAACGAGTCTGTGATGATTTAAGGAGTTAAAACAGCAGAAGATTCTCGTTTAAGCGACATATGAAATCTGCACGTGAACAGACCAGTGCAGCAGCTGAATGTGCAGAGGACAGAATTATCACATATTTCAAAAGAAAGTGTTTCATGAGCAGTAGGATCTGACAGTTGGCTGCACTGAAATGGAGCAAAGGATCATGGTCCATGTAGTCCCCTCAGATTTAGTTAGTTACTTTGATAACAATCATAAGTGATAATCAGACTCACTCTGAGACGATATGCTTTTGTACAATCATGATACACAAAATATATTGCAATACACAATATATTGTGAAGTATTGCAATACCATAATAAATGAAAAACATTGTTTTGTATTGCAATGCAACACACAGAGGTGTGGTCATGGTTAAATATTATAAGGAACTGCAATAATTTGCCTTCAATTAATTACATAGAATGCAAAAATGAGTGTCTAAAACTGAGAAATGAACTGTAAATCAGACTTTCATTTGTAAAAGTGCAAATGCACAATAGGCTGAGGTCGTGCTTTTTTAGCTTTTATCAATCAGCCCCAAAGCTGCCAGATGTACATGGAACATAAAAGTCTACTTTACTTTATTTGATCCTGTCACAGTGTTTGGTAGATCAGTAGTTAGTTGTAACTCTTCCTCCTGCAGAACTATGGAAGCAGTGAAGCACTGCAGATGTCATAAAGTACTGACATGGAGTCAGACGTGACACAAAACCATGTATCACCATGTAACCCACTCACTAACACTCTCCTCTGACGGGAGCACTCCAGTCAGTATGTGTTGAATTGTTCACTGGTACACATATTGTACTGTGTGTGTTCTAATATCATATCACCCCACTATGAACATTGTAACACTTGATAGCGTGCTTTTGTCTGCCTGGATGACAAAAGCGGACACAGAGAAGGGCGTGTCTCCATGACGATCAGGTGAAGACATGGAGACACACCTCAGGCTGAAGGCTTTGTGCAGGTCCAGGACTGATCCTGAGGGACATGTTTGTGCACCACCTGATCCTGCGCCTCACAAACACCACAGTCACATCAGATCACAACCAGGTCATGTGACAGCCCCGAGGGACATGCCCCGCCCACCGACCTGCTGAGAAACTGTGGAGCTGAATGAGGACGACCGGATGCCGTGCCCCTATGTGACCTGTCCGTCATTATCAGCCAATCACAGCCTGCCACCTTTGACTCTCAACCAATCACCTTTAAGTGGATCCAAGTCCTGGTTGAGCCCTGATTTAGTTCCTCTGTTTTAGTCCTGGATTTAGTCTCACATTTACCCATCGTTTAGTCCTACATTTAGTCCTAGTTTAGTCCTACATTTAGTCTTATATTTAGTCCTAGTTTACATTTAGTCCTACATTTAGTCCTAGTTTAGTCCTACATTTAGTCTTATGTTTAGTCCTACATTTAGTTCTGGATTTAGTCTCACATTTAGCCATCGTTTAGTCCTACATTTAGTCCTGGTTTAGTTGTACATTTAGTCCTAGTTTACATTTAGTCCTAGTTTAGTCCTACATTTAGTCCTGGTTTAATCCTACATTTAGCTGTTCTGGTTTAATATTATTTAGTCCTGATTAGTCCAGGTCTGGCCTAGTCCTGGGCCAACTCTGGATTTAGACCTAGATTTAGTTCTGGTTTAGTCCCAGATTTAGCCTTACATTTAATCGTGCTTTATGGTTTTGTCTTACATTTAGTCCCGGTTTAGCCTTACATTTAGTCCTGGTTTAGTCTTACATTTAGTACTACATTTAGTTGTTCTGGTTTAATCTGATTTAGTCCTGGTTAAATAAATCCTGGCCTAGTCCTGGACCAATCCTGGATTTAGACCTAGATTTAGTTCTGGTTTAGTCCCAGATTTAGTCCCGGTTTAGTTCTACATTGAGTCCTAGTTTAGTCCTAGGAATTAGTTCTAGATTTATACCTTGGTTTAGCCCTGGTTTAGACCTGGTTTAGTCCTGGTTTAGACCTGGTTTAGACCTGCTTTAGTCCTGGTTTAGACCTGCTTTAGACCTGGTTTAGTCCTGCTTTAGACCTGGTTTAGTCCTGCTTTAGACCTGGTTTAGACCTGGTTTAGGCCTGGTTTAGAACTGCTTTAGTCCTGGTTTAGTCTTGGTTTAGTCCTGGTTTAGTCCTGGTTTAGACCTGCTTTAGTCCTGCTTTAGTCCTGCTTTAGTCCTGGTTTAGACCTTGTTTAGACCTTGTTTAGTCCTGCTTTAGACCTGGTTTAGTCCTGGTTTAGTCCTGCTTTAGACCTGGTTTAATCCTGGTTTAGACCTGGTTTAATCCTGGTTTAGTCCTGATTTAGTCCTGGTTTAGACCTGGTTTAGTCCTGGTTTAGTCCTGGTTTAGACCTGCTTTAGACCTGCTTTAGTCCTGGTTTAGACCTGGTTTAGACCTTGATAATGTCTACCTCACACAGCTCAGTGTTATTTCTGTAACATCTCATTATGTGGCTCTATTTACATCTGCTTCCTACATCTTCCACGCATGCGCCTTGGGACCGCTTCTCCAAAAAACACACATTTTCTAATATTTTGACCCCCATCCTCCTCGGAAACGTCTCCAAACCGGCCTTTCCCCGCTCCGCTCACGTCCCCCACACGTTGTCCCCCCACACCCTTCCCCCCGTCCTGTCCCCCGCGCCCCGTCCCCCGCTCCCCCCGGCCTCTGCACCGCGTACCTCCACCCGCGCTTTGGCCAGTCCCGCCAGCTTCTCCGGGTCCGCGTCGTAGGCCCCGGTGGCGGCGCTCTGGACGAGGCCGAGCAGGACCAGCAGCCACATGTCTCGGCTTCAGCTTCCGCGTGTGTCCCCGCTGTACCGTGAGAGGGGCACCGGCAGAGGAGCGGACGGAGCGGTGATGTGTGCGCCCGGTGCCACGTCAAACGTCTTGTCTCCTCCTGAAGAACCGGACCGGGGGCGGGACCAGGGCGCTGATTGGACACCGGGACAGGAGCCGGGGGTGAGGTGAATAATGCAGGGACAGAGAGTGGAGTTACGGACTACAAATGAGAGAAGACTATCAGATCGGACTAAAAAGCTGCACTTTTATTTGAAGAGCGTGACGTGAATTTGTGTTTAATAATTGAACACTTTTGATTATTAAAGGAGACACTGCCTGGTCAAGACAAAGTGTCCACCTGGATGCAACTAAACAAACAGGTCTCTCTTCTTGTCTTTCAGCTGCAACACAGTACTTAACCTCAACTGATGCAGTGATTTCTCATTTCTGTAGCAAATGTGGAAAGACAAATCCTGTGGTCATGGAAAAGATGTCAGTGTGTTTGAGAAGCATGAGCATCAAACAGAAAACATCTGAGGAGAAGCACAAAAGACTCAAATTGGCTTCAGAACTGTCCAACAAGTTGGAAGGATAGAGGAACCATTGTCTTCGAGGCAGAACTGTCGGCGATCACTTGAACTTATGACAAAATCAAAAAGGAGAAACACAAGTGTGCGACTCAGGGCTGTTTGATTGTGAAAGTATTTTCATGAGAACAATGTGAAGGAAACTCAAGGGACTGGGACTGAAAAGCTGTGCGGCCATAAGAAGAACACTAATCAATGAGGTTAACTGCACGGAAAAAAAAAAAATATATATATCTATATATGTATATCCAGTTTGCTCTGGAGCCTAAAGTCTGGACAATGGAGGAGGGTGATGTGTCTGATGTCTCCAGGTTGTCCCTGTCCCAGATCTGACCCAGTGAGAGTCTTTGGGACGTGCTGGAGAGGGCTTTGTGCCGCGTCACACTCTCCATCATCAACACAAGATCTTGGTGCAACACTGGAATAGAATATGAATCTTTTGAGCTGGAAGAAGTCTGACTGAAACAATGGCACAGTGATCAAAGCTAAAGGCGCTCCAACCAAATATTAGAGCGTGTGACCTTTTACGTCATCATCTAACATTTTGTTCATTGTAAGCAGCAATATTGATCGAAAACTGCTTCATAATAGAAAGAAGTCCATTGACTTTCTGTTCAAAACTGCAGAACTGATAAGCCCCTGACATTTCACTGTAACAAGTGTGACATTTTAGAGCTTTACACGTGTCACTCGAGTCTTGATCTTTCATATAATCACAACTAAGTACAGGATGTGGGCGGGGATAGGGGACAGGTGATGAGCTCTGGAGCCTCAGTTGCAGGACAATATAAACTCAAACATACACAAATCAATCCAAATACACCTTTGATTAAACCATTGATGAGGGCACACTGTTATAATGAGTGCAAAAGTGCATTAGAGCTGATTTAGCATAACATGTGCCTTTAGTTTGGCCCATCTTCATGAATACTCAGGGCGCTCACCAAACCCTGACACTGAGGTCCGAGCGGCGGGTGTGGACCCTGGGCACATGAAGGGCACTGGCCTCTGTGGCACCTCCCGCTCTCCACAGACTCTTCCTGCATGTGGGTGCATTAGAACAGGCCGTCTGATTGTCTGAATGAGTGACACATTATTAACTCTGCCTTCACCCGTTTACGCGGGACCATGGCATGCCCCCCTCTTTATTTCTCATGCCACTTGTGTCATGATGTGCAATTTTCTATAACTTTTTCAGTGTCCATGTGCTCCAGGTGTCATGACTGTTTTTCTGTCACGCATTGGGTAAAATGGGACTATGGATGGAAATGAACTTTGAGCTAAATCTGGTGTATTTACAGATGTATTTATTTGAATGCTGTCCCATTCAAATAAATAAACTAATCTAAAACGAGGAAGAAAAAGACCCAAAATACCAAAACCACTGACATGTAAAAACAAACAAACAAACAAAAAAAACAACAACACAGAACTGGGAACTACAAACACTGACAAATGTACATCACGACTTTAGCCCAGATCAACAAATGTGACTTTTCCAGCACCAAGAATGTCACAAAATCACATTCTACTCCTTTTTCAGATGCCATCGGGTAAATAATTGTATTGAATCCCCCCTTATTCATTTGCCAGTGTTACAAAACCCTCTGGTCCAACAGCACAAACACAAAAACAGTATTAACACTGCACATGGTTGAAATGGTGCACATTATGTGTAACGGTTTGTGCGTGTAATGATGTAATTGTGCACAAATGGACCCAAAAGTGCCACATTTCTTCAAACATGTCAAATTGTTGCACTTTATTGAAAACAAAGGATAAATGAGTGAAAACTGTTCACTGAAATGAAATGATTGCAATAAACATTTTGTGAAATAATTATGATTCCCTGCTTTAGTTTGAAAGGAAACAGAGCCTCAAACTGTCTCTGAACAGGACAGGACTGAACAAGAGCGCCTGGTTTATGAGGGAACAATGCCAAGTCATGTTCTGAAAATGGATTTGGTTTTTTTTAAGGCGAGACAGGCAAAACATTTGTTTTTATTTCCTTTTTTTTTGGGGGGGGGGTCAATTTTCTCTTTCAACATATAGATGTTCATGTGGAAACAACAAACGTGACCAAAAGATGTTTTATTGTTTCATTGAATCCACTTCATCCATAGATTTCTCTGGACTTTCTTTCGTTTTCTTAAAATGCTTTTTTCTCCCTCGAGACATAAAGATCGGCCTTAAAGTAGATCCTACACCAAACTGCACAATCTGGACTCAACAAGATTTTGACCAAACAGACAGAAGGATTTTTGATATCTAATTCTAAAACTGATTTATTAAGTTTTAAGTTAAAAAAAAATTAGGCAAAATTTTAATTTTTAGGTCAGTTTTCAGCCCAATCTAGTTTACTCAAAAACTAAATAAGGAATCCAAAATCCACTTTGTACAGTTTTTTGTAACTAATATGTTACAAAATGAACCAAGCAATTTAAACCTGGTTCTATCCATTTGTCAGGTTTCTATTCTAAATGTGACATTTTGGCCGTTTTTACACATAAAATGCCTAATTTCTATATGAAAACCTTACATGATGAAATATTTGTAATACATTTTTTCTTACATTTATGTGAGTAAACTACAGGAGAAGTTTCAGATTGATATCTTTGAGTTTCAGTTTTGTCCTGTTCACCTGCAGAGTGTCAGACTGACCGTGACCCAATGAGGAGGCGAGGGTCAAATGGACGTGGAGTTTATTGTAAAATAAGAATCAAACTCAAGTGAACAATAATGTGCTAAACTCACACATCACACAAAGGCCACACACTCAAACCGGAGCAAACCTTGAGGAGCCACGCCCTTTTCAAGAGCCCGTATGTTGGTAAGTCCACTATCATTATCTCTCACTAGAGGGCGCCAGTTCGCTCACTAATGCAGCACGGCTTCATTCATGTTTAACTACTTTTTATGTGTTTAACACAGACAAAAGACATTAAATTCCGGCGCAACTGCGCAGACATTTTCTGCGTTTATTCTATTTTGTCCATCATCTGATTAAAAATAACTATTAAGCTTTATTTGTATATTTTACATTCCCAAAAGATAATGTAAAATATACAAATAAAGCTACTTATCCAGTCAAATAATCAGGGTCAGAGTCAAATAATCAGGGTCAGTTTGGTAAGCCTGAAATACATTTCGTTTTAAATTATATAAGACTTGTCACTTGATCACAAATCCCCAAATCTAACTTTTTGTGAAACTAGCTTCAGTTCGTAAAGAGGAATTACCAAAACTCAACAAATCAAATCATCTAAACTGTCAATCAGAGCATCCTGCAGCCTTGTATTTACCAAAGACCTGAGCAGACACTTTAAAACATTAAAGTAAATCTCACTCTAGAGGCCAAGACTACAGAGTCTCAGCTCAGGGCAGTCTGCAATTTGAGGGCCCAAGACCTATTTAAGGGCTCTCATACGGTGTGATTTTCTATTTCCTGTCGAGGCTAGACTTGTTCTTCTTTTTTTTCTTTTTTTTAATGTATTATTATTTATTTTTTTCATGTGGTGACAGGTTCATAAATTCAGGGTGGTAAGTGAACTATTGGAAAAATCAAATCCATATGCGCTATTGACCTTTTAAAAGTTTGGAAACAAAAAAGTCTAAATGTGTAATGGAGGCAAAAGTGAAGTGCAACATAATGTGATTTCACTGAGAAACTGGGATTAACCTCAGAATGTCACAAAATATGAACAATTGAGATGATCTTGGAAAATGCAAATTGCACATGTGAGTGACATCAGAGCTGCTGCAGAACACATTTATTGTTGTATTTTACATCATGTTTTAGGAAATAATGATCAACTCTTTGAATTTTTGACAAAGGAACAATCCAGATTTATGGGTTTTACTGGAAAAATACTCAGAAATGTTGAGCCCACAAACATTTTTCATTTTATCTAGAGATATATTAGGCTATACCATAAATTTGATTCTTTTGGACATAAACTACGATGTTAAGGCTAGAAAATTGTATTTTGTTCATCGTTTGTTACAGAAAAGCAAACTGACTGACCTTTCTACTATGGAAATTCAAATGTGTTGCTTTTTTCCAACACAAACACTTCAAACTAGTAGAATTTAGATCTAATGTGAGAGAATCATTGAAACATTTACAGTCGACTTCATTTTTCCTCCAGGGGCCTCCGTTCTAAGTCCCCTTCAGTCCAGACGTCGTCCTGGTCTGCAGGCTGACAGCAGGACACTAAACACGCCTTAAGTGTGAGTTATGGAAGCTGAGGCTCACAGGTGAATTATTGACATAAAGAACAGGTCACGGTGACAGTGACCTCAGCTCAGCGTTATGGGAGCGTTTATGGTGTGTTTACAACTATCTGGGAACACTTTTCTAGAACTATATACTGTAGCAAACGCTCTTCACAGAATTAGCCTGATGTGATGACAAAGGCTTTCAGGCGGGAAACGGGATGTGAGATTGTGCTTTTTGTGGAATTTATATTAAACACAACATAGGTAGATCACTATTTTACATTTTGTGCATTGTAAACTGCAATATTAATCTGAAATGTCATAGTAATACAAGGTTCTGACTTCTTGTTCAAAACTGCATAACTGAGGGTGACATTTCACTGTAATAAGCAGCGGATTTTGATTTATGTGTTTTATTTTTGATACAGGGCCACTGAACATTCTTTAATCCAATTAGAATGACTCTGTGACTTAATTTGTCAAATAATCACAACCAGATTCAGGATGTGGGCGGGGACAGGGGGACTTTTCTGAGCCAAGTCTCATTTGCAGGACAGTACAGGATTAACCCTCAGTCAATCCAAATACAACCGTGAGCAAACTAATGATGAGGAAACACTGTCGGAACGAGATTAAAAGTTCATTAAAGTTGATTGAACATAATGTGTCTTACAGTTACAGGTCAGATCTGTAACCCCCACGAGAAGAGTTATACTGTGCACCTTAACTTAAAGTTATGTGAATATTACATTTTAGGAGATTGGGGTTGTCTTTAGTTTGAAAAATATATACATTTTCAAAAACATGCAAAAATACTTCTACACCATGGAAGAGTGGCTAGCACGCTCACCTCACAGCAAAAGGGTTCCAGGTTCAACTCCTGGGAAGGACAGGGAGTTTGCATGTTACCCCTGTGTCTGGTGGGACATCCTGGAGGTTAAATCAAATCCAATGAATATATTTTCTGAAATGTACTACAAATAAATGTAAATCAATATTAAGCCTACAGTCTGTATTGTTTCTGTTTTGATTGTCAATTTAAAAAGAAAAAGATTACTTAAAATTTTAAATAAAACTAATGGGAAGCCCTGGGGGATTGATGCTGCTGTTTGGGAATAGCTGCACTATACATTTCATTAAAACACTTCACACAATTATCTTTAAAATGTTACTAAAAATATTGTGTAGGTTTTTTTTTTGTGGCGTTTGTTACTTTCTGGTTGGAAAGGAGCAGCAGATAGAGGTCATTCCACAACTGTTCCCTAGCAACCAGACTGTAAACAAGGGCCAAAATCCATATAAATTACACAATAGTTAGGAATTGATTTCTTTTCTTGCCTGGCCTCCATTCTAATCTCCAGATTGAAAGATAGTGGGTGGCTGGCCAGGCTACTTCTTTTCCACAAACTGCCAGCTACTGGTGTGAAACATATTTACCACATGTTCTCTCCCACCAAACAAATACGAAAACCTGTCAGTCATATGCACTTATGTCAGTCGTGTTGCAACGTATGAATTCAGAAGCAAAACCCAAACAAATTCAACAATGCTAAATTTATTCCGCAATGGCTGCAGCGATTTCACAACAGCATGTATGAAAAGTACAAAACAACAGTCAACATACAAAATGGTGTCATATTTCAAGTTTGGACACTTCACACAGAACATACTTTGGCAAGCCAGAAGCAGACGGATTTGCACGGCAGAGAACACGAGAAGCCTTTACACTCGACGACTATGAGAGTGAGGCGGCTTCAAACACCTCAGAGTTCAGAAAAGTGCAGCGGATCACGAGAGATGAAGGATTGTCGAGCTATTCC
Source organism: Rhinogobius similis (assembly GCA_019453435.1). Lineage (NCBI taxonomy): Eukaryota > Metazoa > Chordata > Actinopteri > Gobiiformes > Gobiidae > Rhinogobius > Rhinogobius similis. Next base: position 34,062,734 of record CM033638.1, on the reverse strand, counting down.
TGTTACTGCGGCGTCACAACAAGAGGGAGAGCGAATTACAGGCAGCAGGGAAGAGAACGTCGCCGGAAATGTCAACGTTTTCTCTGTACAAACGTGGTGCAGACTGGCAGCCACACTTCCATCAGTCCGTCCCAGGGCAGAAGCTCGTCATGTTAGAAAAGCTCAACACAAATCATTCTTGTCTGTGTGGTACTGCTCGGTTTGAAGGAAGTTTCAAGGCGCACGGAGACAAAGTGTCATGTGACCAGGGCTGAAAAAAGTGAATTGATTTATCACAACTAAGGCTGCAACTAGTTATATTTTTTTGGTAATCAACAATTTTTTTTTTTTTTTCATTAGTCGACTTTTTTAATGCATTATCAACCAAATAAAGGCTGAACTATGGTGACTGAAATCTTCTACATAGAGATTAGGGACGTTATTGAGGAAAATCTGAAATTGTTTATTCTTTTGACATTTTGGTTTAATAATGCTGCTGTCTTTGTTATAAAAGGTATTTTAGTGCTTGTTTTAATGTCTGGTTAGTCCCCCAAAAAATAAAAATACAACTAAGATTTTAATTGTCGACTAGTCAAAGATTTTTCTGATGAATCATGGCAGCCCGACTCACAACTAATCGATTATTGAAATAATGGTCAACTAATTAGATAACTGAATAGCCGTTAATTGGTCTAAATCCTGCCATGAGCTGAGACAAGAGGTTTGTGATTCAAGCAGAGAAGGAATGACTTAAAAAAAGAAAAGCAAATGTGTACATTTTGTGTTTTTGAGGAAGTCCTTTTGCCTATAAATATACTCCGTCAGATCAAGTGTTGCTTTAATCCAAAGAATAATCTCTAGTTAAATCATTTAGCAAAAGAATGCTTAGTTGCAGACCTACATGTGACCAATTCATGTCTCATCGTGAAGGGAGACATCTGTACTAATTTTTCCTAAAAATCCAGTGCAACAAAAACGTTTTAGCACAGAACGTCACCCTGTATGGAGCAACACTCGGGAGACAAAGGTACATTTTGACTGGCCCCGACCGGTTCACTTTAGAGCGCTTTGGAACAGTGCTATTCATAGCAGAGTGAGTCTCCACGTTCATGTCCTGGCTCTGGGTCCAGAGGCAGAGCTCTGCTACTGTGCAAATGATGTCATCCAAACATTACTCATGTTGTCTTAATAAATAACATCTAAATTACACTTTTTCTTCATAAGGCCGATATCAGCAATTCATAAAAAATGTTTAGTAAGTTTCAATCGCTGTGAAATTACTTCTGGTTTCTCTTCAGCTTTTTCTGCATTTATTTCCCTTCTCTGCAAAGACTCTACGCCGTGTTTTAACCTCTCGTTATGTAATGCATTGGCTTTGGATAAAGTTAGATGCATTATACACTGGCATCGATAGACAGGAAACAGCTGATGCTATCGTGCTAGCTTTGTTTTGCTGAGCATGTGGGCTCAACATACTGTATAAGTTAGCATCAGTGGAAATACAGTTCACTTAAGACAGAGGAGATACTTTCGCACCGTCCTGATTTACTCCAAACTGAACCAGTGGAAACATGGCTAAAGGGGCGTGTCCAGGGTGACGTGAACAAGGCGTCTGCACTAGTCCAAAAATACAAATACTGTAATGCAGAAAAAGTCCTCCCACACACATTCGATTTTAAAGTCCATCCAGGTAAAGTCCAAGCCCCGGATCGTTGAGCAGCTCACTCTGGCCTCACATCTCCATGTCCTCCTCCCCCTGGCCGGGTGCAGCGGCGGGGCGGCTGTACAGGGCCGGAGAGTCTCTGTGAGGGTCCGGGGAGGGGCAGGGCGTGGGGGGCTGCCGGAGCCCGCTCTGCTGCTGCTGTTTACGCTGTTTCTGAAGCGACTCCTTTAACCTGTGGTTGAAGGGGTCGTCTGGGGGCCGCCACAGAACCAGCTCCATGCACGAGTGGCTCCTGGAAAGCACAGAGAATCTGTCAAAAATCCCTGGATGTCATTTAGAGAATTACTCAAGTAGTACACTTGAATACAAAACAACAGCTAAATAGAAGAGACAACAAATTATGAATTAAAAAAACAATCTGTATTCTAATTCATTTGTTTGCAAGTCAGCCCGTTTCACACTAACAGCTTGGGTCATTACAGCCTGTTGAGGCCTGGCTGCCTCATTAGTAGGGCTTATGAGGCTGCTGTAGACTGAGGGGAGGTTGTAGATCAGAGGCCATTTTTCTAAACCATTTTTGATAATCCTTCTTTGAATATTCATGTTGGTCTGAGTTTCAGTCATGACAAATCAAACCAATCAAATGTCACTGATGTCAGCTCTTGGGTAGAGGCAGTCAAAAGAGTGAAACGGTCAGACAGTAAATTGTGTTGGGGAAGTTTCAGTTATAACTTGGACAGGACCAATCAGAGCTCAGGAGAGTATAAATGCTGCTGCTAAAACCATTTCCATCAGATTGAAAAGGACCTTCAGTTAGAATTCTTGATTTCTAAAACACGTCCAGCTGAAACATTTGAAACCTTTTCTTCCTTGTTTATAGTGGGCATTCTGTTAACCAAACAATCGCAGCTTTTGTGATTTGATTACTTATACACTTGTATATGTTCCTGAAACACTAATATTGGTGTAATTATGTCGGTTGCACTGGTGACGTACACAGACTGGGCCACAGTGTGGGGCAGGATATCACTCAGGCCCCTCTGCAGACCCTCCTTCAGACTGTCAGACAGTACCAGCACAGGCCTGCGGGGGCACACCTCCACCTCCAGCTCTGAGTCCGAGTCGTCCTCCAGGGTGATTCTGAAACACAGACACTCGAGTAACCAGGGCTGATATCAATTCAGAATGTCTCTACAACGTTCAATTTTCGGTCCAGATTTTTAATAACTGAATAATATGTATTCACCATGAACTTTTCTCCAATACAATAAATGTTTTTTCTACATGACCCATAAATACAACCCGGTTGTTCGGTTCGGTTCTAAGAGCATGTCATGGATGAAAAGAGACAGGCTAAGGCAGATTCATTTGAACAGTGGTTCTCAACCATTTTCAGTGGCGACCCCCAAAATAACAACATTTGACATTTGCAACCCCCATACACAAAAAAGAGGTGTCCCACAAAGTGACAGAGTAGCCGTATGCCTAATGTTGATTTATTTTGAGAATATAGAGCTAGAAAGGTTACTTTGGTAGGTCAGCAAAAAGGAATCTACACTGCATTTGGAGGGTGTCAAGCCTTGTTTAAGACTATCAATTTTCCATTTTTCCCCATATCATCTGGGGACCTCCAAAAATCATTTCGTGACCCCCCCATGGGGGTCCCAACCCCCAGGTTGAGAACTGCTGCATTAGAAATATGATTGTGTGGATGTCCTTCTGATTTCAGATCGCAACAATGTGATAAAGAACAACGTCACACGCTATAGCACTTAAAGGTGCTATACCTGAGTTTTAACATCTAAAAGAAAAAAATATTCCACATTTTTCATATCGTTATAAGCCTTTAAACATTCTCTTGATTACCTTAAAATTGCCATCTCATGTTTTGAAACAAACAAAAAGTTTATTGTGGGTTAAATGAAAGGATTTATGTGCTGTGTGCAATGACACTTACTGAATGCTTCCAGACAGCAGATGGCGCCTAGAGCTACGCATAATTTAGCTATGTTAGGGCTTAAGAGGCACTAAGGTCAGGCAAGCAGTGGTGTTTAGAGGCAGAAATGCTCAGAACGAGTCTGCTGACAATTTAAGGACTTAAAACAGCAAAAGATTCTGGGACAAGTGACGTAGTAATCCGAAAATACATCAGAAAATCCAGGAAGTACAGCAGGAAGTGTGTTTGACGTTGGGAGGGGGGAAGATTTTCTAATAAACATTCTTCAAAACAGTGTGAATCAAAATATGTGTCCTTTAAACACATGAAAAACTATGGAAAACTTTGTTTAGTTTCCTTTGCAGTGGTCCATGTGTATTTCTCTCTTACCTAAAGCAATCCAAGCAGCGATGAGTTTATAAGTGCTAATCACCAGAGTCTCAAGTCTTGTGTCATGTCCGAGTCCTCTACTTTAAGTTTCATGTCCTTTCAAGTCATTGAAAACATCTCATATGCACTTTACTGTATATGTTTTCGAGAATGGTTCTTTTTAAAAAGTCCTGATCACATCTATCAGTATCAACCCAGGAGAAAAAGGTAATTTTTTTTTTTTTTCCCGAGGAGAAGCATCGAGTCAAGTCACATGACTCAAGCCCAAGTGAAGTCCCAGGCCCCCGGCCTTCAAGTCCAAGTTGAGTCTCAAATCTTATTCCATTTCATCAAGTCAAGTCTCAAGTCATCAAAAAAGTGACTCAAATCTGACTCGAGTCCAAGTCACGACTTGCAAGTCCACACCTCTGCTCATCAACCCTTTGAGGCCAGAGTGAGTTTTGCCGCCCCAGTAACGCAAACTACAACTAGCATGCTAATAGGCCACTTCTGCTTTGAGGAGAATAAAACGCTCTAAAAGTAGATGAAGAGAGCTGAATAGCTGCTTTTACAACATATTTGTACTGGATTTAACTTTATCACATGAAAAAAATTGGGTAAAGCCCTTTTAATGCTAAAAACAAACCTAAAATGGAAGAAATGCTAATGACCTGAATTAATTAAAAGGTTATTGTCATATTTCCCTGTGATTATCAGTCTGCCATTTCCAGATTTAAGTTGGTAAAAATTTGCGAATTACTGACTTTATTGGACAAAAAACAAAGACGTCGTGGGTTAATTTCAACTTTCAAATCATGTCGTCTGAGCATTCGTGAAATGTGCCGTCTGACCTGCTGTACTCGCTGATCTAAACATACCTGTCCTCGATCTCCCGCAGTCTCCTCTGAGCGGCCTCCACCTCCATGCTGCAGGAGCTGAGGGCCCCCGGAGCGGGCTGAGCGGGGGCCACGTGTGCCACATGTGCAGGCAGGACGGGGACACCAGGGGGAGCCGCCGAGGAGCAAGCGTCGCCTAAGACCCATTCCACAGGCGGGTGAGGAACGCAGCTGTCTGAGAGCGCCCCCTCTGTCTCCATGAGGCGTCTGCGTTTGGCACTGCACACTCTGAAAAGAAAAGGATGTCCACATGAATTGGTTTATCGATATTTGTAATTATTTTCTGGCTAATATAATGGTATGAAGTAAAAAATATTTAGTTAGCTGGGATGTTTCTGCTCACATTAATTAAAAAACAATACATTTGATATTGGGACTTCTCAACTTGTGATCCCAAAAAATTTCCAAATGAAAACTATGTAATTATTCATGTGAAAAGTAAATATGAAAGAGCCACAAAGTTCAATGTCTTTTGTCGAAGAAAATATTGGGTCGACTAAAGACAATGTTGGATAATGTTGCAAAAAATTCTGTCAACTAGAGAAAAGTTCTAATAGTGAATCTCTAGATCCTCCTGCTGTAAATAACCAGAGTGTGCTAGTTACAGTGTAGTTAGCTCCTCACTTCAGACAGATATAAGGCAGTGAGAATACTGGCAAACCGTATTCAGCTTACCTGGACAACTAACAGGTTACACATTTGTAACAAGTATGGATGTGCAAAAGCAACTACATACAGTCATGGCCGAAAGTCTTCACACCCCTCATATTTTACCACAAAATAACCACTAAAGTATTTCTCCCCAAAAAGTATTGCAATTCCACATGTTTTGCTTTACTCATGTTTATTTTCTTTGTGTGTAGTGGAGCAATTAAAAAAAAAAAGAAAAAAGAGAGAAAAAAAAAAGAAAATTTGACATAATTTGACATAAAGCTCCAAAAATGGGCCAGAAAAAAATATTCATACTTTTTCAAAAAATGGGGATAAATATGTGCCTAAAACTTGGTTTCAAGCATGTGATACTTGTTTTAACTCACCTGGGGAATGTGACAGCTGTGGGGAACAGGGAAAAAAAACAAAAAAAAAACATTATCACATTTGAAAGCAGATAAGGAGAGAAGTTGACTCAGTCAAGAACAGAAAGAGAAGAGAACTGTCTGAGGACTGGAGAACCAAAATTGTGGAAAAAAAATCAACAATCTCAAGGTTACACGTCCATCTCCAGAGATCTAGATGTTCCTTTGTCCACAGTGTCTGCCCTACAGGCTCAGGGTGCACCTGTGTTAGCGCCAACTACCCGTCGAAATTTGAATGAAATGAAATTCTATGGCGAGACCCAGGTGGACCATATTACTGACAAAAAAGAAAAGAAAAGAAAAGAAAAGGACACCGTACCTACAGTCAAATATGGTGGAGGTTCAAAGATATTCTGCTGCCTCTGGCATTAGGTGTCTCGACTGTGTGCAAGGCATCATGAAATCTGAACATTACCAAAGGATTTTCACAATGTAGAGCACAGTGTCAGAAAGCTGGGTCAGAAAGCAACAGAAATGGATGCAACAAAGCGCTGGAGAGTTCTGCAGTGGCCAGCAATGAATCCAGATCTCAATCCCATTGAACATCTGGAGGAAAAAAAATTGCTGTTGGGAAAAGGCCCTTCCAATATGAGAGACCTGGAGCAGTTTGCAAAGGAAGAGTGCTCCACAATTCCAGTTGAGAGGTCATTGATGATTATAGGAAGCCACTGATTTCAGTCATTTTTTCAAAAGGATGTCAACCAAATATTAAGTCAAGGGTGTCAATAATTTTGCCTGGCCCATTTTTGGAGTTAAGAGAGAAATTATGTCAAATTTGCTTTTTTTCCTCAGGTTTTTTTATTGTTCTAATACACACAAAGAAAATAAACTGTGTAAAGCAAAAAATGTGGAATTGCAATACTTTTTGGGGAGAAATACTCCTGAAGACATTCGGCCATGACTGTATATACATACACATACAGTGAAAAATGACCTGTGGTCCATACAAATCCTTATAATCTTAATAAAAGAACAAAACGACAAATAAAAGAAAAAGACAACAAATAAAAAAATGACTACAGCCCTAAAAAATATGTTTTTTACTGACTGACCTATGGTCAGTTATAATTCACACAACTATTTAAATATCAATGTACTGGGTGTTGGGGCCACAGTTTTGTCACATCTTTATTATTGAGATAATTATGTTTTGATTTAAAGAACATAATTTATATATTTTTTGTATTATTTGTATTTTTTGTTTTGTGTTTATTTGTTTTCTAAATAATTGTACCTAGTTACCTTTCTTGAAATTACTTATTGTTAATATTAATCATGATTCATGGATTCAAGTATTTGTAAAGTTTGTTTGTAATATTTTGTGGTCCATGGCTCTATACTTTTAAAACAAACTTGTTTTGTAATTCACCTTTTTTATCTGTTCTTTGTATGTCCTAATGATGAGAATACTCTGCAAAGAGTTTTATTGCACTTGGATTGTTCTCATTTATTGATTCATTCATTTAGGCATTTTAGAAAGGCGGAGTAAGGTGCACAAAGCCCAATACATTGGGTATTATGTTATTTATACAAAGTAGGGCTGCACAGTTCCGGCAAAAATAATAATCACGATTTGAAACTACTTCTGTACTGTCAAGATTAACCTACAGAAAAAGAATAAACCTATCATTGTTTATTCATAGTTATATTTTGTGACACTTGGGTTTAAAAGCCTATGTAGATAAGAAGTGTCTTTGCTCCAGGCTTCGAGGGGCAAAACATGCATACAAATGCAGACTTTCTGAATAGAAGGGATTTAATTGTATCTTTAATAACAACATTTTTATAACTGAATAGAGCAATAATAGTACCTTTGATTAGGTGTTTACACTCCCCTTTAACCCTGGTTCTGAACCAACTATGATGGGCAGAAGCTAAATTGGACAGAAAATAGCCAACCAACCAAAATGACACAGAATAGACTAAATAAACCACATCAGAATGTCATCTTTCACTTACTCATCGTCACTTCTCCGTCGGTGCTTTCTGAGACACCTCGTCTCCCAGCTGCAGGAGGGAAAAGGAGACGTTACACCTCAGCACAGCTCACGAGGAAGAAGACAACATTTCAAATAGACATACCCTGGAATGGTTTGTTAACTAAAACATTCGAAATTCCAGAATGGAGGCAAAAGTGAAGTAGAACATGATGTGATTTCACCGGAGAAACTGGGATTAACCTCAAAATGTCACAAAATAATAATACATAAAATAATAAAATATTAATGACAAATCCAGGTGGTTTTCTCATTATAAAAGAACTCAGATACATGCTTTAAAAACACAAGGTTTATTACGAGATTGTCAGACTGACATTTTGTTTTTGACAAAATAAGACAAAATCCTGATTTCTTCTTTGAAATAGCCAGTTAGGAGCAGAAATATAATTTACAGCTTTAGCTACACTGCCTTAGGAACAATGCTGGGGGAAGACTGGCATCTTGAGCACTATCCTTTGGTTCTTCCTAGTTTCCCTTTCAAAATATTTCATATTTAGTTCACTCATAGTCTGTTAATTGCTGTTCACAAGTTGTCCGTTTATTTCATTCATGCTGTTGTGATTTTAGTCTTTACAAAAATAATTTCAATTTACAAGGCAAATAAATGTTGAACATGTAAATGTTGAGCCCAAAATTGTGTTTCATTTTATCTACAGCTTTATTACATACTTTTTTTTTTAATTATAATTTTGAGCCTAGAATATCGTTGTTTTTTATTATGGGTAATAGAAAAGCAAACAAACTGACTGACTTGTTTAGCTTATTTTTTTTGTTATAAAGACTTTGATCTGATGTTGGTTAATCATTGAAATATCATGGTCGACTTCCCCTTTTTTGCCTCCACTCCATAATTTAGGACATTCTGATTCAGAGCATTTTAAAGGGTCTATTTAAGAGTCTATTTTGGCATTCTCCATTTCTAGAACATGGCCCCGGCCTACAGCAGACATGACCTGTGTGAAACGTCTCCCTTGCGCAGCTGAAGGTGCGGGGCTGAGATCTGCGCTCCCAGGTCGAACTCGGGCAGGCTGTTGGGGACACAGAAGGGGTACATGGAGGGACACATGGAGGGCAGCAGACCCAGCTGAGCCACTGGGACTGGGTGGTGCATGGTGGACCAGTCTGCAGCCTGCAACACAGCACAAGGTAAGAGTTAAGAGCAAACAACATGAACCTGCACTTTGAAAAATCTAACTAAAGATCCTTCGAGTTCCTTTTTTTTAAGAATCAAATAAAAACAATGAAAACAAGACAGACATGACAAAGGACTTTAAAAATAAGGACTCTGCCTTTACTAAAATATACTTCAAGTTATGTTTTTTTACATTTATATTATTAGATTTTATGAAAGAGAAAAACAAAAAACAAAGCAAACAGGTACTAGAAATGGGGCTTGCAAATCTGTCCCATTTATACCAATTTTGTCAAGTTTGTCAAAAATACCAAATATTGATATGACAGAGGTATAAAAAAAAAAGTAATACTGATATTTAAATTTGTATTGGATCGATATCACAATACTTGTCATAGTATTACTTGGTAACAAATCAAATCACAAATCCCCGGTATCGCCCATCACTAAGTTGCGTCCAGTCCTTGAGAGTAGGTTCAGTCTGAGCCATGTATTTCTTAATATTTGCCTAAAAGAGTATATACATTTTTAGACAAAGAGACACTAAAATAAAGACATATTTATTATCATTTTAGTTGTTTTTATTGCGCTAATAAGATAAGTGTCCGTACTGTGAGTGGACTTGCATCTCCACAAACCTGACTTGTACGAGTCAGGTTTGAGTCATGTTCCTGCTTTTGTTTCCTGTTGCTGTGTTATTCCACTGTATGGCGTAAATCTTATCTATCTCCATGGAGAATGTTCAGAAGTCTTGTTTTAACTATATGCGTGGAACCGTGCAAGTGGAACCTCCAGAAAGTTACATACTGTGGATTTAAGTAAAGAAACTCTATTATTATTATTTTATTGCAACATTCCTGCTTTAAAGTATTTCCACATGAAAAAAAAAACAAAAAACAAAAACATCGAGCTTACCTCAACTTGTGTGAACTTTATTCAAATGTTGTCAGTCCTGAATTAATAGTCTTAAATTAGGCACGGCAAGTTTATTTGTAGAGCAAAGTTCAAAGTAATTCAAATAAAAGATGCATTAAAATCACAATACAAACAAATAAAATCGCTCATTTAAAATATATTTAAAAAAAGAAGCGTGCAGATATAATTAACTAGGTTAAAAAAGTGGGCGTGTCAGCTTGACTTTTGTAGTTTTTCATGTCTATAAATGTATCATATGAAATCACAAAAAATATATAATAATAATAAACTGCAGCTCCAAACTTCATGCATTCACCAAACAACAGCTAGCGTTAAGTATTTCAATAATTATCATAATAAGAATCATGACCCCATTTTAAGTATATTTCTATCAACAAAAGTATGCTAGCTCCCATAGCACAAACAGTTAGCGTTATAGCATAAGGTAGCAAAAGGCTAATAGTAATAATTCAGATTCGGATAGACAATATGTGACATGATTTTGAAAGTTATAGCAGACCTTTAACTCCAGACCTGTGCAGCAGCTGTCTCCTCTCGTGTTATCTTGTTCTGTAGCCAACCCTGCACGTTTAACCCTTCACACATGCGTATTTTCCTGCTTAAAAAGCGTTATTACTTGCTGAAAAATGTGTCCGTGGTCCGTTGCCGTCCTGTGATTTGCTGAAACGCCTTTGAAAGAGTCAATGTCGACGAGGAGCTCGTTTAGCCTCGGCTCGGCTCCCGCTGCGCCAGAAGCGTCGCTGAGCTTCTAGAAAGTGCGCAGTACACGTTGACGCGTTGCATCATGGGTAATGTAGTTATCGTGCGCGAAAGTAAAGCGTGTCAAGCAATTTTGTGATTTTTTTTGTAATCTTAGACACAACAAAAAGATACTTAAAAGCAAATTAAAATATTTTATCCCGTATAAATGTAAATAACATCGTTTATTTTTTATTTTAGAATGGTTTGAAATCCGTAACTGGACTACACGCATTTCCTGTTTACAATATCACATGTTTAAAGCCGTAGTTTTACACTTTTGGAGCTTTGTCGTCTCAAATAACAAGTCATGTGACCGTAAAAGACCATAAACTGTTCTGTCCCTTGTCCTCACTTAGCTCTGCGCACTAAAGGAGCAGGTAACACATGTTTTAACGGGAATATCGTTGATTTCTGCTTATTACGGTGGCACATTTTGTATAATTGCTTGTTTTGTTGGCGTCACTGCGTGTATGATAGCTGTTATAGCTGTATACATTTCACTAAAACATTACTCGGACTAAAATGGATGTATATTGTTGTGTTTTGTGTACGTTTCAGGTGAAGGATCAAGTCCAGAATGATTCCTCTGCTCTTACTCTCAGCGTTGACAGCGCTGGCCTGTGCAGAGCCATGCGGCATGTAGCCTTTACTTCTTATATTAAAAACAGTTTTCAGCTTGAACACAAAAAAAAAAAAAAAAAAAAAAAAGGAAATGGAAACATTTGTAATATCAGATCAGGTTTCTTGTTGTTGTTGGACCTAATCTCACCATATTATACAGTTTTCAATTTTGAGGGGGAAAAAATGTGATCAAATAAATCCTTTGAAATCATCTCCCGCTCATGCTGACCCTCACTTTGGGATACACTTTTGTATTAGTCCTTATGACATGTGATTGAGTAGAATTTCCAATTTTCATGTTTAAATATCTCTGAATTTACTAAAGCCTCAGTGAATTGACTTCCTCTTATTGCAGATGCTGACTCTGCACATGTTTGTCTTTTGTTACACGACACACATAAGAATGGTGTAGTAGTGCTGACAGTACCTCAAGGATAATGGATTATCAAGTGAATGTTAATTAGAAAATGGCTAAATACTTGATATAAATATAAATACTTATGATATAAACAGAAAGCTATTTCTGTGTAACATACAATATTATAGACCTTTAAAAATATTTGGTCGTTGGAATGTTAAAAATTCCAGAATGGAGGCAAAGGGAAGGAGACGTAGTGATACATTTTCACAAATTATCATAAAATGAAATGTTAGTTAGTTTGGTCGATGGTCGATGTTAGTTAGTTTGCTTTTCTATTACAAGGGATGAAAAAAAAAAACACTATTTTCTAGCCCAAAAAATGTAAATGAGCTTCACAAAAAGTGTGCTATATATTTGTAGATTAAATGAAAAAAACTATTGTGGGCTCAAACTTTTTGTATGTATTCGTCCAGTAAAAAAAAAAAAAAAAAAAAGTCTAGAGTTTGCCATTCATAATCTCCTATTAAAGCTCTGAATACAGTGTTTTAAAGCAGCTCTGAAATCACTCACATGTGTCTGAGGCTTACACTTTGACAAAACCACCTGGATTTTTCATATTTTGTGATATTCTGAGGTTAATCTCAGTTTCTCCAGTGAAATCACATTATGTTCCACTTCGCATTTGCCTCCATTCATGAATTATTCTTGTTTGCAAACTTTTTAACAGTTTATTGTGGGTCATTTTATTGTAGGGTGGGTGGGTTCACAGTTTTTCTGGTTTGGTCTGGTGCTAGTCCTGGGTTAGAACAGGGTTAGCTTTGAGTTTGGTCCCAGTTCTGATGTGCATGTAAAGCATTGTGAAAGCACTGTGTGACTGGACTGTGGAGATGACTCATTTATGAGGCCGGGGAGAGAATGCTATTTCTAGTGTCACGTTGGTGTCTCAACTCTCATCATCAGATTGTTCTGCTTTGCACTATGCTACAGTTATCTCACTCGATGAATACGGGATTGCAAGCACGTGAACACAGCGCTAATCTGCCTATTCGTCCCTAGACACCAGATCGAACAGTGAACTGCTGGTGTCGCTGAACAAGGCTCTGCTGCGGTCAGTGGAGGGTCAGGAGGGAGTGCCTAACCCCAGTGTGCACCTGGCCCTGCGCCTGTCAGACCAGCACAACCAGGCCCAGGAGAGCGCCCACCTGCTGCGCCTCACCAGCCTGCTGCACAGCCACATCCAGAGGTCAGAGTGCACGCCTCTGTGGGGGTTACAGCTTCTACAGTGGGATGGTTATTTTGGGGCAGGTTTTCAGTATTCTTTATATCAAATCAATGTACTATAAAGTGCTAAAAAGACGCAAATTCAAAACAGATCATTTAAATGTTTAAATAACATGGAATAAGGCTACTACTACACTATTGTGGGAAAAGAACTACTTAGAGGAGACACACTTGTGAATAGGGACTCTATAGGCACGTTTCGACTGGCCCCAATCTCCCAGACCGATTCACTTTAGAGCGCTTTGACGGGTCTGTTCATGGTGGAGTGTGCCTCTAATATTTTCTTATTAATACTTGATAAATGATTATAAATCATAAAGCTGATCTCAGCAATTCACAAAAATGTTTGGTAAATGGCTAAATGTAGAGTAAATAAGAATCTTCTAGTTTCTCCTCAGCTTTTTGCAATGCAGTTAGTGCATTGAGTTTGGATAACATTAGATAAATTATGCACTGGTGTCAACATGTGCTAGCTTTGTTTTGTTAATTTTGTCTGTTCAACATATAATTTACTAGACCTCTCAGGGTTTGCATTGGATCACAGACCAATACGGCTCACTGAGACAGTGGATTTGGACCGTCCTGATCTGGTACATAGTGACTTATAGGGAACATATGCTGCTACAGTGACTTTTGAGCTTTTAACCATGTTCTAAAAATGTTCCATCATCAAAAACATACCTGACATTCTGTTGCATTCATACTGTTTTGAGGAACGTTTACTTAAAAATCCTCCTCCCATCCGAGCGTCAAACACACTTCCTGCTGGACTTCCGGGATTTCGGACGTATTTTCAGATCATCTACGTCACTTATCCAAGAATCTTTTTAAGTTTTAAGTCCTTAAATCATTGCTAAACTCATTCTGAACATTTTTGCACTTTTTTTTGTTTCAAACATGAGATGACAAATTAAAAGCACTCAAGAGCATGTCAAAAGGCTAATAACAATACAAAAAATGCATAATATTTTCCCTTTAAGATTTCATAACTTTATATGCTTGCTTCGGAGGAAATCAAAACTCTGTAAAGCAATACCAGGCAATATATCTGTACATACCAAACATTTTTTGTTCCCAGTTGTGGGTTTATAGAATGTCATTCTATGTCATCTGAAACGCTGGTAATATTATCCTAACATTTGTTTTAGTAAAAGTCTTTATACATGTATAATGTTTCTGAACTTGTTTGTGTCTTCTCAGCTCTCTGTCCCAGACCCCCTCCTCCCCTGGTCTGCTGGCCCTGTACGCCTTAGCACTCAAGTCATCCTGCTATGACCTGAACACCGTCACCTTCACAGTGAAAGGCCACACAGACACTCTGCTCAACCAGCTCAAGAACATCATGCAGAGGGAGAAGGAGGAGATTACAGGTACGCCCTGCACCACAAACAGCAGCAGATTTGAAAGGCAGCAATTAAAAACTCAAAAAGGCTACATTTATTTAGTTTTTATTTTATTTTCATTCTACTTTTGGCTCTATTTGGCAGTGAAAGTTGCCTCAGAAGGCTTCGCAAAAATTAAGACACATGGATATGCTTGTTGCTGTGAGTGTCCTTAGAGCTTTAGAGCAGAGTATGTTCTTTGTCTTTTGAGATTTAGAGTCCAGTACATTCACTGCCTTAGAGCTTTAGAGTCCAGTACATTCACTGCCTTAGAGCTTTAGAGTCCAGTACATTCACTGCCTTAGAGCTTTAGAGTCCAGTACATTCACTGTCTTAGAGCTTTAGAGTCCAGTACATTCACTGTCTTAGAGCTTTAGAGTCCAGTACATTCACTGTCTTAGAGCTTTAGAGTCCAGTACATTCACTGTCTTAGAGCTTTAGAGTCCAGTACATTCACTGTCCTCGGAGCGTTCGCTGCAGGTTAACACACTCGTAAAGTGGGATTGCACCACTCTTCTGTCACAGCACTTTTCAAACGTGTTTATTCATTTACGCCTGGATTGTGTCGTGTGATAAGGATTATGTGATACGTTCAGGTTGGACGCACCTTTAAATTTCATGTTCTTTTCCCCCCATTATTCTTTTGATTAAAAAAATAACAGGGGTTTCTCTATATTTTGAAATGTGTTCTCAACAAATCCTCATAGTTTTGTTAATGTCATTCACACAAGTTGCAGTAATCTTGTATTTTTAAGCTTCAAAGTGTTAGGTCTCACAGACAGTTTTAACCAGTGATATTGCAGGAAGTGCTCCCTTGTATTACTTTTCTTATCTATTTATTATTTTATTATTCAATATTTTTTAAATCTTACTCAGGTTGATTTCAGGTGCAGACAGGCTTAAAATAAACAGGTTTAAAAAGTCCCATACGTTACCACAAAGCAAATTCGGTTCTGACTCAAATTGGAGAATCACATAGGAGCCTAAATTGTCCGGCGCTTGGTTGATGATGTGATGTGAACTGTGATTGACTGAATGATAAGATAAGCAAACTGACCTAACAACTGAGCTCGAGATCGTGACGTCATAGATAACAACATTTTCAGTTCGCCCAATGTTAAATCAATGGAGATTTTAAGCTAAACTAAACTTAGCATTAATTCAAAAGTATTCTAACACTAATAAATGATAAATGTATTCACCAAAAGTGATCCAGCACTTTATCAGGTTCTTCCATGGATTTTTTGTTCAATTTTTTACATCGTTTTGGCTAATGTTTCTCTATGTCCAGCGGATTTCCATGGTGATGGCTGTTTTTTGACATTATATCCCGAGCTCCATAGGAAATGTATGTTCTTGTATGAGTTTGGCAGTTCATATTTTAGTCAAATTGGATTGCTCTTGGGTATATTCACAGTGCAGAAGGATCAAGTCAACTCCAGAGATAACATCACAGCATGGTTCAAAGCTGGAAAATGCTCAGCCAGTTTAATTTGTCACCCTTTATGTTAAGCTCTTTTGACTGAGGGTTTCCTCCTTGTCCCCACAGCGAGCCAGCACAATCGTCCTTCCACAAACTACTACCAGTACTCTCTGGGCGTGCTGGGCCTGTGTGTGGGCGGGGTGAGGGTCGAGCACCATGTCCTCCACAAGCTCCTGAAGGCTGTGGAGCAGGAGCACCTAAAGCTCGGAGCGACTGAGTGCGTGGGTGAGTGAGCGGCACATCGGGCTCAGGGTCCAGGACGCACATTTGGACATGTCATATAAACGTCTCACTATAGGCCTACTGTGCAAGAATATATCAGTGGCCAAAAGGAGAAAATCAAGTGGAACCAAATAACTGCATTTGTCTTGTTTGTTCAGGCTGGGGGTTGGATCTCGGTTCCCACTACTGACTTTGTGTCCCTGGGCAAGACAGTTCATACACCTTGCCTCTTGTTAGCTTTAAGGGCTATAGTTGTAGTCCAATTTTTGTGTTATTACTAATGAATAATTAATCAAATAATTAATTCCTAAACAATTCCTTTAAACTTCAACAGTGCACACAAACATTCTTATCTCTTCTTTGTATTTTAAACATGTCCTGTGGTGTGACTGTACCACTTAAAAAAAAAAAAATTCTAGAATGAGTCAAAAACCAAGTGTTGGCATAAAGATGAAAGTGTATACATGTATGACTAAAATGACATTGAAATCTCTACTCAAATCTAAAAAAGAGTTTAAGTCACAGGTCAAAAGGTATTATGTCAACCCTTTCCTGAAAACATTTTGAGTATGCGCCAGTTTGATGTCCTGCAGTGTGACAGCTTTGTTTCCTCAAAAAATACACTGTCCAAAAAAAAAAAGTCGCTAAAGAAATTAAAGGTCACACGGTCTAATATTTGGTTAGACACCTTAGCGCAAAGGCACACATTTGCTGTGCCTTTGTTTCAATCAACCTCTGCAGTGTCATAAGATTATGACACCCAGTGTTGTATTCATTTCTTGTAAGATCTTGTGTTGATGATGGAGAAAAAGCTAAAAACCTCCAGCACATCCCAAAGATTCTCAAAGGGTTCAGATCTGTAGTAGATTAGTTTGTGTGTATTTTTTTCTGCTTGAGGCCAATGATTTGAAACACACAGACATCTTTTCCACAGCCCCAGGATTTGTCGTTCCACATGGTTGTTACAGAAATGAGAAACCACTCACTCATCAGCTGGGTTTAAGTACCGTGTTGCAGCTGAAAGACAATCATCATGCATATCTTGCATATTGCTTTTTCTTTTTCTTTTTTTTGGACAGGCAGTGTACATGTATATCCTTTAAGATGGGACAATTGCATAGTTACTTCAACACTACAGACATACGGACATATGCTGAGATAGGTGATGTCACATGTTAAAATGTGTAAGATAATCTATAAGAAATACATTCAAAAGTCGTCGTTACTCTTGTTGTATAACTGATTTGTTTTGTGAAAATATTTTTGTATTTTGCTACAAAGGCACATCACACCACAGGACAGAAAAAGGCTTTACACACTAAAACGTCAAATATATATAAATGACTATTTTACATATTATATCATTGACTCAACATTAAGAAACCCTTAAAAGACTTAAAGTGCTACCTTTTAGTTGCTCTCAGAGCACTGCTTAAACTGTCCCACATGAGCACAGGGTTCAGTTCAATGCAAACAGTAGTTTCTGTGTCCCTCAGACTCTTACGCCATGGCAGGGATGGCCCTTCAGTGTGTAAAAGACTCCGGGGCCCACGTCCTGAGGGCCCATGAGCTGAACGCTGCCCTCACCAAGATCCAGCAGAAGCTGTTAGCAGCGCGCAGAGCAGACGGACACATCGGCAATGAGTTCAGCACCGGCCTGGCAGTCCAAGTACGGCTCACTGTACCGGCAGGGTTTATTGGTTTAGAACGCACACAAGATGTTCCTTTTTGTATATTTTTAGATGTGATAACATTTTAGCAAGTTTGTAAACTTATACAGTTATATTGGTGTATTCTTTACTGGGGACAAAGTTAATTTGCAGAACTGGTCTGTTGACTATAGGTTGGTACTACTGACAAGAATTAATATATGGATATCATAATATCCCAACAACAATAATACATATTTTAGCAATCCAACAGACAACAGAAATGTGGCAATACGTCTTTTTAAATCTTTTATAAATTTATATAGCAGACAAATGTAGTGTAAAATGACAAATTTTAGTACAGAAATATAATTTTATATGCTTGTTTGAAAGATTACAAGAAAAGTTTGTTCCATTTTTATTTAGAATTGTCCTTTTTGCATCATTTTGAGAATTCCTAAGATTATTAATAGTGCAATATATTGCCACCTCTTCTGTTAACTTGAATCAGTTACCAGTTGAATGATAATGTTGTGTTAGTTGTACTTTAATAGATGAGCTGTGTGTGTTGTCAGGCCTTACTGGCGATGGGTCAGCAGCTGCCTGAGTGCTCCGTGTCCCTGGAGGCCATGAGGACAGGCGCCCGGAACAGTGTGTACCACAACCCCATGGCCCTGTCCCAGATCCTGCCCGCGCTGCAGCTCCGCTCATACGTCTCCACCAGGACCAAGCAGTGCCTGGCGGAGGACGGTAAGCACCACTCACACCTTCAGTGGAGCGGGAAACGGGTTCTTTTGTTCTCACGTTTAATGATGTCCTTGTAACACTGTAATGACATTACCCAGTGTGAATGTGGTCTGTGTGAGTGTTGGTGGTGATCAGACAGGCTGATGGTGCAGATTGGCAGTCGCTTCTCTGTCAGTCTGTCCCAGGGCAGCTGTGGCTACAGAATTACAAGGGTGTAATGAATGAATAACGCAGTGTAAAGGGCTTTTGGGTGTCTGGAAAGGTGTTATAGAACTCTTAGGTAGAGTATCCAAACGTTGTACCCAAGTAAGTGTAAAGTTACTTCAAAGAGTACTCAAGTAGAAGTACAAAGTAGTGAGCCAAGAAATTAGTCAAGTAAGAGTAAAAGTATTTGTGGAAACTATTATGCAAGTCACTTTAAGAGTAACTGGCTGGGCATAACAATCAAATTTATAATTTGAAGGACAAAATCTGTTATTTTCAAAGGACAGACACAAAAATTTGAAAAACAAGATCAGGCACAAGAAAAGCAAAGTCACTTGGAGATTTACTCACAGTGAGAAGGGATGCCATGACTTTTACTCAAGTCAGAGTATTGTTACTTCAATTACAATATTACTCAAATAGGAGTAAAAGTATAGTGTCAGAAAGTTACTCTTAGAAGTACAATTCCTTGAAAATGTTACTCAAGAAAATGTAGCCAAGTAAAATGTAACTGAATAGGAAAAACCCACCTCTGGCCATTATTAACATTAATTAGAGCTGCACAATATTGGAAAATAATGCAATTTACCGTTTTGGCTTTTATTTAAGGAACTTTTTTGTGCAATATCTTAATAGATGTTTTGACATAATTTCATTTATATAAAGTTTTTTTTTTTTAACAAAACCAAGATTAAATTAGGTAAGACAAACCTTATGAATAAAATCTGCCTTTTTCCATTTAAAAACACGTTTTCATTTAAATGAAACAACATACATCTCTGTCAGATGGAGAACCTTGGTGCTTTTGTGATATATTTAGTTTGTTACGATATCGATTTTTGCATCAGCCATTGTTGCAACATTGATACATGTTATGCAGCCCTAGTATTAATATGACCTCGTGTTGAGTTTTCTGAAAACCTCCATAATCATAACCAAAAACATGTGTGATTTAAAGGTTTTGTCAGGAAAAGACTGTACATATTTCCACACTGAACTGTATTACCCAAGAGTGTGCTGTAAAAAGAATGATCTGATGGACACAGTTTACCCTTGTATTACCCTCTTTGCATAACCATAACTGTGTGCGTGTGCGTGTGCGTGTGCGTGTGCGTGTGCGTGTGCGTGTGCGAGCAGACAGCCTGGTTCTGGAGCCCCCTCAGCCTGTGCTAGAGATCCCGGTCCGGCCCAAAGTCTCCGTATCTGTGGCGGTGCAGAGCTCGGAGGGGGCAGTCACCTCCTACTGTTTAGACGTGCCTCAGGGGAGCTCTCTGCTGGAGGCCCTGGAGCAGCTGGCCACAGGGGGCGCTGCATTCACGTGAGTTCAACAACACAAAGCCTGAGAATCAAAAGAATCCTGCTCATATCCGTTTTTGTGCTAAATTGCGTGCATTGTTCATGCTGTAGGTTTGAAAAAGAGTCCAGTCTGTGGGGGCCCTTCCTCAGTGTGGTAAATGGAGAACAGGCACGGCAGAGTGACCGCAGGTACTGGCAGCTGTCAGTAGAGGGCGCCACGCTAACACAGGGTCAGTATCACTTCCTTCTACAGGCATTAAATATACAGCACAGAACTGTCTCATAAAATGTGTTGAGTAAAGCCAGGCTCAGGGCATGCACACAGGAGTCCAGGTTAGTCTGTTAAACCAGTCTCACGTGGGACTTTTCAGCCAGACTCAACAAACCGAGATATCAAAAACATGACAACTCAATCCATTTAAAACAAGACTATGGAGAGGAAACACCCACTTTAACCAAAATCCCTTTAAGACATGAGGACACATCCACGGAGGAGTGGCAGACCATATTAACCTTCACCTTTGTTTGATGAGGCGAGACATGCGAAGAATAAATCGAGTGAAGTAATACTTCACTAAGGAGTATTTTATTGTCACAAAAATGCACAGGCACATCGATAAAACCCACTTTCACTAATGTGCTCCACATATTGGGTGCTTTATAGATCAGAAGATCATAAAATTGTACCATTCTTCATGTAATGAATAATATAACATATTTGCACTGCCGTATGTACTATATATATGGTTGGCTTTGTCTATATATTGTAGGCTTATAAATTATAAGTCAAACTCCACTGTTCTTATTTGGGGATTTAATAAAATACATTTGAATCTGGATAAAGTAATAAAAGTGCAGTGTTTCCAGAGTTCAGACTAAGCCTGGCCTTTAAACCTGCTCCACACCAGATCCCTGTCTGAATTTCTGGGCCTGGACTGGACTGGACTGGGCCAGTTAAGCTTATCTTAGAAAGTAAGCCAGTTTATGAAACATTCCTCAGTAACCTAGAATACAGATGCTGGTAACACAAATTCTCCCACTAATCAGTTTGACCAGATTCATTTCATGCCTACCTTTACTTTAACTTTAAAGATTATGAATGTATACCACACCAGCCAAAAAGTTTATGTCAAGCCCAAGGCCGTGTATTTGAGTCTTTACAGAGGTGAATCAACTGTTAGGAGCTTTCACCAGGATCATACTCTGAGTTATAGTTTGAGTGATTCCTGGATGTGAGTAATTCTGTTGTTCATTGAAGGCATCATTCCTCAAATTCCTGTTTTCACTTAACCCCTATCCCCGCCCACAGTTCTGTACAATAGCTACTTAATTGTGATTAATTGAAACATTCAGACCCAGATTCAGACAAGGTTTCAGAAATGTCACATTAACAATTTTTAAAAAACATTTTTAATCATTTCTAGATTCTGAACTGGAAGTTAATATTAAGCAAAGAAACCGGTTCATTGAGTTTTACGATTAACAAAATATTATAATGACCTTTAGCCATGAAATATAATATAATATAATATAATATAATATAATATAATATAATATAATATAATATAATATTATATTATATTATATTATATTATATTATATTATATTATATTATATTATATTATATTATATTATATTATATTATATTATATTATATTATATTATATTATATATATTATAAAATAGGCCCGTCAGTAAAATGCAATAATTTCTAATTTAATGTTCAAAAATTGAACTCATATCTGTAAATAATCCCCTTTGCCTCTTTAGGTATCAGGGATTACAAGATTGAGACGCCTCAGAAGATCATCATCAAGAACATGAGCTACTGAACACAGCTTTGCACTGGACCAAACGGGCCATTTTCTCATCCATGAGCCTGATAGAGACAAGTACAAGTGATTCAGGATTTTTCTTAATTTAATTTTCAAAATGGTAATTGTGCTTGCATATATTTTTAGTAATTAAGTATATAAAGTAATAAATAAACTTACTAAAAATGAGTATGTTTGTTCTGTTTATAATTGTTGAAAAACCAATACAAACACATTTTTAAAAATGTATTTAACTATAACCCCTTTTCTTTCATACAAGATTTGTTTCAATATGTTTAATTATAGTAATATCACTTTAACTTTTGCAATTTTGAGGAAGGAAACTGTATGACTGGAAAGATAAGAGCTTTCATTGTGAAATAGCATGCAAATTTATATTACTTTTTTTTTTAAATGTACATTCAGAGAAAAAAAAAACACAACCTAAATATATAAGGCCTATGTTGAATAAAAAAATGTGATGATTAGAGACAAAATTAAGGTCCACTATGTCTGGTGAAGGGTAAGTGCATGTCTCCATGGACACTTTTCCCTGTGTTTCAAAGTATGGCATTCAGCTCAAAGGAGACAAGCAAGTTACAAGTCAGATCTGAGGAGAGGCAAGCACAGGAAGAATGTGTGTTTTACGTTATTTTAGACATAAAAATACGATTAATTGAATAAATGTATAAGTTTAACGCAATCCTGTGAAATTTATATGGAAATGGAAAGAAGAAAATGGTAGATACCTACAATAAAAGTAATATAGTATACCTTTAAGATAAACAAAACAAATTTCAAATACTAACGTGATGCATATGCATTTGCAAAAACGGATGAAAAAAGTCATTGGTGGCTTGGAGTTTATTCTTTGTATCACAACGTCTTCAAAAGCCAAATGTAATTTAAAAATAATCCACGATCCACAAGACATTTTTTTTAAATTAGAGATTTTTTTTTCGCTCCACATTATATAGTCACATAAATAAATA
Organism: Rhinogobius similis; assembly: GCA_019453435.1. Classification (NCBI taxonomy): domain Eukaryota; kingdom Metazoa; phylum Chordata; class Actinopteri; order Gobiiformes; family Gobiidae; genus Rhinogobius; species Rhinogobius similis. Next base: position 34,039,954 of record CM033638.1, on the reverse strand, counting down.
AACTAAAATAAATTTAAAAGTATGTAAAACAAAATTAATGTATAAAATATATATTTTTAAATCTCGCATGGCACCGGAAGTATTCGCCGCCACACTTCCGTAGTTGCACGCGCACCGGTGTTTACAAGTTTCTGAGCGTCATTTAGCTTCAAATTAAACATATTTCGCAATTTTTTACACCAGTGCGGTGATTTTTACGCTTATAACATGCTCATAACGCCGGTTTGAGCCTCGTTAGCTTCAGTGTCCATTCAAACCCGGGGCATGTGGATTAACTGCGCTTTAAAACTGAACTTTGGCTGGTGTTCGGTGCCGTTTGTTCGCCGGTGTGGAGGAGGAGGGAATGCGGCTCCGGCACTGCGACACCAAAGCACCCGAAACATCCCGAAAGCCGAGCCCCGCAGCCCGGCCATGGCTCTGAGGGAAGCCCGGAGGTGTGCGAGTGGGACGTCCGCCTGTGACGAGAGAAAAGCCCGCGTCAGGAGAGTGTCCATAGAGGGGAACATCGGTAAAGACGTGGGATGGACCTTTAAACGTTAACAAATGCTTTCTAAATTCTAGAAATAAGGCAAAAGTAAAGTGGAACAGAATGTGATTTCACTGGAAAAAATGGGATTGACCGCAGATTATCTCAAAGTCCTAGTTGTGTTGTCGATGTAAATGCACTCAGATACATATGAGACGTACCATAGCCTACTTTAAACACATGTACTACTGCTATATCTAATTGATCTAACTTATTGTGCGAATTTATGCAAATAAATACAGATTTTTAGGCTTTATTGGACAAATGCTTAGAAGAGCAAACTAACTCTACCCTGGAATTAAAAATGTGCTGCAATTTTAAAATCAGTTTTTACAAAGACTTACATTTTTCAGCTTCCTCGCGAGAAGCCCTCATTAATTCATTTAAAGCAGACATTAAAAAATAGTTTTAGGAGACACAAACCACATAAAAATGAATGAGAGCAAAATACATCACACTAATAAAACATTATTTTGAAAAGGATATAGGATAAAAGATATATATAAATATAAAGCAGCCTTGTGTCAATGCCACTTTGCATCTCAGTTAATCTTTGAAAATGTGCTATGGTCGACTTCACTTTTGTCTTCATTCTGTAATTTTAAACATTCTGATGACAAAACATCATAGGGTCTTTAATATAAAATGCACTGTCTGGCCACCTGGATTCAACTAAGCAAATAGGTCTGGAGCCTCCTGTTGGATAATTACTGCATGTGGGATTGTCTTTCAGCTGCAACTTCTCATTTCTGTAGCAAATGTGGAAAGACAAATCCTGTGGTTGTGGAAAAGAGAAAACATCCAAGGAGAAACTACTCAGCCTGGCATTAGCGACGTATTGTTAAAAACTGGAAGGATAGTGGGGAACCATCGCCTTGGAGGAGGAACTGTGGTTGTAGAGGCAGGTGAAGTGATGCACCTCCTGTACAGGCGTGTGGGGGCGGGGCTATGATCTGGAGATGCAGTTGGTCAGGTCTAGGTTCAGCCACACTACGTGCCCAAAGAATGAGATCAGCTGAACCTGAACATCCTGAATGACCAGGTTATTTCAGCCATGAATTTCTTCTTCTCTAATTCCAAGATGACACTGTCAGGATTCATGGCCCACATTGTGACAGAGCGGTCCAGGATTCATGGCTCACATTGTGACAGTGGTCCAGGATTCATGGCTCACATTGTGACAGAGCGGTCCAGGATTCATGGCCCACATTGTGACAGTGGTTCAGGATTCATGGCTCACATTGTGACAGTGGTTCAGGATTCATGGCCCACATTGTGACAGAGCGGTTCAGGATTCATGGCTCACATTGTGACAGTGGTTCAGGATTCATGGCCCACATTGTGACAGAGTGGTTCAGGATTCATGGCCCACATTGTGACAGAGTGGTTCAGGATTCATGGCTCACATTGTGACAGTGGTTCAGGATTCATGGCCCACATTGTGACAGAGTGGTTCAGGATTCATGGCCCACATTGTGACAGAGTGGTTCAGGATTCATGGCCCACATTGTGACAGAGTGGTTCAGGATTCATGGCTCACATTGTGACAGAGGTTCAGGATTCATGGCCCACATTGTGACAGTGGTCCAGGATTCATGGCTCACATTGTGACAGTGGTCCAGGATTCATGGCTCACATTGTGACAGAGCGGTTCAGGATTCATGGCCCACATTGTGACAGTGGTTCAGGATTCATGGCTCATATTGTGACAGTGGTCCAGGATTCATGGTCCACATTGTGACAGTGGTTCAGGATTCATGGCCCACATTGTGACAGTGGTCCAGGATTCATGGCCCACATTGTGACAGTGGTCCAGGATTCATGGCCCACATTGTGACAGAGTGGTCCAGGATTCATGGCCCACATTGTGACAGAGTGGTCCAGGATTCATGGCCCACATTGTGACAGAGCGGTCCAGGATTCATGGCCCACATTGTGACAGAGCGGTCCAGGATTCATGGGCCACATTGTGACAGTGGTCCAGGATTCATGGCTCACATTGTGACAGTGGTTCAGGATTCATGGCCCACATTGTGACAGTGGTTCAGGATTCATGGCCCACATTGTGACAGAGCAGTTCAGGAGGCATCATTTTCACATGGTCACACACTTTCTTCATCAATACAAGATTTTGATGAAAAACTAATGGAAAACTAGGTCTAAACACATTTTTGACATTGCAGACGTTTATTAAAACAATGTCACACTGAATACTTGTTGTAATCAAAGCTTAATGTGCTCCAACCCAACATTTGAGCGTGTGACCTTTTTTTTCTGTTTTTTTTTGTTGGTTTTTTTGGTCGGGCTGTGTATATAGTTAATTAATTTGACAACATTTTTGAACCTTCAGAATATTATTTCATTTTCAAATTAATGATTTATTTTTTTACAAATACCTGAATTCACACATTTTATGGTTTTGTGTCCCATCACATCACATCAGTTTGGAAACATAAAACAGATGGGTAATATATTTTCACCTTTAAGTATAAATAATCGGATCTTTTGTGTTTAATCCTACAGTTTTATTCAAGTACCCATGCTATTACTGTGTTAACTCTTCAGTCTCAAATAGTGAGTGCTTCAGAGGATATTCTTGGTTTAAAGTCTAAAACAGATGCTATGCTCAACAGCTAGAGAACAGAGAAGGTGACCATGCTTTAAATATAAACACTTGTATGTATAAAAGCAGCCATTATGGTTGTGAATGCCTCGAACCTTTTGGACTGCTTACTTTTGCCAAAGTAAGTTTTTTGTATTCCACACATGGTCACTTTCACTGTATCTCTACATATAAGTAACAAAAATGGGCAAAGTAACGAACTGATGTCCTCTTTGTGCACATGCAGCTGTGGGGAAGTCCACTTTTGCCCGCCTGTTGCAGTCCGCCTGTCCAGACTGGGAGGTGGTGGCTGAGCCGGTCAGTAAATGGCAGAACATCCAGAGTTCTGGGGTGAGTGCTGGGCCTTTTGTCACTGCTAATCTCCTTCTTAACAGTAAACAATATGGTCATTGGCTTCTCTGGCTAAAAATATTGTTTGAATTTGGAATGATCTCAAAAAACTTTGATATATGAAAACATAAGGTTGGATCAGATCCTTAATGGGACTGTGAGTAACAAAGCACTCCAGACTGAACTGAATGTATTTGGGCCTTAAAACTCCTGCCATGGACACATGACATAAATGGATATCTTTGGAGCAGACTTTTGGCTGCTTGGGACAAAGAAATGGATGACGCAAAACTGCACCGACAATCAAGGACTGGACTGACCTGCTCTCATTGGAATTTAATTTCAAAATGGACACATTTGAAAGACTTGGCACTTAATATGCCATCATTTTCTTTGGACATCTTTTGTTTTTCCTCTTATTATTAAATGTGCTCCCTCTCTCTGATAGACCTGTCACGATAACAAATTTTAAAGTGCGAGTTATTGCTGCAGAAAAAAAATAAATGTATATAATATATATTAAAAAATAAATAAATAAATATATATATATATAATCGTTTAAACTTGAACTGTGACAAATAAATGGCAGACTGAAACACTTGAGAACTTAGTCTCTACAATTAATATTAGATGTAAGTCTTTCAAGCTCTACAGGTCAAGTCCTATTGTATCACAACAAGAATAACATACAATTCCCCCAGTAGACACAATAAATACTGAGCTTCAAAAATATAGTTTCAGCTTCTATTTATTGAACAATAAGTTACTACCAGGTCATGTTCTGTTTTTGATTTTATACATTTCTGAAAATGAAAAAATTGTAATGATGTTGAGAACTGAAAGGGTTATAGCCACAATGTGGGCCTTGTGTCACTGGTGTGTTGTGTGCAGGGGGGCTCGGAGTGCAGTGTGAGTAACCTGCTGCAGATGATGTACGCAGACCCCCAGCGCTGGTCCTACACCTTCCAGACCCACTCGTGCATGAGCCGCATGAGGACACAGCTGCAGCCCTCGACCCCCCGCCTGCTGCATGCACAGGGGGGCGCTGTGCAGGTGTACGAGAGGTCCATCTACAGCGACAGGTACCAAAGTACCAAAGCTCTGTAATGCTCCAATCAATCAAACTTTATTTATAAAGCACTGTCCAGCAGAGAGTCCGCGCAGCATTAAAAAGAATTAAGTCATTCAATGTTTTTTGGCAAAAATAACATTAAAACATTTAATTCAATCCCCACAGACATTAAATCTAAAAACTAGTTTATATATATGTAAACAAAAATTTTGAAAATACATATCACATTGTGTGTCTCCTCTGAGCCGCTGTGTCCATGACAGTAGTTTTTACTTTGAAATTTAACATTCAGATATATTTTGAATCACAGATGTACTGGATTTATTGAATCTAGGTGTTAATACCTTAGATCAAATCATCTAAAAAGTAAAAATTAGATTCAAAACACACATGTGCATGGTTTAAATGAGTTTTTGAATATTATAAAGTAGTTTATTATATTCTGATCATACTGCTTCCCAATCGAACGGTTAGACATCAGTAGTTTTTGACATGACAAGTGCAAATGTCTTGTTTTGACGTTGATTATGGCATTAAACATCTTGAAATGTGGCATTAAAAAGCATTACATTTGTTTTGCTGAAATCTGCATAAAAAGTTCATTAAGCACAGCCCCACATGGCCACACCCACTCACCACCGACACAAACGCCTGAAGGCTGGTTTATGGTCCACCGTCGAGCTTGATTCAGTCATGTGCTGATGACATGACACAGACCTGAACTATTGAGCTTAGTGGAGCTAATCGAGTTTCACATGTATCATGGGAAATGTAACAGTTTTATTTTGCATTTATACATGTTCTTGGACAATAAATGATCACTTTAGGCTCGCGTGCAAACAATTCTGTGCCAAGCAATTCCAAGCTGTTTTTAATAATTTTTCCATCTACTCTTTCCAATCCCTGCCTTTGTGGTCCGCAGCACTGTGACATCAGTAACATTGGAGCACGTACACGGCACATATACGGCACAGCGAGCACTGGAAGCTTTCTGATTGGCTGCCAGGTGCTTCGGGGAGCTGTGCAGCACTTCCGCGTAGATTTGACCCACACGATCAAGCAACCCACCCACAGACACATGTTCTGAAATACATAAGGCCGAACACAGAGGAACATGAGGCAGTGTACAGGACTCAGTCCTCATTAGGAGCAGAGTACCACCCGCAGCCACAGACACCATAGGACACCAACACAGGGCCCAGAGGAGGGATGGGTCAGACACAAAACCTCCTGCAGTGGCCCTGATTTGATTCGGTCTGAAAAAATACATGAAAACTGAAAGATGGTGTTGGCTCTGCACCTGAGCAATGCATTTTAAGAAAAGAATTAGAGGAAACACTGGCAATCCTAAAAGTGACTAAAGGATTATGAGTAAAAACAATGCTAAATACTACAATGCAGAGTAGCATCAATAACAGTTTAGGGTAGAAATAGAACTATGACATAATTAAATATAAAACACTGAGCCTAAAATAAGTTTATCATAAAAAAGTACCTCATGCCATATACAAAATACAAAATAATTGAAGTACTTCCTCCTTCCATCTGAATGAGAATGTGTCGTCATTGCTTCCCTTCACGTCGTCATAGAAACCACATAGTACAGAAGGAAGAGGATCTCATAAACAGGATTATGACATAGTTTCTAATGATGTGTTGCAGGTACATCTTCGCCCTGAACTCCTTTGAACTGGGCTGCATCAACGCCACTGAATGGGCCATCTACCAGGACTGGCACTCACTGCTGGTGCAGGAGTTTGGACACAGGGTGGCGCTAGAGGGCATCATCTACCTGCGAGCCCCTCCTCAGGTTTGGACCTGACAATACAGTGTTACATGGATGAGTCTGAAACAGAGTCTAAGCACATGGCATTATTGGATCTCCTCAGAAATGTGCCAAAAATGTCACTGTTAATGTGTTTCAATAAGTTAAAGAGGTCAGTGCTGTCTAACACTCAGAGGTAGAATAGTCAAAATATGTGAGAGTAAAGTGACTTCAAAGAATATTACTCAAGTAGAAATACAACGGAAGGAAATGACTCAAGTAAGAGGATTTGGGGAAACTACAACTCATGTCAGAAACTGTAGGATACATGTCTGTATGTATTATCTGCAGTGGTAGAAAAAGTCAAAGTACAGATCCGGGGGCAAAAAAAGTTACTCAAGTAAATTATTACATAAAAATGTACTTAAGTAGTATTAAAGTAGCCATTTATAAATGTATTTTTAGAGTAAAAAAGTATTTCACACAGATCTGAGAACTGTTAAAGCCTCAGCTGTGCAGATCTTTATAAAGAGCTCTGACAAAAACTAATGAATCATTAGTGCATACTTCTTTTTATGAACACATTTTTGTTTCCTCCAAATCTATTTGCAAGATGTCGCCATAAAAAAGGAAAACAACAACTCCTTTCAAACCCTAAAGAAATAGTTAATACTTTTCTGTTCAGTTCAAAAAATGTAGTGGAGTTGAAAGTAAAAAGTATCCAGTGTAAAAATGACTTAAGTAAAGTCCTTGAAGTGAAGTAGAGATGGATTGATGTGTCGACTGGCTGAGATGGAGACTTTTAACATCATTTAACAAATCTCCAGCACAGGCCCATATTTTCTTTGGCCTGACCAACTGTTTAGAGCTTCATTTTACACTTAAATGTGATTAGATTGCTCTATTATAGTTAGGTAGTAAAACAGTCACGTGCATGTTATAATAATTTCCATTAATATTATTATCTTTATTATACTTTTCTCATGCAGAGCAGTGTGTTAACAAAATATTGCTTGTAGTCAATTCATTCCTAAAAATAAGTGCAGAACTTAACATCCATCGTCTGTTCTGATTCTAATATAATGGTTTCACCATCGGCCATGAGAAAAAAACACTGGTCGATCTCTGGTGGTTAGATAGTGTACTTGGAAGGACAGAACTTTGACAAAGGTTTGCTGTGTGCTGTGTGTGTCAGACGTGTATGGAGCGGCTGAAGATCAGGGCCAGACCAGAGGAGCGGGACGTGCAGCAGGACTATCTGGACAAACTACACGACCAGCACGAGAGGTGGCTGCTGGACAAGAGCACAGAGTGAGTCTTCTGTGGTCTACTGGAACGTGTGGGACTGAGACGCTACACGGAGATAAAAGAAAAGAAGCTGGAGAGGAGCAGAGGGTTTAGAGGTGAAGGGTCAGTCCTGCGTCAAGCTCTGCAGAGAACTAAATGTCCCTGTCTCTTCAAGGACTCTTACTTTGTACTAAACCTGCTAACCCTGGGCTTTCCCTGCATTATTTCATTGTTAGGCCGTTTATTTTTCAACATGTTAATGCTTTTAGATGTGTTTAATGATTTTTGACAAAACAGCTGGAGTTGTGCTGGGCTTCATTCACACTTGTTTGATGAATCCTGCTCCTCTTCTCTGGACCTCACAGATTACTCTCTGCTCATTTCTCTTGTGCAGTTTTTAGGACTATAAACCATTGCTGGGCTTGTTCTGAGCTCAAATTGTGTTCACAATGAAGGCATGGCTCTATCAGCAGAGGGTGAGCCAACACCAAATACCTCATGGGAAATGGTGGTCCACTTTGTCAAGTGTGTTTTCAAATGTGTTTTAAGTTAGAAAATGTGAAGAACCAACGTCAAAGTGTTGAAGAAACAAGTGAAGCCACAAGAATGAATGATATGTGCAGCGTAAAACAGAACTGTCCATTTGAACATCAATTCTACTGTTTCTCACAATAATGTCCTTAGTTTTCCACAATCCTTCAGTCTCACAGTCTCACAGCCTCACAGCCTCACAGCCTCACAGTCTCACAGCCTCACAGTCTCACAGTCTCACAGTCTCACAGCCTCACAGTCTCACAGTCTCACAGTCTCACAGCCTCACAGTCTCACAGTCTCACAGTCTCACAGCCTCACAGTCTCACAGTCTCACTGTCTCACAGCCTCACAGTCTCACAGTCTCACAGTCTCACAGCCTCACAGTCTCACAGTCTCACAGTCTCACAGCCTCACAGTCTCAGCCTCACAGCCTCACAGCCTCACAGTCTCAGCCTCACAGCCTCACAGTCCCACAGCCTCACAGTCTCACAGCCTCACAGTCTCACAGTCTCACAGCCTCACAGTCTCAGCCTCACAGTCTCACAGCCTCACAGTCTCACAGTCTCACAGTCTCACAGCCTCACAGTCTCAGCCTCACAGCCTCACAGTCTCACAGTCTCACAGCCTCACAGTCTCACAGTCTCACAGTCTCACAGTCTCACAGTCTCACAGCCTCACAGTCTCAGCCTCACAGTCTCACAGCCTCACAGTCTCACAGCCTCACAGTCTCACAGTCTCACAGTCTCACAGCCTCACAGTCTCACAGCCTCACAGTCTTACAGCCTCACAGTCTCACAGTCTCACAGTCTCACAGCCTCACAGTCTTACAGCCTCACAGTCTCACAGTCTCACAGTCTCACAGCCTCACAGTCTCACAGCCTCACAGTCTCACAGTCTCACAGTCTCACAGCCTCACAGTCTCACAGTCTCACAGTCTCACAGCCTCACAGTCTCACAGCCTCACAGTCTCACAGTCTCACAGCCTCACAGCCTCACAGTCTCACAGTCTCACAGTCTCACAGCCTCACAGTCTTACAGCCTCACAGTCTCACAGTCTCACAGTCTCACAGCCTCACAGTCTCACAGCCTCACAGTCTTACAGCCTCACAGTCTCACAGTCTCACAGTCTCACAGCCTCACAGTCTTACAGCCTCACAGTCTCACAGTCTCACAGTCTCACAGCCTCACAGTCTCACAGCCTCACAGTCTCACAGCCTCACAGCCTCACAGTCTCACAGTCTCACAGCCTCACAGTCTCACAGCCTCACAGTCTCACAGTCTCACAGCCTCACAGCCTCACAGTCTCACAGCCTCACAGTCTCACAGCCTCACAGTCTTACAGCCTCACAGTCTCACAGTCTCACAGTCTCACAGCCTCACAGTCTCACAGCCTCACAGCCTCACAGTCTCACAGCCTCACAGTCTCACAGTCTCACAGCCTCACAGCCTCACAGTCTCACAGTCTCACAGTCTCACAGCCTCACAGTCTCACAGTCTCACAGTCTCACAGTCTCTCAGTCTCACAGTCTCACAGTCTCACAGTCTCACAGCCTCACAGCCTCACAGCCTCACAGTCTCACAGTCTCACAGTCTCACAGTCTCACAGTCTCACAGTCTCACAGCCTCACAGTCTCACAGTCTCACAGTCTCACAGTCTCACAGTCTCACAGTCTCACAGCCTCACAGTCTCACAGTCTTACAGTCTTGTGTGTGTTCCCAGGGTGCACTTCGAGGCTCTGTGCAGGGCCCCTGTGCTGCAGCTGGACGCCAGTGTGGAGTTCAAGTCGGACCCCCAGGTTCAACACGACTACATCAATAAGGTATTGTCCGTCTCCAAGGAAACGAAAACACTGCAAAAATCAAAAGAGTTCAAATGTATTCAGTTCTGAATGTTGCCTAAAGTTAAGCCTTTCTGATGTGCTTGAAGTCAAGTGCCTCCTCTGGAGGTTCACAGGATGAACTAGAACTTTTGTTTAGATTCATTCATTAATTCTTTGTTTGTTAAAAGACGTTATGGTTTCCATGGACATGCTTTTCCATTTAAGTAAAACTCTCTTTATCCACATATTTTGCCTGAAGAACTATAATATAAACTAGTCAGATCTGTCTAAAGGCAAAACGTATTGAGCAGCAACATTGCTAAAATACAAAAAGTTTGAGCTAAATGACAGTACTTCCAAATAAAATGAAGACAGAGAATACACAATAAACAAATAAAAGGCGGAGCTCATGTTGTTTGCTTTGTGCAGGTGAAGGACTTCTTCAGCTCTTTGTGAGAAGAGGCCAGTACAGCTGATCCGTCTGAAAAAACGATTGAAGCTCTGACTGCACCGTCTGATCTGTGACTCTGTTTTATTTGATCTGTTTTATTCCTCTGAAGGGTTTTCTCCTGTTCTTACATAGTACAGATTTATTCAGCTGCCTACTGTGAGTCCATCAAAAGCTGTCCTCTGAAGACTTACTGTTACTGACCTCACTGTTGGACCAAGTTACATTTGTAAATGATACACTTTGATACATTCATTTTAACAATAAATTATTTTTAATTGAAACAAGAATGCCTCCCTTATTATTATTTTTTTATCATTTGATTTGAACACATTTTTATGTGGGTGGGAGATTGAGAGGTGCAAGTGATGTGCAGAATATTAGGCCTGAAACAAGCCATTATTTCAGTATTCGACAGCCAAACTATTATTTCTATTGTACAGTGAGGCTGTTTCATACTAATATATAAAGATTGGTAACAAAGAGAGGGAAGGTAGTCCACACAGAAGGGGTCTCACTCCCAGAAGGAGCAATATCAGACACTGAGGATGGGTACAAATACCTTGGAATACCACAGGCAAATGGCAACCTCGAAGAGGCAACGAGGAAAGCAGCAACAGCCAAATACCTCCAGCGAGTAAGGCAAGTCCTACGAAGCTCAATGGCAAGAACAAGTCCCGGGCGATAAACTGCCACGGCCTGCAGTGATCAGATACACTGAAGGCATAATAAGGAGGCCAAAGGAAGAGATACAGATGTTAAGACACAAAAGCTCCTTGCCATGCATGGAGGGTTCCATCCCAAATCCAGCACCCTGAGACTGTACACTAGCCGTAAGAAAGGAGGCCGTGGACTAGTGAGAGCCACTATCCAGGATGAAACATCCAAGATCCACAAGTACATCAAGGATAAGGCCCCAGATGATGACCTGCTCAGGCAATGGGGAACAGAGGAGGAGGTGCCGGAGGAGGGACCATCATGGGAGGACAAGCCCCTACATGTACCACCAGAACATAACTGAAGTGGGTGATATCAAGAAATCGAACTCATGGCTAGAAGGTGATCGGAGCACTGGGGCAGTGACCCCCAAACTGGAGGAGGCTACAGCAGATCCCTGGAGGAACATCAGACATCTCAGTCCAGAAAAGTGCAGTGCTAGGAACAGCTAAGATACTGCGCCGAACCCTCAAGCTCCCTGGCCTCTGGTAGAGGACCCGAGCTCAGAGATGGATGACACACCCATGGAGGGTGAGAAAAAAAATCCTAGTAAAGGTTAAAACATGTCAACTGAAGGCTTCTAGATAGAGAATAGAGCTGGGAATCGCAGGGTCCCTCTGTGGAAAAATCCTTAAAGACTTGTCAAAATGATATATTTCTGGTGGTAAGACATGTGCTTACGTGTGGAATGTTAGCTGAAGGAAACCAGACGTTTAAGGCAGCGATGTTGTTTTTAACCTGATATATGGTGCTGCTCCGTACCAGTCTCTCTTATCCAACTGTTGAGAGCTAGACAGACCCGTTGCCTCCCACCCTGCGAGTTCGGGGGGGGGGCAGCGTGAACGTAAACGTCATGTGACTATCTGACTGAACTAATAAAAGGCAGGGGAAGTGAGAGGCAAGTTGGAGGAGACTGCAGTCGGGACGAGCTGATGTTAAGCGCCATGGCAGAGAGTTGAATCGAGTGCCTTTTCTGCTGTTGGGACGAGCTGACAGACGCGCCACTGCAGGAGTGGGACGAGCTGACAGACGCGCCACTGTAGCAGTGGGACGAGCTGATGAAAGCGCCACTCTCTCTCTCCCCGTGCACGTAAAAAAGTTTGAGACCGGTGTCTGACAATTTGTCTAATTCTCAATTAGGTAGAAGGTTGTTCTCTCAGACTGTCTAGGTTTAATTGTCTGTGTGATAATTTACTAACACCCTCACAATTTGATACGATACCGGACACACTGCTCATGATACCATAATATCATAATATTGCAATACATACAATAATGAACATTTTAAAGAGCCCAATACATTGAACAGCTTTATCAAATGGTTTCAGACTGGACGCTACACTGCCCCTACTGGCCACACCCCTAAATGACCTCCTTAAATTATAATCTTGGTCCAGTCCCAGTTCAGTTCTGGTCCAGTCCTAGTCCAGTCCTAGTCCAGTCCCGGTCCAGTCGGTCCAGTCCAGGTCCAGTCCTGGTTTAGTTCTAGTCCAGTCTTGGTCCAGTCCTGGTACAGTCTTGGTTTTGTTTTGGTCCAGTCCTGGTCTAGTCCTAGTCCAGTCTTGGTCCTGTCCCGGTCTAGTCCTGGTTTAGTCCCGGTCCAGTCCTGGTTTAGTCCCGGTCCAGTCCGAATTTAGTCCCTGGTCCAGTTCCGGTCCAGTCCTGATTTAGGCCCGGTCCAGTCCTGGTTTTGTCCTGGTCCAGTCCTGATTTAGTCCCGGTCCAGTCCTGGTCCAGTCCTGGTTTAGTCATGGTCCAGTCCCAGTCCAGTCCCGGTCCAGTCCTGGTTCAGTCCCGCTCCAGTCCTGGTCCAGTCCTAGTTCAGTCTTGGTCCAGTCCTGGTTTAGTCCAGCGTGAGGTTCATGTTGGTTCCACTCTTTGAATCAAACTCCCAGAATCTGCACAAAGCAGCGTCTGCCGCTGAAACTGAAGCAGCCTGCACCAAACCTGAGTCCATCACCTGCTGAGGCCACTGCTTTCATCTACAGCTCACACTCCTCCAGGTTTATAGGACTGTGCAGGGCTCAGCGGTCACTATGGCAACAGGAGGACACGCCCTCTTCACCACCACCACCTGAAAACTACACCTCCAACTCAACTCCAAGGACTGCAGCGCCACATTCTGTGAGTGTCCCCCTCAGACCAGAAGGTTGTCGGATCAACGCTCACTCCAACTGTGTCGCTGAGCAAGACACTTCAAGCCTATTTCTCACTGCACTCACAGAAATGTAGCAAGTTATAAAGTAAATAAGGACATCTGATGTGAAAATCAAGTTTTTTTTTCTTCAGTTTAATAAAATAAATAACAAACACAACTATCATTTGTTCTGTAGTAAATTGTGAACATATATTTAATAAATGTCTGTCTAAATCATTTGACTGAATCATTTACATCAAAAACACAGTATTCTGTTCAACGAGTGTAAAACGTGTCGAGTGAAACTTTTGGTCAGTCACATTTGGAGGAGACTTGGCACACAGCGGTCAGTGAAGTGAACAAGTCCAGGTCCAGTCCTGAAAATACAAAGATTTTAATTTCAAGGAGGTCATTTAGGGGCGTGGCCAGTGGGGGCAGTGTAGCGTCCAGTCCAATTAACAAAGGCCAGAACTGATGGTTAAACAAGTTTTATATTTCCTTCTGTTTCATTGAACCAACGTAAGAGCTGGACAAACAACAATAATGAGCATTTAGTTCTTAATAACGTGTTAATAACGAGCTCATACAGTGACATCATTATTCTATCATTATCATCTTTGTGTTCTCCTGTCGACTGTCGATAGGTCTTTTGAGTTTAATATTTTGACCGTGTTGTTTATCTATTTTCTCTGTTAAAGCTGGGCACCTGACTTTCTGGGGGTAAACTTTTATTTTGTTTTCTATCAAAGAGTATCTTGTAAATGCAACACTTTGTGACAAACATGAGACCTCTGTGCCGTCTGAATCTAATAATAATGTATTTTGTCTCTCTCCTTTGAGCTTAAGCAAATCAAATCAAATCAAATCAATTTGTTTTTATAATGCCCAAAATCACAACAACAGTTGCCTCGATGGGCCACAGGTAAAAGCAGTTCAGATAACTGTCCCAGAATGCCCCTGTCCTTTGACCCTCCTTCGCGGCGAGGAAAAACTACAAAAAACCCCATGGGAAAAAGTAGAAACCTCGGGGAGAACCACAGTGAAGGAGAGATCCTACTCCCACGGACGGACAGGCTGCAGATGAACTAGGACTGACGCATCCACTTGGACTGTGGAGCCAGAACCACTCAAGAGGGAGGTGGCTTTAAAGCAGTCCACCAGTGTAGAGAGATCCTCCAGCAGGAGACGAGGAACAGTTAATCTAAAGTAGAAGGAGTTCGTCCAGGCAGACGAGGTGTGGCTAATCCAGCTGTCCAGGCGGGTGGCGCATAGATCGTCCAGTGCAGAGGTCGATCCTCCAGACAGATGGGGGTGGGGGGGTCGTCACTGGAGCAGCCGCCGCAGTGTCTGAAACAGTCTCCACTCCCCGGGGGAAGTGGAGAGAAAGAGAAACATGTGAACAGCAATGGACAGACTACAGTTGAAGTAATATTAAATATTGTTGATAGGTAAAGTAGGAAGAACCAGAGGATAGTGTTCAAGCTGCCATACTTCCTCCAGCAGAGTTGCTCCAAGGGCAGCATAGCTAAAACTGTAGGTTTTTATTTCTGTTCCTAACTGGCCTGACCATAAGCTATTTCAAAGAGGAACGTTTTGAGCCTGGTCTTAAATGTAGAGACTGTGTCGGCCTCTTTTACATGAACAGGAAGCTGGTTCCATAACACAGGAGCTTGGTAGCTAAATGCTCGACCTCCTACTGTGCTTTTAGAGACTCTGGGGACTAACAATAGTCCAGCATTTTGAGAACGAAGAGCTCTGTTTGGATGGTACGCTACTATTGCATCTTTGAGGTAGGATGGGGCCATATTGTTTATAGCTTTATAAGTCAGGAGGAGGATTTTAAATTTGATTCTAAACTCAACAGGAAGCCAGTGAAGAGACTCCAACACTGGTGAAATATGATCTCTTTGGTTTTAAAGCAGCGCTCTGATTGGCTGTGCTCGGGTGGTCCACAGTTTCACTTCAGCGTCTGAAAAAAGCTGTTGTAAAGCTGTGCACAGACCAAAAATGAATGAATTTAACGACGAGCCAAAGGGTTTGTGAGAGCGAGGGACCAATCAGACCGATTTAAAAACCTACGTCCGGTTCAGCAGTGTGAAGATCAGGTACACCGGCTTTAACCTAGCTTGCTTTAATTGGTCTTTTCTTTTTCTGTCAAGCTAATGAACTACTTAAACTACGTCCGCTCACACAGGAAATGTCAAAATAAAAGCATACAATTGTAAAATGCCACGTACATGAGCCAACTTGACCTTTACAGTGTGTCAGAGAGAAACGAGAAAAGAAAACCTTTACGAGATCATTCAAGTTCAGCAAAATAACCTGATATTTGACAGTTTGACTCACAACAGCACGAGCCTGACTTTCAAACGTGTCCACTGACTTTACCCAAACACCAAGTCTCATTTATGAACGTCTGTGTCATTTTACTTTCACTTTCTCGGCTCCAAAACCTTTTCCAGTCTCTTGCCCTCAGCGACACGTGACGTCACCTCTCATTCTGACGTCTGATTGGTTCAAAATAAACACGACGACACAGTTTTTTTCTGTACAAAGCCGCGGATGAGTTTGAGGAGCGAGTCCAGAGACGTTTACGGAGCAGAAGGACGTTTCCAGACGTTGTTGAAGATGAAGACGTGTGCGCTGCTCCTGCTCCTGGGGACACTGACAACTGGAGCCACAGCGAGTGAGTAAAGCTGCTTTGTCTCCAAACTTGTCCAAGAACAAGCGCCGTGTGGACTTTAGAAAGCACAAAGATGGAGTTATCAAAGAGTCACTGCGTCCACTGTGTCCAGTTTAATGTTAAAGTTGAACGCTTGTCTACGGTGTTTGAGCAGGTTCAAGTTTGTAGCTTGTGTTTTGTCCAGTTCTATTGCGCACTTGAAATAAAAAATACTTTCTCTTTCATTTTGACGCGCAGAATAACAACAGTTTAAATGAAAGGGAAATGAAATATATTTGTTTGATTAAAGTTTGAATATCACATTTTAAAGTCATGAAGAGAATGTTTTACTGTTAAATGAGTGTTTGTTCTCTTTAGTTAAACTTGTTACGCAGATTGTGTTCAGTTTGTCCTCCATCTTAATCCTGCACCAATCACTTACTACAATAATGTCAGATATAATTAAATATGACTGAGTTTAGTATTATCTTTTATTTTACAAGGATATGACAAAAACATGAATCATATTTTTGTGTCACAATTTTGGAGATGTATTTCTTATTAAAAAATAAAATAAAATGGCTTTCAATCTTAATTCCTTGAACATGAACAAGACAGACTTTTATTCAGTGCCATTTAACACTAAATAAAAGTCAATTTTCTTCCTTCAAAGTGTGAATTCTGCTCAAACCACGTCTTTTTACAGAGGATTTGTTCTTGTCCACTTTGTGTTTGGAGAAAATGTCAGAACATTGGATTATTACACAGGGTTTAAAGCAGTGCTTCTCAAAGCCCCCTGTGTTTTATGTTCCATTTCATTTGAAAGAAACCTCCGATGATAAAATACATATTGTAAGCGTTTCATTTTGGCCTGCCCTGCTGCCTGATAATTACGTTCATTCTAACTGCCCCTGAATGCACCATCACAGACTTTGGCCTTTTTAAATCAAGGCTTCAGACCTATTTATTCAGACGGGCTTTAAACACTTTGGTCACTTTGAGTTTGTAAAGGGCTTTATAGATAAAGGTGGATTGATTTGAAATGAATTTAAATCTTGTGTTAGTTTTAAATCACATGTAGAGAATTTATCTGAGATGATTTATGTTTTGTCTCTCTCTCTCTCTCTCTCTCTCTCTCTCTCTACATATATATATATATATATATATATATATATATATATATATATATTTTTTTTTTTTTTTTTTTTTGTTATTTGATAATACAACTGCAATACCAAACATAACTGAAGCCTTAATAACTTAAAAACATTTACCATCCAGGTGAAGCAGGCTGATCTGCTCTCTGTCCTGTTCTCTCACTCTTTCAGGAGGCTACAGTCAGTTGTGAGAAGAAGGCTGTGCTTTCTGTTCAGATTTAAGGCAAATATCACTGACTCGTGTTTAAACCGCGCGCGTTGCCGCTGATCGATCGATTATCCGCGCGTTGAGAGCGTTTACTTTCTATTTGTCAAATAAACCAAAAAAAGAAAACTTATACCCAGGCGCCGTGGACTAAACCAAATCAACAAAGATGTAAAGGAAAACAACAGATTGGGCTAAACAAATAACAACATTTAAGAAACATTAACGCAGGAAAAACGTGATAAATTAAATATGCAAATTACATAAACTAAATTGCAAATATAAACAAACAAAAATCACTAAACAAATGAACTAAATTTAAAAATAAACAAATAGCTCCTACAGCCGTATTAATTAAGACTCTTAATGGGATTAAGACACAGCGCGAGGGGGAGAGAGGGAGAGAAAGAGAGAGAGAAAAAGAGAGAGAGAGAGAAAAGAGCGAGAGACAGAGAGAGAGGGAGAGAGAGAGAAAGAGAGAGAGGGGGGAGAGAGAAAAGAGCGAGAGGGGGAGAGAGAGAAAAGAGTGAGAGAGAGGGGGAGAGAAAGAGAGAGAGAGAGAGAGAAAGAGCGAGAGGGAGAGAGAGAGAGAGAGAGGGGGAGAGAGAGAGAGAAAAGAGCGAGAGAGAGAGAGGGGGAGAGAGAGAGGGAGAGAGAGAGAGAGAGAAAGAGAGAGAGAGAAAGAGAGAGAGAGAGAGCGAGAGAGAGAGAGAGAGAAAAGCGAGAGAGAGAGAGAGGGAGAGAGAGAGAGAGAGAGAGAGAGAGAGGTAGAGAGAGGGAGAGAGAGATAGAACGAGAGAGAGAGAAACAGAGCAAGTGAGAGACAGAGAGAGAGGGAAGAGAGAGAGAAAAAGAGAGAGAGAAGAGAGAGAGAGAGAGAGTGAGAGGGGGAGAGAGAGAGAAAAGAGCGAGAGGGGGAGAGAGCGAGAGAGAAAAGAGTGAGAGGGAGAGGGGGAGAGAAAGAGAGTGAGAGAGGGAGAGAGAGAGAGAGAGAGAGAGGGGGAGAGAAAGAGAGAGAGAGAGAGAGCGAGAGAGAGAAAGAGAGAGAGAGAGAGAGAGAGAGAGAGAGAAAAGAGCGAGAGAGAGAGGGAGAGAAGAGAGAGAGAAAGAGAGAGAGAGAGAGAAAGAGAGAGAGAGAGAGCGAGAGAGAGGGAGAGAGAGAAAAGAGAGAGGGAGAGAAAGAGAGAGAGAAAAAGAGAGAGAGAGAGAGAAAAGAGCGAGAGACAGAGAGAGAGGGTGTGAGAGAGAAAGAGAGAGGGAGAGAGAGACAGTGAGAGAGGGAGAGAGAGAGCGAGAGAGAGAGGGAGAGAGTGAGAGGGGGAGAGAGAGATAGAACGAGAGAGCAAGTGAGAGACAGAAAGAGAGAGAGGGAAAGAGAGAGAGTGAGCGAATGAGAGAGAGTGAGATGGAGAGAGAGAAAAAAAGAGAGAGAGAGACAGAGAGAGGCTCCACAGCTGTTCGCTGCTAAGGCCACGCCCCCTTCTGTAAAAATGCATTTTTAAACAAATAGTTTCATGAAACAACATAAATAACATTTACTGAAATGATACACAGTGTTTATTTCATGACTCAGTGACTGTCTGTATTTGTTTGTCTTTGTTCAAAAAATCCATCAAATTCCACCATTTTTGGCGCACCCTGCACTCAGGGGCACCCCAGGGTGCACCCACTTTGACAAAGCACTGCTCGTTCAGATTTGTTTATTTGTTTGTTTGTTTATATTTTTTAAAATGTATTTAACGTATTGTTCACATTGAGTTCATAAATGTTTCTTTTGTTTTCACAGTGGTTCACACACTGAGATATTTTCAGACTGCTTCATCTCAAGTCCCAAACTTCCCAGAGTACATTTCAGTTGGATATGTGGACGACCTTCAGATCACTCACTACGACAGTGACACAAAGAGATACGTCCCCAAACAGGAGTGGATGAAGAAGATCACAGAGGAGGACCCTCAGTACTGGGACAGGGTGACTCAGATCAATTTGGGGAATGAACAGGCGGCAAAAGGAAACATAGAAACTTTCAAGCAGCGCCTGAACGTGAGCGGAGGTTTGTCATCTGCACTTTTCACATTATCATTTTACAGCTTTTTATCAATAAAACACATTTGGTCACATATTTATGGACACATGTTTATCCTTGTAGTAAATGTAGAAATCAAATGTTTAGATATAGTTTTTCTCTTTTGCTGGTGACAGTGGAGTTTGGTTTGGAATCAGAGCTGAATGACTTTGATTGTTTCACATAAACAGGATTTGAACCTGTAAAACCTAAAGAGTTGAACCATCTTAAAGGTCAATATTTCAGTCTAAATAAACAACAGCTTGTGGTTTCTACAATTCTAACAGAAACATAAATGTCCCTGAGGAGGTTTGAGTCTTTTCAAACTGTCGTGTTTCTGTTTCAGGTTCACATCTTTATCAGTGGATGTACGGCTGTGAATGGAACGATGAGACTAATGAGATCAGAGGATATTATCAACACGCTTTTGATGGAGAAGATTTTATTTCGTTGGATTTTGAGACTGAAACATTTGTGGCTCCAAAACAACAGGCCTTTATCACCAAACAGAGATGGGAGAGCAGTGGAGAGGCTGCCAGATGGAAAAACTACATCATTCATGAATGTGCTGAGTATCTGAAGAAACATGTGCGCAACGGAGAGAGCGTTCTGAAGAGGACAGGTAAAAGAGGAGCTGTTTAAACCAATAAACTATTTATAACTGAAAAACTATCTGTAAATGTGCTTAAATCATGAACACATTAACAATAAAAATGTGATCTGATCTGCTCCATCTCAGTTAAACCTCACAGACCTCAAACCTCAAAAACAAACCAAACCAACATGTGCTGAGTTTGATATTGTAATATTTAATGATACTTTTTCACACAATAGTTTGATTTATATTAAAACAAATATGTTCATCCTTTAATGTATTTGTCAAACTGTCAAAATTCAAACTAAACAAAGACAAAACTGAGAGAAAATCAAGGCTAGTTTAAGAAAATTATGAATAAAATCACTTTTTTCTGCATAAAACTTTTGTCACGTGGAAAACCTTGGTCGTTCTTGTAATCTATGTTTAGTTTGTTGATATTGTTTACTGTGGCAGCCGTTACTGTGATATCAGTACTTTTGTGATATATGTACAAATACTACTGTCAGAAATATTATAATGTTGAAGTAATAGACTTATTATACTTTGTTTTAAGGTAAATAGAAAAATAGAATCTTAAATCTAAAGAGATTCATTTGAGACTTCTCCTGTAGTTTACTCACATAAATGGAAGAATTGTTTTTATTATTATGGTTTCATAGAGACATAAGGCCTTTCATGTGTAAAAATGGCTAAAATTGCACAAATATCTTAAAATGGACACAACCAGGTTTACATTTCTTTCATCTCATTCTGTACACAATAGTTACAAAAAAATTGACGGTATTTTGAATTTCTTATTTCGTTTTCGAGTGACTAGATCTGACTGACAATTAGCCTAAAATTTTAATTTCTCCCAATTAATTTTAATCAAAACTTTAATAATCAGGCTTAGAATTAGAGATCAACAAATCCCTCTGTACGTTTTGTCAAAATCTTAATCTTAAAGTCCAGATTGTGCAGTTTGTGTAGGATCTAGTTTAAAGCTGATCTTTATGTCTCGAGGGAGAAAAATGCATTTTAAGAAAACGGCCTTTCACCTTACAATGTCCCAGAGAAATCTATGATGAAGTGGATTAACTGAAATAATAAAACATCTTTAGGAGCAGATTGGACAAGTTTGTTGTTTCCACATGAAAGTCTGTGAGAGAGAGAGCAAAGTGACTGTAGTGTGTGGTCTGAAGTTTACTGTTATTATGCTCTGGATCTGTCTAAATGTGTTTTTATATCAAATGTCTAATAATGAAATGTCAAAACTGTGAATGTTTTCTGCACATACTGTATGATCTGTGCTGTGTAATGTGGTGTGTGTATAAAGTGTGTAAATGGTGTGTAACACAGTGTTGTGTTGTGTAGAGCTCCCCCTGGTGTCCCTGCTGCAGAAGTCCTCCTCTGCCCCTGTCACCTGCCACGCCACAGGCTTCTACCCCGACAGGGCCATGCTGTTCTGGACCAAAGACGGAGACGAGGTCCCTGAGGACATGGTGGACCCTGAAGAGATCCTGCCCAACGGGGACGGGACCTTCCAGACCAGCGTGGGCCTGGACCTGTCCTCGGTCCCTCCTGAGGACTGGGACAGGTACCACTGTGTGTTCCAGCTGTCCGGGGTCAAGGAGGACTATGTCACCAGACTGGACCGGACCAAGATCAGGACCAACGGTGAGGCTTTTACTGATCGTTCAACAGAAAGTGCATTTATCTGAATAAAAAGTGTCATTAATTGTAACTTGAGCATCTTTTTGGAGCATCTTGGACCATAAATCTAATAAAACAATGAATATAATAGTAATAATTGACTATATTTGACTAGTAAACCCATTTATTTACCCAAAACTAAAGTTAAGGGGTTCTCTTGAGTGTGAAACAAACCTTAGGGGGACACAGGACAGATGACTTAGACTGATGACCTCAGCTGGGACTTTGGGGCTGGGGCTCTGAAATGCTTTGCTCATGAATCATTTGCTCTTCACAGTGAAAACAAACTCATGAGCCTGTAGAATATTGTGACGTCGTCTAAAGGTGTTAGCGCAGCATCACTCGCCTCTTGTCAGTTTGAATTCTCTCGTGCATTTCCTGGTTACTGGATCTTGTCAGTCGAGTTCAGCCACTGAGGTTTCTCTTTTCCTCTCAAGACAAATCCTTGAACTGTTCTCTTGTAAATAAAGTGGTGCGTGGATCAAAGTGCACGACTGATGCACAGAGAGGAAGAGCGGAGGAAGACGAGAGAAACAGAGCCAGTGTGAAAGGAGTGAGGGAGAGATGATGAGGGTCAAAGGTCAGGGAAGTGCCTCTGTCATCGGAAACAACTGCAGGTCCAACCAAAAGAATAAACACATGAAGCCGATCATAAAACTCTGCACAGAACGTGAAAACTCTTCTTCTCTGAGGCCCGGCTTGATCTAAACTCTGCCTCTTGTGTGTCATTACTCACCTGTTGTTGTGCTGCCCCCTGTCTGTCACAGAGAAGAAGTACACAGCTCTCATCTCTACTGTGGCTGCTGTGGCTGCTGTGGCTGCTGTCGTCCTCGCTGTGGTCGCCTTCATCTTGTACCGGAAATGTAAAGGTAACTCAACATTTAGTCATGTGCTTTACATTTTGAACTTAAACATCAAACTAACATGTTTTTTGTTCATGTTTCAGCCAAAAAGCTCACGCCTCGTAAGTAACACTTGACATTATTACTAGTGGTACTATTACTGCTGCAGACATACTTCTATTTGTTTGTGACGTTGTACTTGTGTGTTGCAGCTCCCAGTGAGCCGGACGTGATGCAGGAGTTGAACCCTCAGCCACAGTGAGTCTAAAGGGACACAGGACGTGAACCTGTGAGGGTGTTCCAGGTTAACTCTGTTAGGGCTGCAACAAGTCAATCCATTAATCACAACTAATCGATCATGGAAAGGATTGTCAACCGATTCAATAATCAAGTAATCGTTAACTGGTCTATACAGACTCCAAAACATTGTATGAGCTGAAAGAAGAGGTTTTATGACTCAGACAGAGCAGGAAAGACACAAAAAACACTCAGGAAAATGTCCGTTGTGTGTTTTTGATTAAAATACTCGTTCATCTATAAATATTCTCCACCGGGACGTCGTCAAACACTTTCACTTCTGCTTTGTCTGGGTAAAACTTAGGACAATTCTCACATTCAGGGGTCTTTTATGTTCTAAACAACTAATCAATTAATCGCAGGAATAATCGTTAAACTAATCGATTACCAAAATAATCGTTAGTTGCAGCCCTAAACTCTATGTAAAGGCGCGCCGATGCACGACCAAAGCTGTGCGGTTTTCCACGTTTTGGGCGAATCAAGGGGCGAACAGGGGTCAAAGAGCGACCCACTTGTGTGAAGAATGGGCGAGGTGTTCAGTGTGTGAAGCTCAGAGTCGTCAGTTTGAACACAGAGTCCAACGTGTGACCGGCCAGATATGTTTCATCATAAATCATGACCAAATCAAAATGCCTCTTGACGTGAGAACGACAGTGAGTTTTACACTTTCCTCTGTGTCTGTGATCGGCCCCAAACCTGCTTCTTTGAGGCCGTGTTCACACTTATTGGTCTGGAGGAGTCGTGCTCTTCAGGAGAACATCCAAACCAGTGCTCAGGACGTCCTGGATCTGCTTCATGTTCACGTCTGAGTCGAGTTAAATGAGCTCAAATGGACCAGACGTGCACTTGTTTGGTGTCGCTCTGCTTTGACAGAGCGTCTCCACAAACGAAGCGTACTCAGCACACCAGAGTTCACTTCAGTCGGATCAAGTGTGAACACCAGGTCTACAAAAGAGTCTGGCTCAAAGTGACTCAAATATGAACCGTTTGTTTGTTCACAGGTAACACTGGCTCGGACAAATCAGCGCTCCATCCTGAGGCTTCATGACCTTTGAACTTTCTCCTGCTCTGAATCTTGTAAATATGAGCTGATGTTAGTCCTGTGGCAGAGTGGTTAGCGGCGCTCTTGGCTCAGAGGAAGAATGTACAGGTGACTCTGACCAGGATCAGGCTCAGATCTGGTCCACTGCTCCTGAGAGGTTTGACCCAGACACACTGAAGGATGGAGCAGATGCACCGTTTGCACTTTTCCTACAAGAACAGGAACGTTTCTCTCTCTTCAGTGACTTCCTGGAGCGGCTGTTGCACTTGAACTGAACACGTCTGTTGGTGTCGAGGCTGTTTTTTTTAAGTTAAAGTTAAAGGAGGTAGAATCAGATACTACTGTTTTTCTCATTTGTTTTTATGTGATTTGTTTAAACTTCTACCTCATAGTGTTCAAACTCTCCCTCAGAGCGATGCTTGGTCAGGCTTCATGATAGTTTCTGCTGCGAGTTCAGAAATCCTCCACCATCAGAAGCTCAGGAATAAACATTTAGGTGTGAGACAGAGCTTATATTTAGGATAAAGGTGTGGGGTCAGTCAAAGCTTTGCTGAATGCTCCGGTCTGAAGGATTCACAGCAGTCTTTGAGCGTCTGCTTTGTGTTTGTGGACAGCCCTGCTTTACAGGATTCAAATGTGTTCTGTCAGGGTTATTATCAACTCAGGTTCAGGTTAAGGTTAAGGGCTGCAAGATTCATCGCAGTCGAACTTGAGTGAACGCAATGAGCAAATCACAAAGACTGCAATGTTTAAAGCGCCATAATTTCCTCTAAAACTAGAGGCAAGATGTCAGTTTGAATCTTCTGTAGTTTACACAGAAATGTAAGAACAAATGTATTAAAAGTTTTTCACCACAATTTCTCGTATTATTTTGGACATTTCAGTCTGAAAAATGGACAGAACCAGATTTAAATGTATTCATTTTTACACATATAGTTACAAAAACATTTACGGTAACGCATAAGATTAAGGTTCCTTACTAAACGATTTATTATTATTATAGTTAATAAGTATTAGTTATTTGTTAATGCATTTATAACTCTTTTAAAATGTTAATAAGACAAGACACTTCAAGCCCATTTCTCACTGCAGTCACACAAATGTAGCTGGTTATAAAGTAAATAAGGGCATCTCATGACTTTTTCTTAAATACAATAATTAATAAAAGAACTAACAACACAACTATGGAAGATAAATTGTTCAATCATAATTTGAATTTTAAATGTCTTTGAATTTTTCTTTGTGAATTTTTTTACTCTGAAAAAACGTATTTGAACCCCCCACTCTTTGAATTTCAAGCACCAAATTTTTATTGTATACTTTTCAGTGTGTTTAAAATTTCAAAATTAAAAATTCACCTGTTAAATATTCAATGCATTTATTTTCATGCCCTCAAATGCGATAGTCTAAATTCGCAGTGTAAAATTCAACGTGAAAAGAAAACCCAGCCAACATCCGGGTTACCGAGGCATTAGCAATCGATCTTAAGCGAGTCGAACCGAGTTCTAGCCAATCACGGAACGGTATACCAGTCACGTGGACGGTGGACTACAATAACAACAAGTCCAAGGACGAAAATGGCGGCCAGTGGGAACTCTTCGGTAAATATATTATTATTTACTAGACGTTTTAATACGACCGACAGAATTTATAAAACCAACACTGTGTGACACAATGTAAATGTTAGACATTCATAGACTCGAATTTCTCTTGCCAGTTTACTTGGCTAGCCATGCTACCCAGAGTTAGCATTCCGTCAAATCCAGCCAAACAGGCGCATGCTGAAGCCTATCGCTATATTAAAGTATTTTCAATGTTTATTTCATGACATTTATGTTCTCTACGCGCTGATGACATGTAATAGAGGGTGTTCAGTGTCAGGTCAAAAGCCGCGTCTACTGATTGTATGTCTGGCTTTATCAATTATTTGTTGTGATTTATTGTGGTTGTACCGCTCCTTAATGCGCCAACCTATGAATCCACGCAAGTGTCACGCAAATCAACCACTTGGGGCCGCTATGGCTAAACGAATACACTCAGCTCTAAAATACCGGTAACAAACATGGCTGCGCCGTACTTCAGTGTTTTAAATATCATAGTAAATAAGAAAGGAATATAATGTGCTGTGTTACATGTAGTAATACATGGTAATTTTACAGGATAGTCGAGCTGAAATAGTGCAGTCAGCCAGGCGTTTGCTACATTTACTGACATCCTCTGAAAGACAGCCAAGTGCAGCAAATGAAGCCACAATCCAGAGTAACGGGTGCTGTAGTCTTTTTTTTCTTTTTCTTTTTTCATTTTTGTAGTTTTTTTTAATGAATATGTTATTTATTTTTTTAATGAATATTGTGTTGCAGAGATGAACCACTAGTAGGAAAGAGTGACCACACAACTACTCGGCTTGAAAGATCATCACTTCAAACAGAAATGACAAGGTTTGAGTCAACTAGAATACTCGGGTTGTTTTTCAAACTCAGCAATTATTTCATGTATTTATATTTTTTGTAGTGTCACATTAGGTAGCAACATAAAAATCTTCTTAGGAAAACCTTCTATACACCCTTCATACACACCTGATTTGGTTACAAAACTGAAAATGTAGCTGTTAGGCATTGGGAACAGTATGTCAAAGCAGGATTTTGTCTTTGTTCTCTTCTTTGCTTGTTAATTCATTATTAAGTTAAGTGAATGTTTCAAGGTGATATTCTGTTTTATAGAACATTTCCTGGCCTTTTTACTAAAGGCAAAGGGAAGAGACGCTTCTCTACTCCTACAGTTGTTCCAGCCAAAAAATGTAAGCCACTGGAGCTGTCTTTCTACCTGTTACCGAAGCAGTGTGACAAAACTCCAAGTGAGCTGGAAAAAGTCACCCATATGCAGGCTGGGTTGGGCTCAAGGACTGCCCATTTGGATGAAAACATAACACATGAAGAGGTGATAAGTGCTTGATCATAAATATATAAAAAATAATGTTTGTTATGTTGCATTTTGAGAATTTTGAACACTAAATGTAACTTTTTGACTTTACATCCACTTTCTGTTTGTAGTTATGCAATGCCCTCAAAGCTTTATATCCAAAACTACGTGCAGTGACTGATGGATGGCTACTATATAAATCCACAGGTAGGAGTTGAATTGAAGTGTTGGTTCAGTTCTACTGAAAAGGGACATCAAGTTACCACAGAATGCAACATAAAAGTACTGTCCTGTTTCTACAGGTGGATGGGGTAGCCGTAAGCTCTCCCTTGTGTCACCCGATGATGCTGGGTATACAGGCAGACTGTTACAGTCTGTTGCTCAGGGGGGTAAAAAACTGTTCATAGTTCCACTTCAAGAGGATCTTGGTACTTGTCCATTACAACTAACTGATGAAGCGTTCAAGGGCATGCCAAAAGCCATCTGCCAGAAGTGTGGAGTAGATGTTCCTTTGCAACTTCTAAAGGATCACATCAACTCCTGTTCAATCATTGATATTGATAGTGACCAGCCTGAAGAGGACAACAATCAGCATGCTGAGGAAAAATGTAAGTTTTTGACTGTAAATAGTATACAAAACATTCAACAATTTGGTTTATTATCAACACTATTGCTTGCTACATCTTTTTAATTAAGTGATGTTTTTCTTGTTGACAGCTGTGTCTTGTCCTGTTTGCTTGCAAATGTTCCCAACTGACTGGATACAGGAACATGCATCCACGTGTGGGGAAAGGTAACTATCCGTTTATTCTCATCCTTCAATCATCATCATCAATCAATGTTAAACTCTTAATGTAGTTCTTTGTTCAGTGCTGTGACAACTTCAGTGACATCTGTTGCATCCACCTTTGAGGAGGACCATGCAGCCATTCCGGGACCCTCCGCATTATCTGCTACTGTTACTGGTGGTAGTATTTAGATTAGAGCAGGGGTGTCAAACTCATTTTGAGAGGAAGGCCAAATTTTTTAACTGGGAGCTGCTCAGGGGCCAAAACATAGACAGACCTAAAACACCCTTTAATAAATTTATATTGAATATTTTAGTTTAATTAAGGGGCTTTTTACATTTTATATAGGCTATTAATTATATTTTAAAATAGAATTCAGCAATGAACATAGCTTATAGTCCAAGAGTCCATAGTTCTCCAAACTATGTGCTTTAAAAAACTTATAAAGACTGTTATTTATATTCATATAATGTATTATTTGGCACAATAATCACTGACAGTGACAGTTCACAAGCCTGGGGATTCAGGGGTCATTGTCTTTTTTTCTGATGTCTGGTTTAACTGTGACTCTTATGTTTAAGAATGATCAAATCCCAGACCACCCCAACATCGTGGTTTCGAATTCTGAACCACCCTAACATCACACGATCTCTCTGGGTGGAGTCTGCATGTCCTCCCCGTGTTACCGTGGGTTCTCTCCGGGTTCTCCGGCTTCCTCCCACTGTCCAAAGACATGACTGTGTAGGTTAATTGACAACTCTAAATTGTCCCTAGTGAGTGAATGTGAGAGTGAATGGTTGTCTGTCCATGTCTCTGTGTCTCTGTGTCAGCCCTGCGATGAGTTGGCCACTGTCCAGGGTGTACCCCGCCTAAGGCCCAAAGTCACTGGGATAGGCTCCAGTCACCCGCGACCCCTAACGGGAATAAGCGGTAGAAAATGAATGAATGAAAAAAAAATCTTAAGCTGCAGGAGTCAGAAGAAAGCTGCATTATATGATGTAGTCGTATACCATTTTATCTGTGGGCCATTAATTAATTGATACAAACAAAGTATAAATCAAATCGGAGGTGCATGTTTTTGACACCCCTGGATTTGAGTGCTATAATTGCACAAATTCTGTCATGCTGTAAACCTATCTTTAAATCTCGTATTTTATGTTTTCCTACTAGACTGGTTATCTGTGAGCGATCCAAGGGACATTATCGTCAAAACCATGCAACAGACAGTGAATTAATTCTCACCATGGATATTAGAAAGAATCTTGCAGAGCAGGACATGGCCCTCATCTCATTTCATAAGCAAATGAATGTGGAATGGGCCCGTCCACTGAAATGCAGACTTGAAGGTAAAACATGTTTATAGTTCTCAGAAAGAGCTAAATTAATTCAATGCTTGTTACAGGGGACACGGCTGTAGGGCATGGAGTTACTCGTTTTATCTTCTCTACTTGCATGGAAAAACTGAAGTCAGGTTTTCACATACATTTTGGTATTTAAACAAAGACAACAGTTCACACTCATTCATTACAAATGAAATGAAAACTGTTTGATTTGTTGTCATATCTTTGTGTTCCATAGCAAACAGCAGTGTCACTCAACTTTTTGAAGGGGAGCCAGGTCATCTGGTCCCGTCAGCTTCACATTTTTTGGTTGAAAGTGACCTCTTCCTCATGGCATGGAGGATGATGGGACACTTCTTCCTCCATGGAGGCCCTTGTCTGTCTGGCCTTAGCCCTGCCATTGTCCATGTTCTCCTTGGAGGTACTCCTGAAACTTGTACAGTCACCCTGGAGGACTGTCCTGACTTGGACATCCGCGACACGATCAGGCTTGTATGTTACTTTTCACTATTCTCTGGTTTTTAAAGTGTTCTATATAGTATTTTATTTTTTTATTTTTTATTCTAATGTTTTGATAGCTGAAATTAAGTTATGGATCAAAGTATACTCTGTTAAAGTCTATGTTCAGATTTGCAACCATCTATTCTTTCAGTTGGAAGGGAATTCAAAACTGTCTGAGAAGGATAAAATGGCAATATATGATTTGGCCAATGCTTGGGACCTGCCTCCCCTGACTGACAGCAACTGAAAATGGGTTTTTGAAAAACTTTTAATTCATGCTGTAAGTGTCTATCATCAAATAATACTTTTGGCTTTAGTGATTAATATTCTCCAAAAAAAAAAAAAATTATAAACACATTTACATTGCCCTGTTTCTCCCTCATAGGTGATTGGGCGTGTAATAAGACAGATTAAGCAGCTCCGCCGAGGACTAAAGGAGACACCAATGTGGACCCTTCTTACCCAGAGACCAGATACAACAGATTTGCTCCTCCCCAAAGAGGGAGCAGGGAATATCTGCCCTGAGGTGAGTTTGTTTCTTAGAGTCGTGTCTATGTATTTACAATTGTCAAGTACCATGTTGCTTAGAAGGAATGGATATAGTCTTTTCATGTACAGTTTTGTTAATACAGGTTCTTCTGCAGCGAATCAAATGGCCAAAAGCAGGTGATGACGATGATGATGGCGACTGCTCAGTTGACACCAAATGTCGTGTGTCCGGCTATCTCCGGGAGTTCATCACTACAGGTTGGCTGCAGGAGTAATTTTGCTTATAAGTTATTCAAATCAAAAGTACTATTTTATATACTTTTCTATAGCAACACCAACTGAACTGCTGAACCTGGTCAAATTCTGGACTGGCTGGGAGGTCTTGCCAATGAGTTTGTCTGTGGAGGTGGGAGCAGGAAGGCACATCACTGCTTCAACTTGTTTTGAGACCTTACGCATTCCATGTCATTACAAGAATTATGAGCTCCAAAGCGACATGCTTGTTTCCATTTCCACTTGACACACAGGATTTGGTTTGGTGTGAATTAAGTTATGTTTTCTTAATGTTCATACTATTTTCTTGTTTGTTTTTAAGCTACTGGGCCTTCTGACTTGTTCGGTCCAGGTTTTATTACAAGCTAGCTAATTTAGTCCTTAAATGTGTTGTTTTAAACTTTTGGTTCAGTAACATGTTTTATAACTGCTTTTGTGTCGGCATAATAGCACAACAACGTTCGGAGTGCATCGGAGACAGTTTTCCTCAGATGAACATTACTTTGTGGGCAACTGGCAGTCACACTAATAAAAGTACTTACCCACAATACACTGTCGCATTTGATATCCTCTGATTTTTCAACACATTTTTAAACTTGATCATCTGATCAATTTTATTTTACATAGACAGCACATGTTCACAGTACTGAACAGCAGCCATATAAATATCACATCCAAAGGATTGTGATGGAGTCATTGGGTCAACAACCCCTTTTAAAGTACTCAGTTGCTCTTCAGTCAGGGAAGAGGCCATATCAGGGATGACAATGCCTGTGTGCTCATCACTAAGAAGTCCACTGTCTTCCCATTCAATATGAGGCAAGTCCAAATCCTATGAAAAGATAAAATGATAGGACATGTGGTTTAAGGACATAATAGGATATATTTAAGTGAAGTGAATTAAAGTGAAAAGCATTATGTACCTCTACAGGATGCAATCCAGGATTAGAGTGGTTTGTGTGACCTACAACCCACAGCTGGTTTGGAGTCATGTTTCCCTCTGTTCGTAATGCGTGACTATCCCAGCCACATTGGAAAGTGTCCAGATCTTCCTGTAGGCGTGGCAGGAACACGTAGTGGCAACAGAAGAGGTGTACAGCATTGCCAATGCTGAGGAAACCATCTTCTTCAAGGTAGTGGAGAACATCGTAATAAACGCTTGTTACAGCCACCCAAAGGTCTCTCCATAGCCTCTCAATACTGGAAAATAAACCTGACTTTTAAAATGCAGTTCATGAATATTTTGACCTGTACAATGTTTAATAACAACGTGTGCTTTTTAAAATTAGTTTCTTGACCAATCTTTTTGCAACATGAAGCAGAATTGCATCAACATTAATTGGTTACAAATAAAAATAATATTGCTAAATTAATTGAAAACAAGTCAAGACATTTGCACTTGTTTTTTCCCCAAAATTGTCCAGCCTGAAGATACCATTTTATGACGTATGACCAAGTTTTACACTTAAGTTCTCTCTTCTTACCGTTGGTTATGAACACTCTTGCCAGATATGAAACTGCTTCTTCCAGTTCCACGAGCTGTGAACATGAGACGAGCAATGTCCACATTTTCCACCCCCTGATCACCACGAACTCTAAAAATGTATGTATTCACAAACATGATGAATTTCATAGGACAAATTAAGTATCAGCAAAAAATAAAAACCCAAATAGGAAAAATACTATGGTTACAGTAATTATATATACCTTTGAGGAAAACCATACTTCTCAATGGATGTGTAGAAGAAAGCCAGAGCTGTGGATGCCAGGTTGTTTGAAGATACACCCAGATACATAATCTACAGAACACCATTATAAAAAAATTACTTGTTATTGCAAAACTAATTCAAATCCTGGATTATATAGTTACCTTTCGAGAAAACCCATCAATACCTCCAAATATGACAAATTTATATTATAATTATATTATAGCTAAAACATAAAATGTTTAAAAATGAATAAAAAGTGTCCACAAATAAACACAGTATAATTTATAAGGTTGTGATAAATACCGGATCAACTTATGGTTTGTATCAATGTGCATCAGAGAATGGGGTCCTGGAACAGAGTAGGTACGTCGATTGATGCAGCCCAGGTTGAGTGTCCGAGATATGACACCATTGGTGTCAACGCAGTGCATGGAGGCTCTGACACGCTCATACTGCACCCTCAGTCCTCTGGCTTGTAGAAGAGCCTTCACCATTCGATATCCAGAGTGAGGCTGCCTGGATATAATCTCCCTCACACACTGGTCCAACTCTTCATCAGTTAAGATGCAGTATAGTGATCTCACTGAGAAATTAAACTCACCCATTCGCCTGTACAATGTGCTTCTGGAGATTCCCAAGAGTTTGGCTATAGATGGTACAGACAAGTTCAGTTCTAGAAGGTGTAGGAGGTGGTCTGAAGACACCACCATTCTTTGCCGGCCAGCTTGTCCTTGTTCAAACTGTACTACTTTGGTGTGTATTTTGTCACTTTCCATTTCACGGTTTATTAGACTGTGCAGTTCTGATAATGCATTTAAAATATCTGCAGATATGGGTACTTGACTAGAAAGAGCATTTAGAAAAACAAATTCCTGGGTGCAAGTAAAGTCCAAAAAGTCCAAATCCAGAGGAATGCGCTCCAGAATAAGCTCAAGGCGAGACTGGAGTCTCCTAGTAGACAGAAAACAATTATTGACATAAGTAATATATTTGTACTCTTCTTTGAAAAGGCAAAAAGTTGAAGTAGGGCGCAGCCATATTGTTACCAGTTACCAGTATTTTAGAGCTGAGTGTATTCGTTTAGCCATAGCGGCCCCAAGTGGTTGATTTGCGTGACACTTGCGTGGATTCATAGGTTGGCGCATTAAGGAGCGGTACAACCACAATAAATCACAACAAATAATTGATAAAGCCAGACGTACAATCAGTAGACGCGGCTTTTGACCTCTAACAACTCGGTTATACCGAGAAGATCGAGCCAACTCCTGTGTGTTGTTCCTATAGCGGTTAGCACTAGCCCACAAAAACACATTATTAATAATCCAGAGGATTTGGGCTGGTACTAACCCATCGACCACATTTTGGTGAAACCAAAGCTTTGTTTAAGTCCTCGTTAAGTGTGTAAACCTTTAGTGTTTAAACCTGATGATGATTACTGTGGAAAACTGAGCTATATTAAAACTAAGCATTTGAGCTAAAGGCTAACTAACATTTCTGATGATGTGTGCTTCTGGTAAGAATCAGGTGACACTGAACACCCTCTATTACATGTCATCAGCGCGCAGAGAATATAAATGTCATGAAATAAACATTGAAAATACTTTAATATAGCGATAGGCTTCAGCATGCGCCTGTTTGGCTGGATTTGACGGAATGCTAACTCTGGGTAGCATGGCTAGCCAAGTAAACTGGCAAGAGAAATTCGAGTCTATGAATGTCTAACATTTACATTGTGTCACACAGTGTTGGTTTTATAAATTCTGTCGGTGTATTTTATTTAAAACGTCTAGTAAATAATAATATATTTACCGAAGAGTTCCCACTGGCCGCCATTTTCGTCCTTGGACTTGTTGTTATTGTAGTCCACCGTCCACGTGACTGGTATACCGTTCCGTGATTGGCTAGAACTCGGTTCGACTCGCTTAAGATCGATTGCTAATGCCTAATGCCTCGATTGCTAAAACCCGGATGTTGGCTGGGTTTTCTTCTCACGTTGAATTTTGCACTGCGAATTTAGACTATCGCATTTGAGGGCATGAAAATAAATGCATTGAATATTTAACAGGTGAATTTTTAATTTAGAAATTTTAAACACACTGAAAAGTATACAATGAAAATTTAGTGCTTGAAATTCAAAGAGTGGGGGGTTCAAATACGTTTTTTCAGAGTAAAAAAATTCACAAAGAAAAATTCAAAGACATTTAAAATTCAAATTATGATGGAACAATTTATCTTCCATACAGCGGTCAGTGAAGTGAACAAGTCCAGGTCCAGTCCTGAAAATACAAAGATGATCATTTAAGGAGGTCATTTAGGGGCGTGGCCAGTAGGGGCAGTGTAGCGTCCAGTCCAATTAACAAAGGCCAGAACTGATGGTTAAATAAGTTTTACATTTCCTTCTGTTTCATTTAACCAGCGTAAGAGCTGGACAAACAACAATAATGAGCATTTAGTTCTTAATAACGTGTTAATAACGAGCTCATACAGTGGCATCATTTTAACTTTGTTATAAAATATTTGTTAAACCACGACCTGCACAAATTTAAAATACAGCCATTGTTTAAACCAAAACTGTGAAAATGTCAAATGTTTCTTTCTCTAAACGAGCAACGAAATGACTCCAGCAGCAAAATATGAATCCAGCAGCTCACGAGACTCATGTGTCCCCAGATTTAATATGACCAGATTTAATATGACCAGATTTAATATGACCAGATTTAATGTCACCAGATTTAATGTCACCAGATTTAATGTCACCAGATTTAATGTCACCAGATTTAATGTCACCAGATTTAATGTCCCCAGATTTGTATATTTTGGCACAATCCTAATAGAGAATATTAAAGTGTATTATTGATTAAAAACAGAAATTGGTTCCTTTATGACATTTAGTTCAGTCAAAGGCCTTTCATGTGTTTAGATTCTGTTTACTCCACATTATTATCAAAATGCAACTACCATTACATTTAGTTTGGGCCCCAAGTCATGGTTAATTACTGCTGAATTCAATCATATTCTCTCAAATATATACCATTTTACATTTTACCTTTATTCTAGAAGCATAAATGATTTAAAAGCAATGAATCAAATTGTATTTAAAGTACAACTCATACTAAAAGCCGTTCAAAACAAAGACACAGTGGATCAGAATTTTCACAAGATGAGAGATTTTCATAGTTTTTTTTCTTTGTTGTTAAAAAAATGTAAGAAAAAACAAACCTAATAAACTTTCCTTTGGTAAGTTTTCTGTTTTACAAATTAAATATGGAATTATGAGACAATAAAGAACGTATTTGTTTTAAAAGTAAATATTCTCTTAATAATAATAGTAATAATAAATCATAATTCTTCAGGAGGTTGCTGCTCTCTTCAGTAGATTTACAGCAAAAACAATGTACTCAATCATTCTGGTGAGATTACTCTGTGGATGCTGCACAATCTTGAGGCTTTTCAATCTCGTGCCAGCCCTGGATCAGAATCTCAACACAATTATGAACAAAAGGAAGCATAAATAAAGATTCAATTATTCAAATGTCTGACATCTGAAAATCGCTCAGTTCTAATTCTATTTGGGGCCTGATTTAGTCTGGCTCCAGTCTAAAGTGCTACTATTTGTCGGTGTAATCCATCAGTCGTCCAGGTAGAGTCCATCACAAAAGCAGTTTTTAAAGCTAAGACGCTTTGCCACTCATCCAAGTCGCTTCTTCACTTCTAGCTAAATGCTACCAGTAAAGAAAATGGAGCGTTTATGAACTGTCCAGCGGCTTGAATCATTAAGACTCTAAACACTCATTCAAAGAGTCAGTGACTTGTTAAATGTAAATGCTCTCGTCAGTTTCATCCAGAGGTGGAGTGAAAGGAGGGCCTGTCCCAGCAGCACAGGTACGTCTGCCTCTGTCCTGTGTGTGGTCAGGTCTGCTGCTGCTGCTGCTGCTGCTGCCGGGACAATGGCTTTGCCCCCGTCTGCCTGTGCTCCGGCTCCACAGATCGCACAGCACACGGCGGGGCAGGGGTCAGGAGGTCGGCCCGGGGCGGCAGCTGGCCCCTATAAAAGCGGCGTGCGCTCTCCTCAGGGCCCCAGTCGGCTCTGAGCGCACACAGCAGCAGCAGGAGTCATGGAGCGTGCGGGGCTTCTGGTGCTGGCCGCCTTGAGCTCGTGCTGGGGCTCCGGCGGCGCTCGGAGGGATGCCGCGGCGGCGTCAGGATACCCGCTGTACATGATGCAGCTGTACCGGGCCTTCAGAGTGTCCCAGCAGGAGGCGCCCAGCTCTGACTCTGTGCTCAGTCTGACGGCCAAAGGTGAGCGCGGGGCGTGTTTGGGCTCTTATTCTGCTCTTTGGTGTCGCTGGCGTGAGGGCCGCGGCGGTGAATCGGCTGAATGTGACCAGGCGACTGTAAAAATAATCCTAGTCGTGTTTTGATGACGGGCAAAGGTCGGAAGGGATTGTTTGAGCCGATACGATATCGATATTTGTCTTGCAGCTGTGACCGACGACCGATATTTGCCGATACCGATATTACAATTTTAAAAAGACATAACAAGGCTATCTATATACAATCTATTTTAAGTTGAAGTAAAGTTCACACATTTACTTTTCACTTATAAATAACTAATAACAAATATCAAAAATAATAACTGAATGTATCTATGTGAGATATCAGATCATTTGCTGAATGATTGTGTAAACATACTGCCATATTTTTTTATTTAGTTGCTCTTCTATTTCCATTTCTACCATTAAGTCTGGGGGAAAAAGGTGCCAATATTGTTTGTTTTTTCCGATCTTCACAGATTTTCGGCTGATATTGAAATACCGATACTGGAACCAATATATCACCCATGCCTGACTACACAGACTCTAAAACACACACTAAAAGACCTTTATAAAAAGAGAGGCATTATTCAATCAGAAATCAGAATCAGAAAGCGGTTTATTGCCATTGTCAGTGAATTCACAGACATAGGAACTTGCTTCGGCGGAAGGTGCAACATAAAGCAATGGATAAAAAAAAAAAAATATATATATATATATCAAAATGTCAAAAAAAAAAGTACTATATGTATAAATGTAAGTAAAAAAGTACTATATGTATAAATGTAAGTAAAAAAGTACTATATGTATAAATGTACTTCACAAAGGAGAACAACACACATTTGGAAAGAATTCACTGGACAAACGTAACCCTTTTTTAATGTCAAAGTGCTCTCTATTCACAGGGAAATACAACCTGCTGGAGAAACTGTGGTTGCCAAGTGGCCCATTATTACCTCGTGTTTGGGACTGTCCTGTCGTTTAGAATTATTGGAGTTGTACTGTTTACACAAGTTTACTCTGAAACTTTTGTTAATGTGTTGTTCGATTACTGCCCTCTAGCGGACGGTTTGGGGTATACGTTTTGTTTCTGCCACATGGTCGGCTCTGGGTGCAGCCACAGACAAATGAATCCCGTTTGCAGCCTTGGTGTATCTTTATCCGTGAGTTCTATGTTCTGTGTAAAAATGTCTGCATCTGTGAAACTTATGTTAAATGTAAACTGTGAATAGGCATTTGTTTAAATATTAGCTGCTGCTAGCTTCGTACATGTAGCTCCGTCTTATTTTAAGCTAGGCTATCGTGTTCTAGTTTTACTTTGTTGGCTCAAACCATACAGTTTATGGCAGAAACATGTATTTTTGTTGTATAACATATGTAAAGGTACATTTGTTTAACATTTATAAAGTCAAAGTCATAATTCATTAATATTTGTGTAATAAGGTACAAGTTCATGTACAGGTATTTATTTTTGTGTACTTTGGTGTACAATCCATTAACACACACCTTTATGTGTTTTGTTGCAGTTTTACCAAAAAAGGCAGGTTTTCCAAATCCATGTTGTGGAGTAAAAAGCGTCTTAAAACTTCCAGTAAAGACAAGTCACACATGGTCACAACTCCTTTTTGTGTCATCTGTCTAGCCCTGGAAGTGACGCCACAGTGAGGACAGAACAGGAGTGATTAACAAAACACTCCAGACTGTTGTCATATCACATCCCCGTCCCACTCGATTTCAGAACTGAATGTATTTGGGCCTCAAAACTCCTGCCATGGACACAATAAATGGATATCTTTGGAGCAGACTTTCAGCTCAGAAGAAGGTCATAATAAAGAGATGGATGACACAAACTGCACCGACTTTCAAGGACTGGACTGACATCATCACATTCCAACTTCATTTGAAAATGGACACATCTGAAAGACTTTGGACTAAACATACCATCATTTTCTTTGGACGTCTTTTGTTTTCCTCTTATTATTAAATGTGCTCTCTCTGGTCGACCTGTCACAATAACACATTTTAAAGTGAGATTTTTTGCCCCAGAAAATTATCAGAATAAACAACATTATTGAAACTACTTTATTTAATGCCAGTAAGCCCTTTTTTAAATATATACAATTGTTAAAACATGAACTGCAATAAATTAATTGCAGAATGAAACACTCAGTAACTAAATGTACTTTTACAGTAAAAAACAAGTATTTCACACAGGTTTGAGAACTGTTTAAGCTTCAAATGTGCTGATCATAAAAAGCTCAAAAGCTGATGAATGGTTAGTGAATCTACTTGTTTGAACAAATGTTTGTTTCCTCCAAATCTATTTGACGTCGCCAAAAGAAAAGGAAAACAACCCCTTTCAAACCCTCAAGAAAAATGTTCTACTTTTCAGTTCAGTTCAAAAATGTAGTGGAGTAGAAAGTAAAAAGTATCCACTGTAAAATGACTTAAGTAAAGTCCTTGAAGTGAAGTAGAGATGGATTGATGTGTCGACTGGCTGAGATGGAGACTTTTAACATCATTTAACAGTCTTTAATCTCCAGCACAGGCCCATGTTTTCTTTGGCCTGACCAACTGTTTAGAGCTTCATTTCACACTAAATCGCTCTGATATCGGTCGGTAGTAAAACTGTGCTGTGGACGTCTAAACATGATTTCTGATTATATTTTCTTTATTATACTTTTATTATACGGAGCAGTGCAGTGTGAAGACGACAGAATAAAGCTTGGAGTCAAATGAAATGAAATAAAATCTTATCTGAAAGAAACTAAATCTTATCTGAAGGAGCGGAGCAAGAAACACAAATGTTTCAATTATTTCAGATTGTTAACATAAAGCTTTAGTCACTTTAGTGCGAAGAACCAACACTTTTACTGTAACACTGTACAATATGTTACTCATATTCAATATATCTCAATGGCGTCTGAAATGTAGAAGTAAATTCAACTAAAAGCTACCTGCCTCTGCTAACCCTCAACAACAAACATACTTTATCCTTCATATAAACTCACTTGCAGTGAGCAGTGACCCAAAAGTATAACTCAACCAGTTTTAAAAGAATCATTTGTCCCAGAAGTGACTTGTATGTTCAGATTACACTGAGCTGCTGTAGTTTCATGACACGGTGCTAGTTGTTGTCATTTAGCGTCTTTAAAACCACAAGCCACGTGAGTTTCCTCAAACAGACGACATGTTTGTGCTGCTCTCTGAGGGTTTTCTGTGTGCTGTGTGTGTCAGACGTGTATGGAGCGGCTGAAGATCAGGGCCAGACCAGAGGAGCGGGACGTGCAGCAGGACTATCTGGACAAACTACACGGCCAGCACGAGAGGTGGCTGCTGGACAAGAGCACAGAGTGAGTCTTCTGTGGTCTACTGGAACGTGTGGGACTGAGACACTACACGGAGATAAAAGAAAAGAGCTGGAGAGGAGCAGAGGGTTTAGAGGTGAAGGGTCAGTCCTGCGTCAAGCTCTGCAGAGAACTAAATGTCCCTGTCTCTCCAAGGACTCTTACTTTGTACTAAACCTGCTCACCCTGGGCTTTCCCTGCATTATTTCATTGTTAGGCAGTTTATTTTTCAACATGTTAATGCTTTTAGATGTGTTTAAATGATTTTTGACACAAACTTGATTTCCTTTTCAGCCTGTTCTAACATTGCTCCTCATCAAAAACAGCTGGAGTTGCACTGGGCTTCATTCACACTTGTTTGATGAATCCTGCTCCTCTTCTCTGGACCTCACGGATTACTCTCTGCTCATTTCTCTTGTGCAGTTTTTAGGGCTATAAACCATTGCTGGACTTGTTCTGAGCTCAAATTGTGTTCACAATGAAGGCATGGCTCTATCAGCAGAGGGTGAGCCAACGCCCAAATACCTCATGGGAAATGGTGGTCCACTTTGTAAAGTGTGTTTTCAAATGTGTTTTAAGTTAGAAAATGTGAAGAACCAACGTCAAAGTGTTGAAGAAACAAGTGAAGCCACAAGAATGACTGATATGTGCAGCGTAAAACACAACTGTCCATTTGAACATCAATTCTACTGTTTGAAATTGACGAGGTACAACACAAATGCTATGACAAGGGGGAGCCAGGACGCCAGGTCAGAGGGGAGATAACATCAACTCCCCTACCAGATATTGGGTACGAAGCCCCAACAACCGTGATAACGCTGAGCGAGGCAGCGACTGACCTGAAAGATAGGATTGTGGCGAGAATGAAGTCAAGGCAACCCGGCGTCGATTACAACGGCTGAGTGAAGTACCATCAGAAAGTTTCCTAGAGGATGTGAATGCAGCATTGAGAGCGATCCCTACCGTGACCATCACTGAAACCAATGAGCTGATATACACTTCAGCATCAGTGATCCTAGAAATGCTTGGCTATAAGAGCAACCATGGGAGCCACGAGAGACAATACCCACCATAGACGGTTAGAGGCTAAAATCAAGATGGCGCGGAGAGAAGTGAGTCAGCTGACTGAGGTTGAGAGAGGTGCAATGAAAAAGCAAGTACCTAAGAAGTACAGCCAGATGCCCATACCTGAAGCACTCGAAACTGCCAAGCAAAGGCTCCAAGCCTTGGCCAGCCGCCTAAAGAGATACACGAAAGATAATGAAGCCAGACGAATAAACAGGCTGTTCGCAACTCAACCTGCGAAAGTGTACTCTCAATGGCAGGGTAATAACAACAGAGCAGACCCACCAAGGCTGGAAACTGAGGGATACTGGAAGAGTATCTGGGAAAAGGAGGCATCACACAACAGCGATGCAAAGTGGCTCGTGGCTCTGAGAGAGGACCACAGCAACCTCCCAGAACAGAATCCAGTCACCATCACAGTGGCAGATATCCAAGAAAGAGTCTCAGGCATGAAAAACTGGACAGCCCCCGGCCCAGACATGATCCACGCATACTGGCTAAACTCAC
The DNA here is from genome assembly GCA_019453435.1 of Rhinogobius similis. Classification (NCBI taxonomy): domain Eukaryota; kingdom Metazoa; phylum Chordata; class Actinopteri; order Gobiiformes; family Gobiidae; genus Rhinogobius; species Rhinogobius similis. Next base: position 33,998,884 of record CM033638.1, on the reverse strand, counting down.
TGCTCTCCATGAGCACTGAGCAGCACAAATGAACCAGCTGCTGAGGGATGGACTCACCCTGAATGTCTAACCGAAGGGCGTATGATCCTGATCATGAAGGATCCCTCCAAGGGTACAGTCCCATCCAACTATCGGCCAATAACCTGTCTCTCCACAACATGGAAGCTCATGTCAGGCATCCTCGCGGCTAAGATAAGTGGGCACATGGACCAATACATGAGCAAAGCACAGAAGGGCATAGGCAAAGACACCAGAGGAGCCAAACACCAACTCCTGGTTGACAGAACAGTCGCCCAAGACTGCAAAGCCCGACACACCAACCTGTGCACTGCCTGGATTGATTACAAGAAAGCCTACGACTCAATGCCACACACATGGATCACTGAGTGCCTGGAGATGTACAATATCAATAGGACACTAAGGGCCTTCATAGCAAGCTCAATGAAGCTGTGGAAGACCACCCTGGAGGCCAATGGCAAGCCACTTGCACAAGTGACCATCAGATGTGGCATATACCAAGGAGATGCACTGTCCCCACTGCTGTTCTGTATAGGTCTGAACCCCTCAGCCAGATAATCAACAAGACTGGCTATGGATACCAGTGACTCCAGGAATGGGGCCACCGTCAGTCACCTCCTCTACATGGATGACATCAAGCTGTATGCTAAGAGTGAGCGAGACATCGACTCACTGATCCACACGACCAGGATCTACAGCACTGATATCGGGATGTCATTCGGGCTGGAAAAAGTGCAGTCGGATGGTAACAAAGAGAGGGAAGGTAGTCCACACAGAAGGGGTCTCACTCCCAGAGGGAACAATAGCAGACATTGAGGATGGGTACAAATACCTTGGAATACCACAGGCAAATGGCAACCTCGAAGGGGCAACGAGGAAAGCAGCAACTGCCAAATACCTCCAGCGAGTAAGGCAAGTCCTAAGAAGCCAGCTCAATGGCAAGAACAAGTCCCGGGCGATAAACAGCTACGCCCTGCCAGTGATCAGATACCCTGCAGGCATAATAAGATGGCCAAAGGAAGAGATACAGACCACAGACGTTAAGACACGAAAGCTCCTGACCATGCATGGAGGGTTCCATCCCAAATCCAGCACCCTGAGACTGTACACTAGCCGTAGGGAAGGAGGCCGTGGACTAGTGAGCGTGAGAGCCACTATCCAGGATGAAACATCCAAGATCCACAAGTACATCAAGGATAAGGCCCCAGATGATGATGTGCTCAGTGAATGTCTCAGGCAATGGGGAACAGAAGGTGAGGTGCCGGAGGAGGGACCATCATGGGAGGACAAGCCCCTACATGGGATGTACCCACTGAAGTGGCTGATATCAAGAAATCCTACCAGTGGCTAGAGCGGGCCGGACTAAAGGACAGCACAGAGGCACTCATCATGGCTGCACAGGAACAGGCCCTGAGCACCAGAGCGATAGAGGCCCAGATCTACCACACCAGACAAGACCCACGGTGTAGGCTGTGCAAAGAAGCTCCTGAGACAGTCCAACACATAACTGCAGGGTGTAAGATGCTGGCAGGGAAAGCATACATGGAACGCCATACAACCAAGTGGCTGGTATAGTGTACAGAAACATCTGCAATGCGGAGTACGGACTGGAAACCCCAGGGTCAAAGTGGGAAACACCTCCAAAGGTGGTAGAGAATGACGAGTGAAGATCCTGTGGGACTTCCAGATACAGACTGACAGAATGGTAATGGCAAACCAACCAGACATCGTGGTGGTGGATAAAGAGCAGAGGAAGGCCGTTGTGGTTGATGTGGCGATACCAAGTGATGGCAACATCAGGAGAAAGGAACATGAGAAACTGGAGAAATACCAAGGGCTCAGAGAAGAGCTGGAGAAGGCCTGGAAGGTGAAGGCCAAGGTGGTGCCCGTGGTGATCGGAGCACTTGGGGCAGTGACCCCCAAACTGGAGGAGTGGTTACAACAGATCCCTGGAGGAACATCAGACATCTCAGTCCAGAAGAGCGCAGTGCTAGGAACAGCTAAGATACTGCGCCGAACCCTCAAGCTCCCTGGCCTCTGGTAGAGGACCCGAGCTCAGAGATGGATGTGACCACCAGGAGGGTGAGCAGGAATTTTATTTTTATATATATATATATATATATATATATATATATATATATATATTCAGTTGACATGTCTTTATTAGTATACTAATAAAGGTTCAAACATGTCAACTGAAGGCTTCTAGGCAGAGAATAGAGCCGGGAATCGCAGGGTCCCTCTCAAAAATCCTTTTCAGCAGAAGTAAAACCATAAGAAACAATACTTTTACTCTTTAGTCCAGTTCAAAAATGTAGTGGAGTAGAAAGTCCACAGTGAAGTCCAAAGTATCCACAGAAAAATGTATTGAAGTAAAGTACAGAGAGCTACAAATGGGACTTTTACTTTTGTACTGGGTTCCTTTGCACCGCTGTTTATGGAAGGGCATCTGGATGTAGTCCAAAATATGCCCGGGATTTTCTCACTGATGCACAATTCTGTTCAAATAGTGCATTTTTAATGTTTTACAATGAAGCACAGTGCACTTTTCAAACAGCAGCATTAACATTTGAGAGAAGACTGAAATGATGTTATGTTTACTGTGTTGTTCAAGTCCTGATTATTTCTTGCTAAAATGCGCCATCTAGTGGTCGCTTTAATTTACTCCTTTAACACCAGTAGAAGAAGAACTCTAGACCGGAAATTATTGTTTCCAAACTCTCTTTTTTTTTATTTTATTTTATTTCAATAATCAAAATTGGCAATACAACATTCGATGTAAAATAACAAGTGCAAAAAAAAAAAAAAAACACAAAAAAACAAACAACTAAGCAGCACCATGAAATAATAAAAATAAAATAAAATAAAATTAAGATACATTTTCATACAAGAGGACATTCATTTAGAAACACGGCCATTTTTTCTGTCAGTCTTAAAGCACCATTACAATTTAATCATTTTAAAGACTTGTTCAGGGACATAAGTTCATTTCTAAAAGCAATAAAGTTCAGCTTTACCTTTAAGAATCTACATTTGTGTTTGTAAAATCATCATAAAAAAAACATATGATCAAATTATTACACATGTATTCAACTTTTTTATCTTCAATAAATATTCCAACTTTAATACTTTCATAATTTAGAGCCGGTATGTTATTATGTTCTATAATCCACTGATATAAATCATTCCAGAACAGTTTTACAGAAATACAATCAAAAAATAAATGTTCTTGAGTTTCAATTTCAATTTGGCAGAATTTGCAAATATTGTTGTAAATTGTACCTTCTTTTAAAAAAATCTTTACATGGGTATATATCATTGATTGTTTTAAAGTGAACTTCTTTCATTTTTGGTAGAAGGGGATATGATAAATATCTAGATCTAATTATTGCATTTCGATTCTTTGATAGAGTTGAACAAACCATTTTCTTTTTAACAGGAAGTGGAAAACATTCATTATTTAATGATGATCTTAAATTTAGGATCGTCACATTTAGAATCAAGAAATGTATAGTTCCCAATAAATATTTCAGAAAAAGCAGGAATTACATTAGAATTTTCAAGACAGGCCTTTATCGTCTTTAATAAGGCTTTGGGGATTGATTTGATCACATTAGAAAACATTTTATGACTACATTTTCTTTTAAATATACTTTTAAAATCATCAAACACTTTGCCATTGCCATTGCCATCAAATAAATGTGATACAGCCCAAACACCTTTATCAAACCAGTCTTTATAGAACAGAGATTTTCTTTTGTGTCATATATATCTGTGATTCCAAAGTGTAGCCCTGTGTGACTGAAATGATGTTTATGTTCATTTTCCAACAGAGTAAGACCTGCATATGATAATTGGATTATTTAATGTGTAGTTTATAGGGATCAAAGTCACATTTGAGTAAAAATTCAATTCCACCAACTTTATCAAATAGATAAGTGTTTCTATTGAACCATATTGATTTTTGGGATTTTGTAAAATGTTGTAACCATTTTAACTTCAGCGCACCATTCATGAGCTCAAAATCAATGACATTCAGGCTCCTCCTTCAACAGGTTTTACCATGTCATTTTTTCTAATGAGATGTTGTTTATTCCAAATGAAATCATATTTGAACGGTGGCAGAGCGGCTAGAGCTTCTGCCTCTCAATAAGGAGATCGTGGTTTCGAATCCCGGACCACCCCAACATCACACGATCTCTCTGGGTGGAGGCTGCATGTCCTCCCCGTGTTACCGTGGGTTCTCTCCGGGTTCTCTGGCTCCTCCCACCGTCCAAAGACATGACTGTGTAGGTTAATTGACAACTCTAAATTGTCCATAGTGAATGAATGTGAGAGTGAATGGTTGTCTGTCCTTGTCTGTGTCTCTCTGTGTCAGCTGTGATGAGTTGTCCACTGTCCAGGGTGTACCCCGCCTAAGGCCCAAAGTCACTGGGATAGGCTCCAGTCACCCGCGACCCCTAACGGGACTAAGCGGTAGAAAATGAATGAATCATATTGGAATTGATTGATCTTTTTAATGCATCCGTTATGTCCAGCTCAGGAATATGCTGGATATATTAATCTTGAAATACCTTCCATCTTTGTTAAAAGAATCCTACCAAATATTGAAATATTTCTTTGCAACCAGCTGTTTAATATATATATATATTTTTTTCAATTATAATTTGAATATTTGTATTCTCTCTTCTTATTAGATTTTTACTTATATTTACTTTACTTAAGTATTTAATTTCATATTTAACAGGAATACCATACATTATATTCTGTTCATTATTATGGATTGTTAGTATTTCACATTTTTCAAGTTCAAACAGAGCCCTGATGCTTTAGAAAAAAAGGAGATCGCTTTCAACGCTTTGGGAATTTCATGTGATCTCTTCAGTAATAAAACAGTATCGTCAGCTAATTGTGTTATTTTCAAGGATTTGCCAAAGAAATGTAATGATTGAATAGTTTGATTGTTCTTTATATTTAATGCTAACGTCTGCTCCAGAATAAACAACAGAGAACGGAGCGGATCTCCTTGAGGATCCCTCTGTTAATGTTAAATCTGGCAGTAGAACCTGAGGGAAGCAAACAGCACTTGTTATTCCTCTATAGAACATTTCTATTGTGTTTAGAAATGTTTTTCCCAAACCAAAATGATCAAGTGTTTTCAGAATAAACACATGTTCAAGCCTATCAAAAGCTTTGAAAAAATGCAAAAATAATGAAATGCCATCGTCTTCTATCAAATGTTCATAGTCCAACAAGTCTAAAACAAGTCCTATATTATTATGGATTAATCTTTTTGGGAGGAAACCAGATTGTGTTTCATCTATAATTTGATCAGTTCCACTTTTCAGTCACTTGCAAGTGTGTGGGTAAAAATGTTATAATCAACATTAAGTAATGTGATTGGTCTTAAATAGTTTTGTCTTTGCTTGGTTTTGGAATTAGAGAAATAATTCCTTCTTTCATGGCTGTATTAGTCTGCAAACATTCTTTAAATGCTTCATAAAGAATTTCTCTAATATCATCCCAAAAAAAGTGATAAAAATGAGTGGTAAGACCCTCCTCTGGTGACTTTCCCAGGGTCATCTTTTTATGGCAATGTCCAGTTCTGCAATATTTAAGTCCATTTCACACTCATCTCTAAATTCTGAATTTATTTTAGGTATAAATGTTTTTATTTCATTGAAAAAAATATCTTGATCATATTCTGAGAATTCTGATGTATAAGTTTTGGTAGAAATGATATATCTCTTTGGCTGTTTCATTTGGGTCAGTTATAAGGTTTCCATTTATATTTAATGAGGTCATGTCTTGTTTTTTCTAATTTACTGAAATATGTGGTATTTTTTTCTCCTTCTTCTATCCATTTAGCTTTTGAGCACAAAGGCTCCTTTTGCTTTATTTAAGTATAGTTCATCTAATTTGGACTGAAAAAAGTAGTTTTTCTTCACTTGACTCTGATGAACTATTTTCCTTGCAGCATTCATTTAAATCACTAATAAGTTGTCTTTCAGTTTCTTTTAGTTTTTTAGTTTTTTCTTTTCCATATTTTATGGAAAACTTCCTAATTTCATATTTAAAAAATTACCATTTACTTCCATAAGACTCAAGGGCACTATTTGTTTTGACAGAATCTAACATTTTTCGTACCATATTACAATACTCTTCATCCATTAAACTTCCAGTATTTGGGCTTGAAACAGTTTCTTTTTCAGGTATTATTGAAATTGTAACTATGCAATGGTCTGTGACAGGGGCAGCAGAAATACTAACACTTGAAGTATGATTCAAAATGTTTTGAGATACTAACCATAAATCTATTCTTGACTTATTATTTCCATTTGGTCTAATCCAGGAAAACTGGTTTACATTTGAATTTAAAACTCTCCATGCATCAGTCAGAGAGTTATTGTTGCACAAATCATTAAACATTTGGTTAGGTTCAAATGTCACACGTCTTGAAGGAAATCGATCCAGCCATTCGTCAGGTACACCCTGTTTTTCACTTCGGAATTGTACCCAGAGAGATTTACAAGTATCCAAAAGTTCCCCTCAACATTCAACACCGTCCTTGGACTTGTTATTATGGTCCACCGTCCACGTGACTGGTGTACCGTTCTGTGATTGGTTAGAACTCGGTTCGACTCGCTTGGGATCGATTGCAAATGCCCCTGTAACCCGGATGTTGGCTGGGTTTTCTTTTCACGTTGCATTTTACACTGAATTTAGACTATCGCATTTGAGGACTTGAAAATAAATGCATTGAATATTTTACAGGTGAAGTTTATTTTTGAAATTTTAAACACTGAAAAGTATCCACTGAATATTCAGTGCTTGAAATTCAGAGAGTGGTGAGTTCACAAAGAAAAAAAAAAAAAAAAAAGAAAAAAATCACATTCTGATGGAAAAATGTATCTTCCATACTGAGTTACATCTTTCAAAAATGTATTTGTAAATGAACAGGTCCAAAATAAATGGACTAGAGTTTCTGGATTTAAACCTCAAAAATGAACAATTACAGTTTTTCTCCGTTAGTTTGGCTCATTTCTTGAAACAGAAATGACATTCTCAAAACTCTAAGATCATTTGACTAAACAGTCTTACTCTGCTCAACATTATATAAATAATAGCTCCCCTGCAAAAGCTCAAATCTCTCCCAAAACTGTTCACTCAGACTTCAATCTAAATCCCTTTCCCATTTAAATAGTCAGTGCCTCCAAAATGGCTGAGCTCCTTCTCAACTGCTTTGGCTCATTTCTTGAAACAGACGGACGTTCTCAACTTTCTCTGTTGTTTTACCAAAGTGAATCTGGATGGTTGATCACAACAACATGGTTCACCTGCAAAAGCTCAAATCTCTCCCAAAGCAGTTCACTTCTGTGTCAAAACTACACTTCTGTCTAATATGAACAGTCAGTGCCCCCAAATGAATTGTTCCATTGGCGTTGTGTCACTGCAAGTCAAAATGTTTGGATGTGTCACTGGCAGAGCTCACACGAACAGAAAACAAGGATCGTACACTAAGACTCCAAGGTTTGAAATCACAGATTGCACTCATAGTACCAAGGAAATTCTAACTATTTTTATTCATACACATAAAGTAAGTTCCAGACATGTGTAAAAAGAACATTTACATTACAGTAATAAACTGTAATACAGTAACCAACACAAAATCAAAAACCAAGGACTTATTCAATTCAATGTATCAAATATTACAAGAAATTCATACATGGTCTTCAAAGTATTATATTCTTGACCAGGTTTGACAATTGAACAGACTTTTGTGCATGCGAGTACTTGTACAATGAAATCATGCTAACATGTTTTGGAGAGAATGATCATTAGACCGAGAATCAAGTCATCAGTTTGGATCTACAGGATCTATTCATTTGACAAATGTGCTGAATGTAGCTAACTGTGTGAACTGTAGGCCACTTGTATTAATCATCTGCAAAGATGCACTGAGACAATTGAGACATGGACTAAGGCAGTGTTTTTCAACCTTATCTGAGTCGCGGCACATTTTTGGGTTTGAAGGATACCATGAAACACCAACTACTATTAAAACATTACCATTTAGTAAAAAAGTACAGTACATTATGAGGCAGAAAATGTCTGTGCCCTTGTCTAGTTCTCTAAATTTGACAGTAGTGATGGTTTGGCAGTTGCTCAGGGCATTCCAAAATGTCAAATTAGTCAATTACATTCGCCTTCATTCATTTACTGACTCACAATGGATATTTTTTCAAGGCATACCAGACAAAACTTCAAGGCACATAGTGTTCCCGGCGCACTGTGAAACCAAACAACGTCCGCTGGTGTGTGTGACCGGGAAGCTTAAATAGAGGAGCCACCGTGGATGAGGCATGGTCCTGCTCCTGAACTTCAGATGACAGACTTATCTCCATTTAAGGACCTTGTTCATAGTCGGGAATCAAGAAAATCAAGTCCTCCATTTTTTATAGAATTGATATCATTTTGCAGCACTTGTTCCCATTAGGGGTCACGGGTGACCGGAGCCCAGTGACTTTGGGCCTTTGACAGTGACAGACAACCACTCACTCTCACGTTCATTCACTCGGGGCAATTTAGACTTACCAATTATTTCTTTATATTTAATGCTAACGTCTGCTCCAGAATAAACAACAGAGAACGGAGCGGATCTCCTTGAGGATCCCTCTGTTAATGTTAAATCTGGCAGTAGAACCTGAGGGAAGCAAACAGCACTTGTTATTCCTCTATAGAACATTTCTATTGTGTTTAGAAATGTTTTTCCCAAACCAAAATGATCAAGTTCAATGTTCAAATGTTCAATCCTATCAAAAGCTTTGAAAAAATCCAAAAATAATGAAATGCCATCATCTTCTATCAAATGTTCATAGTCCAATAAGTCTAAAATAAATCCTATATTATTATGGATTAATCTTTTTGGGAGGAAACCAGATTGTGTTTCATCTATAATTTGATCAATTCCATCTCACTTGCAAGTGTGTGGGTAAAAATGTTATAATCAACATTAAGTAATGTGATTGGTCTTAAATAGTTTTGTCTTTGTTTGGTTTTGGAATTAGAGAAATAATGCCTTCTTTCATGGCTGTATTATTCTGCAAACATTCTTTAAATGCTTCATAAAGAATTTCTCTAATATCATCCCAAAAAAAGTGATAAAAATGAGTGGTAAGACCCTCCTCTGGTGACTTTCCCAGGGTCATCTTTTTATGGCAATGTCCAGTTCTGCAATATTTAAGTCCATTTCACACTCATCTCTAAATTCTGAATTTATTTTAGGTATAAATGTTTTTATTTCATTGAAAAAAATATCTTGATCATATTCTGAGAATTGTGATGTATAAGTTTTGGTAGAAATGATATATCTCTTTGGCTATTTCATTTGGGTCAGTTATAAGGTTTCCATTTATATTTAATGAGGTCAGTGAATCTCTTTCCTGTCTTGTTTTTTCTAATTTACTGAAATATGTGGTATTTTTTTCTCCTTCTTCTATCCATTTAGCTTTTGAGCACAAAGGCTCCTTTTGCTTTATTTAAGTATAGTTCATCTAATTTGGACTGAAAAAAGTAGTCCCTGCAGCATTCATTTAAATCACTAATAAGTTGTCTTTCAGTTTCTTTTTGTTTTTTAGTTTTTTCTTTTCCATATTTTATGGAAAACTTCCTAATTTCACATTTTAAAAATTACCATTTACTTCCATAAGACTCAAGGGCACTATTTGTTTTGACAGAATCTAACATTTTTCGTACGATATTACAATATTCTTCATCCATTAAGAGATGTGCATTAAACTTCCAGTATTTGGGCTTGAAACAGTTTCTTTTTCAGGTATTATTGAAATTGTAACTATGCAATGGTCTGTGACAGGGGCAGCAGAAATACTAACACTTGAAGTATGATTCCAAATGTTTTGAGATACTAACCATAAATCTATTCTTGACTTATTATTTCCATTTGGTCTAATCCAGGAAAACTGGTTTACATTTGAATTTAAAACTCTCCACGCATCAGTCAGAGAGTTATTGTTGCACAAATCATTAAAGATTTGGTTAGGTTCAAATGTCACACGTCTTGAAGGAAATCGGTCCAGCCATTCGTCAGGTACACCCTGTTTTTCACTTCGGAATTGTACCCAGAGAGATTTACAAGTATCCAAAAGTTCCCCTCAACATTCAATACCGCCCTTGGACTTGTTATTATGGTCCACCGTCCACGTGACTGGTGTACCGTTCAGTGATTGGTTAGAACTCGGTTCGACTCGCTTGAGATCGATTGCAAATGCCTCAATAACCCGGATGTTGGCTGTGTTTTCTTTTCACGTTGCAATTTACACTGAATTTAGACTATCGCATTTGAGGACTTGAAAATAAATGCATTGAATATTTTACAGGTGAAGTTTATTTTTGAAATTTTAAACACTGAAAAGTATACACTGAATATTCAGTGCTTGAAATTAAGAGAGTGGTGAGTTCACAAAGAAAAAAAAAAAAATAAAAGAAAAAAATCACATTCTGATGGAAAAATGTATCTTCCATACTGAGTTACATCTTTCAAAAATGTATTTGTAAATGAACAGGTCCAAAATAAATGGACTAGAGTTTCTGGATTTAAACCTCAAAAATGAACAATTACAGTTTTTCTCCGTTAGTTTGGCTCATTTCTTGAAACAGAAATGACATTCTCAAAACTCTAAGATCATTTGACTAAACAGTCTTACTCTGCTCAACACTATATAAATAATAGCTTCCCTGCAAAAGCTCAAATCTCTCCCAAAACTGTTCACTCAGACTTCAATCTAAATCCCTTTCCCATTTAAATAGTCAGTGCCTCCAAAATGGCTGAGCTCCTTCTCAACTGCTTTGGCTCATTTCTTGAAACAGACGGACGTTCTCAACTTTCTTGGTTGTTTTACCAAAGTGAATCTGGATGGTTGATCACAACAACATGGTTCACCTGCAAAAGCTCAAATCTCTCCCAAAGCAGTTCACTTCTGTGTCAAAACTACACTTCTGTCTAATATGAACAGTCAGTGCCCCAAATGAATTGTCCCCTTGGCGTTGTGTCACTGCAAGTCAAAATGTTTGGATGTGTCACTGGCAGAGCTCACACGAACAGAAAACAAGGATCGTACACTAAGACTCCAAGGTTTGAAATCACAGATTGCACTCATAGTACCAAGGAAATTCTAACTATTTTTATTCATACACATAAAGTAAGTTCCAGACATGTGTAAAAAGAACATTTACATTACAGTAATAAACTGTAATACAGTAACAAACACAAAATCAAAAACCAAGGACTTATTCAATTCAATGTATCAAATATTACAAGAAATTCATACATGGTCTTCAAAGTATTATATTCTTGACCAGGTTTGACAATTGAACAGACTTTTGTGCATGCGAGTACTTGTACAATGAAATCATGCTAACATGTTTTGGAGAGAATGATCATTAGACCGAGAATCAAGTCATCAGTTTGGATCTACAGGATCTATTCATTTGACAAATGTGCTGAATGTAGCTAACTGTGTGAACTGTAGGCCACTTGTATTAATCATCTGCAAAGATGCACTGAGACAATTGAGACATGGACTAAGGCAGTGTTTTTCAACCTTATCTGAGTCGCGGCACATTTTTGGGTTTGAAAGATACCATGAAACACCAACTACTATTAAAACATTACCATTTAGTAAAAAAGTACAGTACATTATGAGGCAGAAAATGTCTGTGCCCTTGTCTAGTTCTCTAAATTTGACAGTAGTGATGGTTTGGCAGTTGCTCAGGGCATTCCAAAATGTCAAATTAGTCAATTACATTCGCCTTCATTCATTTACTGACTCACAATGGATATTTTTTCAAGGCATACCAGACAAAACTTCAAGGCACATAGTGTTCCCGGCGCACTGTGAAACGAAACAACGTCCGCTGGTGTGTGTGACCGGGAAGCTTAAATAGAGGAGCCACCGTGGATGAGGCATGGTCCTGCTCCTGAACTTCAGATGACAGACTTATCTCCATTTAAGGACCTTGTTCATAGTCGGGAACCTCCATTTTTTATAGAATTGATATCATTTTGCAGCACTTGTTCCCATTAGGGGTCAGGGGTGACCGGAGCCCAGTGACTTTGGGCCTTTGACAGTGACAGACAACCATTCACTCTCACGTTCATTCACTCGGGGCAATTTAGACTTACCAATTAACCTACAGATCTCCACAGATCTGACCTGTAACTCTGTCCTCTAGCGTCACCCGTCTCCATGGAGATAGATGAGTTTAAAGCCACACTAAAGATTATTCCAGACAAAGTAAAACATTTATGAAGACAAACAGAAAGTGGACTTTGGTTTAGAGTTGAATCCAAGTGTAATCCTGGTTTTGACCTGGTTTAGTCCCAGTCCAGTGCTGGTTTAGTCCTGGTCCAGTCCCAGTCCAGTCCTGGTTTAGTCCTGGTTTAGTCCTGGTCCAGTCCTGGTTTAGTCCTGGTTTAGTCCTGGTCCAGTCCCAGTCCAGTCCTGGTTTAGTCCTGGTTTAGTCCCAGTCCAGTCCTGGTCCAGTCCTGGTCCAGTCCTGGTTTAGTCCTGGTTTAGTCCTGGTCCAGTCCCAGTCCAGTCCTGGTTTAGTCCTGGTCCAGTCCTGGTTTAGTCCTGGTCCAGTCCTGGTTTAGTCCTGGTCCAGTCCCAGTCCAGTCCCAGTTCAGTCCAGGTCCAGTCCCGCTCCAGTCCTGGTCCAGTCCTGGTTTAGTCCAGCGTGAGGTTCATGTTGGTTCCACTCTTTGAATCAAACTCCCAGAATCTGCACAAAGCAGCGTCTGCCGCTGAAACTGAAGCAGCCTGCACCAAACCTGAGTCCATCACCTGCTGAGGCCACTGCTTTCATCTACAGCTCACACTCCTCCAGGTTTATAGGACTGTGCAGGGCTCAGCGGTCACTATGGCAACAGGAGGACACGCCCTCTTCACCACCACCACCTGAAAACTACACCTCCAACTCAACTCCAAGGACTGCAGCGCCACATTCTGTGAGTGTCCCCCTCAGACCAGAAGGTTGTCGGATCAACGCTCACTCCAACTGTGTCGCTGAGCAAGACACTTCAAGCCCATTTGTCACTGCACTCACAGAATTGTACCTAGTTATAAAGGAAATAAGGGCATCTGATGTAAAAATCAAGTTTTTTTTTCTTCAGTTTAATAAAATAAATAACAAACACAACTATCATTTGTTCTGTAGTAAATTGTGAACATATATTTAATAAATGTCTGTCTAAATCATTTGACTGAATCATTTACATCAAAAACACAGTATTCTGTTAAACGAGTGTAAAACGTGTCGAGTGAAACTTTTGGTCGGTCACTTTTGGAGGAGACTTGGCACACAGCGGTCAGTGAAGTGAACAAGTCCAGGTCCAGTCCTGAAAATACAAAGATGATCATTTAAGGAGGTCATTTAGGGGCGTGGCCAGTAGGGGCAGTGCAGCGTCCAGTCCAATTAACAAAGGCCAGAACTGATGGTTAAACAAGTTTTATATTTCCTTCTGTTTCATTGAACCAACGTAAGAGCTGGACAAACAACAATAATGAGCATTTAGTTCTTAATAACATGTTAATAACGAGCTCATACAGTGACATAATTATTCTATCATGAAGCACTAAATAAACATTTCCAAATCACACAGTTCTACATTCTTTGTGTTTCCCTGTCGACTGTCGATAGGTCTTTTGAGTTTAATATTTTGACCGTGTTGTTTATCTATTTTCTCTGTTAAAGCTGGGCATGTGACTTTCTGGGGTTAAAGTTGTATGTTTTTTGTTTTCCATCAAAGAGTATCTTGTAAATGCAGCACTTTGTGACAAACATGAGACCTCTGTGCCGTCTGCATCTAATAATAATGTATTTTGTCTCTCTCTTTTGAGCTAAAGCAGCGCTCTGATTGGCTGTGCTCGGGTGGTCCTCCACAGTTTCACTTCAGCGTCTGAAAAAAGCTGTTGTAAAGCTGTGCACAGACCAAAAATGAATGAATTTAACGATGTCCAAAGGGTTTGTGAGAGCGAGGGACCAATCAGACCGATTTAAAAACCTACGTCCGGTTCAGCAGTGTGAAGATCAGGTACACCAGCTTTAACCTAGCTTGCTTTAATTGGTCTTTTCTTTTTCTGTCAAGCTAATGAACTACTTAAACTATGTCCACTCACACAGGAAATGTCAAAATAAAAGCATACAATTGTAAACTGCCACATACATGAGCCAACTTGACCTTTACAGTGTTTCAGAGAGAAACGAGAAAAGAAAACCTTTACGAGATCATTCAAGTTCAGCAAAATAACCTGATATTTGACATTTTAACTCACAACAGCACGAGCCTGACTTTCAAACGTGTCCACTGACTTTACCCAAACACCAAGCCTCATTTATGAACGTCTGTGTCATTTTACTTTCACTTTCTCGGCTCCAAAACCTTTTCCAGTCTCTTGTCCTCAGCGACACGTGACGTCACCTCTCATTCTGACGTCTGATTGGTTCAAAATAAACACGACGACACAGTTTTTTTCTGTACAAAGCCGCGGATGAGTTTGAGGAGCGAGCATGGATGTATTAAATGAACTGGAGCAGAAGGACGTTTCCAGGCGTCTGTTGAACATAGAACTTGATAATAAAACCGTGGAAGATGAATCCAAGATGGAACCAGCCTGTTTATCCCTAAAAGTGTGCTCATTATAATTGCATGACCCCAAAAAGTTATTACTTCGGTATTTACTTCCTGATACGTGACATCTTTGTTTTACCTTCCTAAAATCACCGATGGCTGCCATCTTTGTTTTACTATGAAATGATGGCTGCCATCTTTGTTTTAGCGCCTAAAACAAAGATGGCGACAATCCCCTCTTCATATAAACGGTAATTTCGGTAATTTTAGAAACGGTAGAAAAGAACATTTCCTTCTATTTTATTTAAATACAGATAATAATTCAGTACTGTCTGCAATTATAATGAGCACTCTCCATAGATAAAAGGCTGGTTCCAAGAGGCTGCAGTACCTCACACGGCCACAAATCAATCTGGGACCACAGACAGAGGGGGCGTACCTTATCCAGTTCTTTTAATACATCCATGTTGTTGAAGATGAAGACGTGTGCGCTGCTCCTGCTCCTGGGGACACTGACAACTGGAGCCACAGCGAGTGAGTAAAGCTGCTTTGTCTCCAAACTTGTCCAAGAAGAAGCGCCGTGTGGACTTTAGAAAGCACAAAGATGGAGTTATCAAAGAGTCACTGCGTCCACTGTGTCCAGTTTAATGTTTATTATTTTTATTAATACATTTTGTCCAGTTTAATGTTAAAGTTGAACGCTTTTCTACGGTGGTTGAGCAGGTTCAAGTTTGTAGCGTTTGTTTTGTCCAGTTCTGTTGCGCACTTGAAATAAAAAATACTTTCTCTTTCATTTTGACGCGCAGAATAACAACAGTTTAAATGAAAGGGAAATGAAATATATTTGTTTGATTAAAGTTTGAATATCACATTTTAAAGTCATGAAGAGAATGTTTTACTGTTAAATGAGTGTTTGTTCTCTTTAGTTAAACTTGTTACGCAGATTGTGTTCAGTTTGTCCTCCATCTTAATCCTGCACCAATCACTTACTACAATAATGTCAGATATAATTAAATATGACTGAGCTTAGTGTCATCTTTTATTTTACAAGGATATGACAAAAACATTAATAATATTTTTGTTCCACAATTTTGGAGATGTATGTCTTATTAAAAATAAAATAAAATGGCTTTCAATCTTAATTCCTTGAACATGAACAAGACAGACTTTTATTCAGTGCCATTTAACACAAAATAAAAGTCAAATTTCTTCCTCCAAAGTGTGAATTCTGCTCAAAGCACATGTTTTTACAGAGGATTTGTTCTTGTCCACTTTGTGTTTGGAGAAAATGTCAGAACATTGGATTATTACACAGGGTTTAAAGCAGTGCTTCTCAAAGCCCCCTGTGTTTTATGTTCCATTTCACCTCAGATGATAAAATACATATTGTAAAGTTATTTTCAGTTCAGGTTTTAAAGTGTTTCATTTTGGCCTGCCCTGCTGCCTGATAATTACGTTCATTCTAACTGCCCCTGAATGCACCATCACAGACTTTGGCCTTTTTAAATCAAGGCTTCAAACCTATTTATTCAGACGGGCTTTAAACACTCAGTAATGTAGAGACTCTTAGTTTTACTGATTACACTGTTGAATGTGTTGGATTATGGTGGAATGTGTTAAATGTTGATGTGTTGGAAAGCACTTTGGTCACTTTGAGTTTGTAAAGGGCTTTATAGATAAAGGTGGATTGATTTGAAATGAATTTAAATCTTGTGTTAGTTTTAAATCACATGTAGAGAATTTATCTGAGATGATTTATGTTTTGTCTCTCTCTCTCTCTCTCTCTCTCTCTCTCTCTCTCTCTCTCTCTCTCTCTCTCTCTCTCTCTCTCTCTCTCTCTCTCTCTCTCTCTCTCTCTCTCTCTCTCTCTCTCTCTCTCTCTCTCTCTCTCTCTCTCTCTCTCTCTCTCTCTCTCTCTCTCTCTCTCTCTCTCTCTCTCTCTCTCTCTCTCTCTCTCTCTCTCTCTCTCTCTCTCTCTCTCTCTCTCTCTCTCTCTCTATATATATATATATATATTTTTTTGTTATTTGAAAATACAACTGCAATACCAAACATAACTGAAGCCTTAATAACTTAAAAACATTTACCATCCAGGTGAAGCAGGCTGATCTGCTCTCTGTCCTGTTCTCTCACTCTTTCAGGAGGCTACAGTCAGTTGTGAGAAGAAGGCTGTGCTTTCTGTTCAGATTTAAGGCAAATATCACTGACGCGTGTTTAAACCGCTGATCATCGCGATTATCCGCGCGTTGCGAGCTTTTACTTTCTATTTGTCAAATAAACCAACAAAAGAAAACTTATACCCAGGCGCCGTGGACTAAACCAAATCAACAAAGGAAAACAACAGATTGGGCTAAACAAATAACATTTAAGAAACATTAACGCAGGAAAACGTGATAAATTCAATATGCAAATTACATAAACTAAATTGCAAATATAAACAAACAAAAATCACTAAACACATTAACTAAATTTAAAAATAAACAAAATAAACAAATAGGACTCTTAATGCGATTAAGAGAAAAGAGTGAGAGAGAGAGGGAGAGGGGGTGCGAAAGAGAGAGAGAGAGGGAGAGAGAGGGGGGAGAGAGAGAAAAGAGCAAAAGGGGAGAGACAGAGAGAGAAAAGAGGGAGCGGGGAAGAGAAAGAGAGAGAAAAGAGCGAGAGGGACAGAAAGAGAGAGAGAGTGAGAGAAAGAGAGAGAGAAAAGAGCGAGAGACTGAGAGAGAGAAAAAGAGAGAGAGAAAAAGAGAGAGAGAAAAGAGCGTGAGAGAGAGAAAGAGGGAGAGGGAGTGAGAAGGGGGGAGAGAGAGAGAGAAAAGAGGGAGAGGGAGAGAGAGAGAAAAGAGAGAGAGAGAGGAAGAGAGAGAGAGAAGGAGAGAGAGGGGGGGAGAAAGAGAGAAAAGAGAGAGGGAGAGAGAGAGAAAAGAGTGAGAGAGAGGGGGAGAGAAAGAGAGAGAGAGAGAAAAGAGCGAGAGGGAGAGAAAGAGAGGGGGAGAGAGAGAGAGAGAAAAGAGAGAGGGAGAGAAAGAGAGAGAGAGAGAGAGAGAAAAGAGAGAGGGAGAGAAAGAGAGAGAGAGAGAAAAGAGAGAGGGAAAGAAAGAGAGAGAGAGAGAGAGAGAGAGAGAGAGAGGGAGAGAAAAGAGAGAGGGAGAGGGGGAGAGAGGGAGAGAGAGAGAAAAAGAGAGAGAGAGAGACAGAGAAGGGGGAGAGAGAGAGAGAAAGAGAGAGAGGGAGTGAGAGAGAGAGATAGAGGGAGAGAGCGAGAGAGAGAGAGGAAGACAGAGGGAGAGAGAAAGAGAGAGCGAGAGAGAGAGGAAGAGTGAGAGGGGGAGAGAGATAGAACGAGAGAGAGAAAGAGAGAGAGAGCATGTGAGAGACAGAAAGAGAGACAAAGAGAGAGAGAGAAAGAGAGAGAGTGAGCGAATGAGAGAGCGCGAGATGGAGAGAGAGAGACAGAGCTGGCTCCACAGCTGTTTGCTGCTAAGGCCACACCCCCTTCTGTAAAAATGCATTTTTAAACAAATAGTTTCATGAAACAACATAAATAACATTTACTGAAATGATACACAGTGTTTATTTCATGACTCAGTGACTGTCTGTATTTGTTTGTCTTTATTTAAAAAATCCATCAAATTCCACTATTTTTGGCGCACCCTGCACTCAGGGGCACCCCAGGGTGCACCCACTTTGACAAAGCACTGCTCGTTCAGATTTGTTTATTTGTTTGTTTGTTTATATTTTTTAAAAAACGTATTTAACTATTGTTCACATTGAGTTCATAAATGTTTCTTTTGTTTTCACAGTGGTTCACACACTGAGATATTTTGAGACTTCTTCATCTCAAGTCCCAAACTTCCCAGAGTACATTTCAGTTGGATATGTGGACGACCTTCAGATCGATCACTACGACAGTGACACAAAGAGAGCCGTCCCCAAACAGGAGTGGATGAAGAAGATCACAGAGGAGGACCCTCAGTACTGGGAGAAACAGACTCAGATCAGTTTGGGGAATGAACAGGCGGGAAAAGGAAACATAGAAACTGCAAAGCAGCGCCTGAACGTGAGCGGAGGTTTGTCATCTGCACTTTTCACATTATCATTTTACAGCTTTTTATCAATAAAACACATTTGGTCACATATTTATGGACACATGTTTATCCTTGTAGTAAATGTACAAATCAAATGTTTAGATATAGTTTTTCTCTTTTTCTGGTGACAGTGGAGTTTGGTTTGGAATCAGAGCTGAATGACTTTGATTGTTTCACATAAACAGGATTTGAACCTATAAAACCTAAAGAGTTGAACCATCTTAAAGGTCAACGTTTCAGTCTAAATAAACAACAGCTTGTGATTTCTACAATTCTAACAGAAACATAAATGTCCCTGAGGAGGTTTGAGTCTTTTCAAACTGTGTTTCTGTTTCAGGTTCACATCTTTATCAGAAGATGTACGGCTGTGACTGGAATGAGACTAATGAGATCAAAGGATATTATCAATACGCTTTTGATGGAGAAGATTTTATTTCGTTTGATTTTGAGACTGAAACGTTTGTGGCTCCAAAACAACAGGCCTTTATCACCAAACAGAGATGGGAGAGCAGTGGAGTCGCTGCCCACATGAAAAACTACATCATTCATGAATGTGCTGAGTATCTGAAGAAACATGTGCGCAACGGAGAGAGCGTTCTGAAGAGGACAGGTAAAAGAGGAGCTGTTTAAACCAATAAACTATTTATAACTGACACTGATGAAGAAAAACTATCTGTAAATGTGCTTAAATCATGAACACATTAACAATAAAAATGTGATCTGATCTGCTCCATCTCAGTTAAACCTCACAGGAAACAGAAGGAGAGACGGGAGGGCATCTGACACACAGAATGTCAAAGCTAAACTCTGACAAAGCTTACTTTTTATTAAGATATAGAACTTTATGGACACATTTACATATTTTACGAGCGGGAAAAACAAACCAAACCAACATGTGCTGATATTGATATTGTAATATTTAATGATACTTTTTCACACAATAGTTTGATTTATATTAAAACAAATATGTTCATCCTTTAATGTATTTGTCAAACTGTCAAAATTCAAACTAAACAAAGACAAAACTGAGACAAAACCCAGACTAAATCAAAGTTAGTTTTGAAAAATCATGAATAAAGTCAGCTTAAGCTAGTCACGTGGAAAACCTTGGTCGTTCTTGTAATCTATGTTTAGTTTGTTGATATTGTTTACTGTGGCAGCCGTTACTGTGATATCAGTACTTATGTGATATATGTACAAATACTACTGTCAGAAATACTATAATGTTGAAGTAATAGACTATTATACTGTGTTTTAAGGTGAATAGAAAAATAGAATCTTAAATCTAAAGATATTCATTGTAAACTCCCCCTGTAGTTTACTCACATAAACGGAAGGAAAATGTTTTTCAAGTTTTTCATTATGGTTTCATTTAGAATTTCATGAGTAAAAACAGCTAAAATTGCACATATTTCTTAAAATGGACACAACCAGGTTTACATTTCTTTCATCTCATTCTGTACACATTAGTTACAAAAAAAATGGAGGGGATTTTTAATTTCTTATTTAGTTTTCGAGTGACTAGATCTAGACTAGATCTGACTAAAAATTAAAATTTCGCCCAAATTATTTTAATCAAAACTTTAATAATCAGTTTTAGAATTAGAGATCAACAAATCCTTCTGTACGTTTCGTCTAAATCTTGTTGAGTCCAGATTGTACAGTTTGTGTAGGATCTAGTTTAAAGCTGATCTTTATGTCTCGAGGGAGAAAAATGCATTTCAAGAAAACAGCCTTTGAAGTCACAATGTCCAGAGAAATCTATGGATGAAGTGGATTAAATACAACATCTTTAGGAGCAGATCGGACAAGTTTGTTGTTTCCACATGAAAGTCTGTGAGAGAGAGAGCAAAGTGACTGTAGTGTGTGGTCTGAAGTTTACTGTTATTATGCTCTGGATCTGTCTAAATGTGTTTTTATATCAAATGTCTAATAATGAAATGTCAAAACTGTGAATGTTTTCTGCACATAACTGTATGATCTGTGATGTGTAATGTGGTGTGTATATAAAGTGTGTAAATGGTGTGTAACACAGTGTTGTGTTGTGTAGAGCTCCCCCTGGTGTCCCTGCTGCAGAAGTCCTCCTCTGCCCCTGTCACCTGCCACGCCACAGGCTTCTACCCCGACAGGGCCATGCTGTTCTGGACCAAAGACGGAGACGAGGTCCCTGAGGACATGGTGGACCCTGAAGAGATCCTGCCCAACGGGGACGGGACCTTCCAGACCAGCGTGGACCTGGACCTGTCCTCGGTCCCTCCTGAGGACTGGGACAGGTACCACTGTGTGTTCCAGCTGTCCGGGGTCAAGGAGGACTATGTCACCAGACTGGACCGGACCAAGATCAGGACCAACGGTGAGGCTTTTACTGATCGTTCAACAGAAAGTGCACATTAACCCTGGGCCGCCTGTTTGTGAAAGGAGGGTCAGGGGGTTAGACTGATGACCTCAGCGGGACGTACTGCTCTGAAATGCTTTGCTCATGAATCTAATAAAACAATGAATATAATAGTAATAATTGACTATATTTGACTAGTAAACCCATTGCTGTGCTCAGAAATGTAGTTTTTTCTGGGTTTGATTGTTGTACAGTTGGATGCAGACAGCGCACACTGCACAGGGGTCTGATTCTGACACAAAGTGATGCTGTCATTGATTCAGTTGTGATTTTGCACACAGCTGCTGAGCTCGACAGCAATTCCAGCTGAACCGAAAATGTCAAAACAACAGAAGTGCAGGAGTAAAAGTGTGCAGAATAACAAACAAATGTTCTGAAGAAGAGTTGTGTATTTGACCTTCCATTTCTTTTTGGCCTGTAGAATATTGTGACGTCGTCTAAAGGTGTTAGTGCAGCATCACTCGCCTCTTGTCAGTTTGAATTCTCTCCTGCATTTCCTGGTTACTGGATCTTGTCAGTTGAGTTCAGCCACTGAGGTTTCTGTTTTCCTCTCAAGACAAATCCTTGAACTGTTCTCTTGTAAATAAAGTGGTGCGTGGATCAAAGTGCACGACTGATGCACAGAGAGGAAGAGCGGAGGAAGACGAGAGAAACAGAGCCAGCGTGAAAGGAGTGAGGGAGAGATGATGAGGGTCAAAGGTCAGGGAAGTGCCTCTGTCATCGGAAACAACTGCAGGTCCAACCAAAAGAGTAAACACATGAAGCCGATCATAAAACTCTGCACAGAACATGAAAACTGTTCTTCTCTGAGGCCCGGCATGATCTAAACTCTGCCTCTTGTGTGTCATTACTCACCTGTTGTTGTGCTGCCCCCTGTCTGTCACAGAGAAGAAGTACACAGCTCTCATCTCTACTGTGGCTGCTGTGGCTGCTGTGGCTGTCGTCCTCGCTGTGGTCGCCTTCATCTTGTACCGGAAAAGTAAAGGTAACACAACATTTAGTCATGTGTTTTACATTTTGGACAAACTTAAACATCAAACTAACATGTTTTTTGTTCATGTTTCAGCCAAAAAGCTCACGCCTCGTAAGTAACACTTCACATTATTACTAGTGGTACTATTACTGCTGCAGACATACTTCTATTTGTTTGTGACGTTGTACTTTTGTGTATTTGTTTGTGACGTTGTACTTTTGTGTGCTGCAGCTCCCAGTGAGCCGGACGTGATGCAGGAGTTGAACCCTCAGCCACAGTGAGTCTAAAGGGACACAGGACATGAACCTGTGAGCGTGTTCCAGGTTAACTCTGTTAGGGCTGCAACAAGTCAATCCATTAATCACAACTAATCGATCATGGAAACAGTTGTCAACTGATTCAATAATCAAGTAATCGTTAACTGGTCTATACAGACTCAACACATCATCAACAAAACATCATAAGAGCTGAACATTTTTGCCTCTAAATACGATCACTGCTGCTGCTAACCACATCATAGCGTCTCTTGGAGTGATTACATGACTCAGTTGTGTAAGTACTAGGTGCCATCTGCTGGCTGCATACACTCAGTAAGTGTCAGCTCAGACAGCTGAGAAACTTGATCATTTGGTGCTTAATAAACTTTTTTTCCTCCCAAAACATGAGATGACACATTTAAGTTAAAGGTGGAATGGAGGATTTCTCGCCGATTTGAAAATCTGCGACTGTTAGTCCTTTTTTTGAAAAAGCGCATGCGCAGGTTCCCCCTCCCTCCCTCCCCGTTTCTCCTGAGTGAACGCCTACCAAACGTCGTGAACGAGCACGCCCAGCAGCACTGCCCATGCGCATTTGTTTACAAGACGATTGGTGTCGCTTTCTCACGACAACCTCCGCGAAGAAGATTTAATAATACACTCCACATACAATAAGCTAAAAAAGAGTCAGATAAACAGTTACCTGTCCAGCAGAAAGTTTGCAGCGGAGGCATCAGCCTGTTTTGCGCTTTCAATGCTCGCCAGCGCGTAAACGATTCCCCCAGAATAACATGCGTTTTGTTTCTTTCCTCTGCAGACTTTCGTCTCTTCTGTGAAAGCTCCAAAACAGTCTTTCTCTTTCGTCCCTCAGCCATTTCGGTACTTCGCGGATGAAAGTTTAGACCTACAATGACGGAACTCGCCGCTAACCTGCTACATAAACACACTAGCATATCAACCACGCATGCTCCAGGAGAGCGAGCGTTTCCCCTGGACGAGCCTGTGGGCGTGCACTAGCACGCACAGAATGATTGACACCTGAGCGGACCAGTTATTTGTGCTACCCACGAGGAAATGAGATTCTGATTTGTTGCCCGAAATCCTCCATTCCACCTTTAAGGAACAAGAGCATGTTTAAAGGCTAAAACCAATACGAAAAATGAAGAATATTAACAAGAGAAATCTATGGAGTGGATTAATTCACTAGCAAGGACCACAACCTCAGATATGGATGCAAAGTTTATTAACAAACGAACAAAAGGAAAAACATGTGTACGATGAGGCCCAGCCTGATCTAATCTCTTCCTCTTGAGTGTCATTACTCACCTGTTGTTGTGCTGCCCCCTGTCTGTCACAGAGAAGAAGTACACAGCTCTCATCGCTACTGTGGCTACTGTGGCTGCTCTGGCTGTAGTCCTCGCTGTGGTCGCCTTCATCTTGGGCTGGAAATGTAAAGGTAACACAACATTTAGTCACGTGCTTTTCATTTTGGACAAACTTAAACATCAAACTAACATGTTTTTTGTTCATGTTTCAGCCAAAAATCTCACGCCTCGTAAGTAACACTTCAAAGTATTACTAGTGGTACTATTACTGCTGCTGACACACTTTTATTTGTTTGTGACCAGGTGGACTTTTGTGTATTTGTTTGTGACGTTGTACTTTTGTGTATTTGTTTGTGACGTACTATTGTGTGCTGCAGCTCCCAGTGAGCCGGACGTGATGCAGGAGTTGAACCCTCAGCCACAGTGAGTCTAAAGGGACACAGGACGTGAACCTGTGAGCGTGTTCCAGGTTAACTCTGTTAGGGCTGCAACAAGTCAATCCATTAATCACAACTAATCGATCATGGAAATGGTTGTCAACTGATTCAATAATCAAGTAATCGTTAACTGGTCTATACAGACTCAACACATCATCAACAAAACATCATAAGAGCTGAACATTTCTGCCTCTAAATACGATCACTGCTGCTGCTAACCACATCATAGCGTCTCTTGGAGTGATTACATGACTCAGTTGTGTAAGTACTAGGTGCCATCTGCTGGCTGCATACACTCAGTAAGTGTCAGCTCAGACAGCTGAGAAACTTGTTAATTTAGTGCTTAATAAACTTTTTTTCTTCCCAAAACATGAGATGACACATTTAAGTTAAGGAACAAGAGCATGTTTAAAGGCTAAAACCAATATGAAAAATGAAGAATATTAACAAGAGAAATCTATGGAGTGGATTCATTCACTAGCAAGGACCACAACCTCAGATATGGATGCAAAGTTTATTAACAAACGAACAAGAGGAAAAACATGTGTACGATAGAACATGCCGTTTTGGGTCTTCTGGCGGAGAGGGCTGCAGGCTTCCGGGCCTCGATACCCCCCATCTAGAAGATAGAACAGAATCATTAGAAAGGGGAGGGAGGGGAGGGGCATGAAAACATGAACATGGATGTGTGTGACCGGGACACTTAAATAGTGTGGCCACCGGAAGGGGCGTAGATGAGGTGTGGTCCTGCTCCCGAACTTTAGATAATAGACTTATCTCCATAAAAAGTAATAAAACATCTTTAGGAGCAGATTGGACAAGTTTGTTGTTTCCATATGAAAGTCTGTGAGAGAGAGAGAGAGCAAAGTGACTGTAGTGTGTGGTCTGAAGTTTACTGTTATTATGCTCTGGATCTGTCTAAATGTGTTTTTATATCAAATGTCTAATAATGAAATGTCAAAACTGTGAATGTTTTCTGCACATACTGTATGATCTGTGATGTGTAATGTGGTGTGTGTATAAAGTGTGTAAATGGTGTGTAACACAGTGTTGTGTTGTGTAGAGCTCCCCCTGGTGTCCCTGCTGCAGAAGTCCTCCTCTGCCCCTGTCACCTGCCACGCCACAGGCTTCTACCCCGACAGGGCCATGCTGTTCTGGACCAAAGACGGAGACGAGGTCCCTGAGGACATGGTGGACCCTGAAGAGATCCTGCCCAACGGGGACGGGACCTTCCAGACCAGCGTGGACCTGGACCTGTCCTCGGTCCCTCCTGAGGACTGGGACAGGTACCACTGTGTGTTCCAGCTGTCCGGGGTCAAGGAGGACTATGTCACCAGACTGGACCGGACCAAGATCAGGACCAACGGTGAGGCTTTTACTGATGGTTCAACAGAAAGTGCACATTAACCCTGGGCCGCCTGTTTGTGAAAGGAGGGTCAGGGGGTTAGACTGATGACCTCAGCGGGACGTACTGCTCTGAAATGCTTTGCTCATGAATCATTTGCTCTTCACAGTGAAACAAACACATGAAAGCTCCTGCTGTGCTCAGAAATGTAGTTTTTTCTGGGTTTGATTGTTGTACAGTTGGATGCAGACAGCGCATGCTGCACAGGGGTCTGATTCTGACACAAAGTGATGCTGTCATTGATTCAGTTGTGATTTTGCACACAGCTGCTGAGCTCGACGGCAATTCCAGCTGAACCGAAAATGTCAAAACAACAGAAGTGCAGGAGTAAAAGTGTGCAGAATAACAAACAAATGTTCTGAAGAATAAGAGTTGTGTATTTGACCTTCCATTTCTTTTTTGCCTGTAGAATATTGTGACGTCGTCTAAAGGTGTTAGTGCAGCATCACTCGCCTCTTGTCAGTTTGAATTCTCTCCTGCATTTCCTGGTTACTGGATCTTGTCAGTTGAGTTCAGCCACTGAGGTTTCTCTTTTCCTCTCAAGACAAATCCTTGAACTGTTCTCTTGTAAATAAAGTGGTGCGTGGATCAAAGTGCACGACTGATGCACCGAGAGGAAGAGCGGAGGAAGACGAGAGAAACAGAGCCAGCGTGAAAGGAGTGAGGGAGAGATGATGAGGGTCAAAGGTCAGGGAAGGGCCTCTGTCATCGGAAACAACTGCAGGTCCAACCAAAAGAGTAAACACATGAAGCCGATCATAAAACTCTGCACAGAACGTGAAAACTCTTCTTCTCTGAGGCCCGGCCTGATCTAAACTCTGCCTCTTGTGTGTCATTACTCACCTGTTGTTGTGCTGCCCCCTGTCTGTCACAGAGAAGAAGTACACAGCTCTCATCTCTACTGTGGCTGCTGTGGCTGCTCTGGCTGCTGTCGTCCTCGCTGTGGTCGCCTTCATCTTGTACCGGAAATGGAAAGGTAACTCAACATTTAGTCACGTGTTTTACATTTTGGACAAACTTAAACATCAAACTAACATGTTTTTTGTTCATTTTTCAGCAAAAGAGCTCACGCCTTGTAAGTAACACTTCACATTATTACTAGTGGTACTATTACTGCTGCAGACATACTTCTATTTGTTTGTGACCAGCTGTACTTTTGTGTATTTGTTTGTGACGTTGTACTTTTGTGTATTTGTTTGTGACGTTGTACTTGTGTGTTGCAGCTCCCAGTGAGCCGGACGTGATGCAGGAGTTGAACCCTCAGCCACAGTAAGTAATGAAAGAACACAGGACGTGAACCTGTGAGCGTGTTCCAGGTTAACTCTGTTAGGGCTGCAACAAGTCAATCCATTAATCACAACTAATCGATCATGGAAAGGGCTGTCAACTGATTCAATAATGAAGTAATCATTAACTGCTCTACAGTATACAGACTCCAAAACATTGTATGAGATGAAAGAAGAGGTTTTATGACTCAGACAGAGCAGGAAAGACACAAAAAACACTCAGGAAAATGTCCGTTGTGTGTTTTTGATTAAAATACTTGTTCATCTATAAATATTCTCCACCAGGACGTTGTCAAACACTTTCACTTCAGCTTTGTCTGGGTAAAACTTAGGACAATTCTCACATTCAGGGGTCTTTTACAACTAATTGATTAATCGCAGGAATAATCGTTAGACTAATTGATTACCAAAATAATCGTTAGTTGCAGCCCTAAACTCTATGTAAAGGCGCGTTGATGCACGACCAAAGCTGTGCGGTTTGAAGAATGGGCGAGGCGTTCAGTGTGTGAAGCTCAGAGTCGTCAGTTTGAACACAGAGTCCAACGTGTGACCGGCCAGATATGTTTCATCATAAATCATGACCAAATCAAAATGCCTCTTGACGTGAGAACGACAGTGAGTTTTACACTTTCCTCTGTGTCTGTGATCGGCCCCAAACCTGCTTCTTTGAGGCCGTGTTCACACTTATTGGTCTGGAGGAGTCGTGCTCTTCAGGAGAACATCCAAACCAGTGCTCAGGACGTCCTGGATCTGCTTCATGTTCACGTCTGAGTCGAGTTAAATGAGCTCAAATGGACCAGACGTGCACTTGTTTGGTGTCGCTCTGCTTTGACAGAGCGTCTCCACAAACGAAGCGTACTCAGCACACCAGAGTTCACTTCAGTCGGATCAAGTGTGAACACCAGGTCTACAAAAGAGTCTGGCTCAAAGTGACTCAAATATGAACCGTTTGTTTGTTCACAGGTAACACTGGCTCGGACAAATCAGCGCTCCATCCTGAGGCTTCATGACCTTTGAACTTTCTCCTGCTCTGAATCTTGTAAATATGAGCTGATGTTTGTCCTGTGGCAGAGTGGTTAGCGGCGCTCTTGGCTCAGAGGAAGAATGTACAGGTGACTCTGACCAGGATCAGGCTCAGATCTGGTCCACTGCTCCTGAGAGGTTTGACCCAGACACACTGAAGGATGGAGCAGATGCAGAGGACACTTTACTTCTCGAGCAGCTGTTTAATGCCATCAGTTATTTTCAATCATGATTTTTTATTTTACAAGATCATAAAGGTGTGCTATGTAACTGAGATAAATCCTGGTGTCCACTGCACCATTTTTTTCATCTTATAAGATTTATGGATGTCACGCTACAAGACAAGGGCAATTAAAGTCATGAGACAGAAGTCACACCGTGGGACGGTTCACACGATCAGCCGCGGCTACGACCAGCGTTTGTCTTGGTGAATATTCGGCTCTAGGCTCCGTGCGGTGAAGTCACTGTAGTTTACCTGTTAGCTGAGGCTAGCGTGACATGCTAGCTGTGGTGTTGTGTTTTAATCTCATTAAATGAAAGAGAAATAAGGAGATATGGTCCAGTTCGTGAGAAGCTCATGCAGCACTTTCAGATACACTTGCAGATACATTTTTGACACAGAGTGATCGTAGATAAGTAAGTACTTACTCTGCGCCCAAGATTCCAAAATATTTGACAGGTTTGATATAAATCGCAGCTTGTTCTTGGTCGTTTGACGGCTTTAAGTTTAATCTTTGTCCCTATCTCACTCTGAGAGCTAAGACTCATAATTGTTCCCACAAACAGAAATCTTTTGTCGCAGACGACCAAAATCGAGCAGTGGACTCTGGCTTTTGTTCCTCATTGTGTTAATTATGACTTAGAAGTACCTTATCCAAGTTTAAGTCTCATGTCAGACCTGGTTTAGTTCTAATTCAGACCTGATAAAATACCAAAAATGATCTTAGGTGGTACTTAATGTGAAGTTAGAGAATAGAGCTGGACCATATCATGTCACTTGTGGCATCACCAAATGGATTTGGATGATGTGAAATTAAAATCTAAACTTAAGCAGATCATCATTTTACATACAATAGAAAACTGCAGACCTGATAAGCCCCGCCCCTTCATAGTGACATTTCACTGTTAAAAGCAGCAGATTGTCGTTCACATGCTTTTATTTTTGTATTGTTTATGTGTGACATTTTAGAACTCTTCATCATGCAATCTTTATTTTCAACTAAGTACAGGATGTGGGCGGGGACAGGGGGTAGGGGAACATTTTCTGAACACTCGAGCCTCAGTTTCAGAACAATACGGGATTAACTCAAACATGCAGGAAACAATCCGAATACAACAGTTGTCAAATATGATTTTGCTTAATCTGTCTCCTGTTAGTTAAAATACAATCTCAGCTGTAGGAACATTGTCAGTTATATCGATATCACAAATGTTCTCTCTTATATAGTGATGAACATTATAGTCCATATATTTTTGCTCTGTTTGAGAAACACTGGTTGAGAATTTTAACAGGTTTTCAAGGTATTTCTGAGTAATTAAAATGCCTGGATTTGAATTCATTTGAAATGACTGAGGTTGAACGTTGAACCCTTCAGGCAAAGCAACATCTCCACAAAGACAAGCGACACAAAGTTACATGGTGCACCTTTAAATGTCTGATTTGACACATTTTGTCTCTTGCTCTGAAGCCGTTTGTTGGTGTCAATGCTGTTGTTTTCCGTTTGTGAAAAAGTAGCGCTTTGTTTTGCTCATTTAAAGACGGCGGGTTAAGTTTGCTAATTCTATTCTCATTATGGTTTATTATTGTGTGATTTGTGTAAACTTTTTGGTGAAGGGTAATTTACTTGAACTGGAGATGCGCTGTTTGTACTCGGTTTGGTTTCAATAAAATCTGATGAAAATATTCTCAGAAGCTTGATATTGAATAAAGACATTTCCGATTAGATGTAACTACAACCTAAAAGAGAAGAGTCCCATGAGTTAAAATGACGTCTTTAATCTTAACTTCAATTTTAAGATATTTAATTTCATTTAATTTTCGTTGCCTAATTATTTTCAGTTAGAATAATAATGTAGAGGAAACAGTAAGGTTTCTGCAGCTTTGTTCACTGGTTTTAAACATCTCTGATTTTTATGCTTTTAAATAGAGGTGGGAGATGTATTTTTAAAAATGAATTTCAGTTTTAGAGATGTTCCAAATTAGGAAGTTGATAATAATAATAATAACAAAGAAACCCCAAACTAAACTAATCTCTTAAGTAAATTCAAATTAGGCGTAAACTATAGCTGCCTGCTGATAAGAAGGCTTCAGAGTCTGGACAATTTAATCACTCAAACTGAAAAAAAAAAAAAAAGTCACAGTTCAACGTATCACTATGCTCCTTTTAATATACTTCATTTTCCTAATTTAATTATTCATCTTTAAAATGTTGTGCTGGTGCTGTGAGTCTTTGATCTGACCCGACAAGTTTAATTTAAAAATATAAGCTTTTAAAACCAAGAACACTTGAAACAAGCCTAATAATAGTAATACTAAAATTCTAATATTTCACGCAATTTTAATGCAGGTGTACGGGGTGTTTTTGTTGTAATAATACCATGTGTCCACAAGAGGTCAGCAGAACACCGTTGTGCATAATGTAAGTGTAAATGGATTCACAACATTCTACAAAGTCTATAATTGAATGTACAGCTGAGTGACTGTAACTGTCAGATTGATCATTTGGCCTGGTTTATGGTTCATTTCATCATTCTATAATTACTGGACCTGTCCACATGAAACAAAAACTGTCACAAAGTTAATAACGTCAGCAGAAATAAACACATTGATTTTTTTCCCCACAACTGCTCCAGAAAGTTGTGCCATTATTTAACTCCAAAGATGTGATTGTTGTCAGTTGAGAGGACTTTAAAGACTTTAAGATTAACCAAGTTTTCTCTGAATAAAATACCCAGCCTGCTCCACTGCGAACAGAAACTGCACCGTCCCCAAAAGATCTGCTGCCTCTGCAAAGTCGGCTTTTTCCTTTATTTCAATCAGACAGTGGACTCATCTTCTGAACAGTCTAAAATGACCTCTTAGACTTTCTTATAAAAATAAATTTCGATAATAAACAGTGTCAACGTCAGCAAAGTTAAACTGTATTTTTAAATTGTACTATAAAACTTTACATAGTATTTTTAGAACTTTTATAACATATTCTAATGTTTTGTACATTAACTCTGCATAAAATATAAACTAATGCAGTACTTTAGGGACAATATTCATGTTCATAATTGAGAGAAAAATGTCCTGTGCATTATTAGGACACAAATATATAGGAACTTAAACACATCTATGATTTTTATCGCCCTGTTTTTAGGTTTTAAATTAGAATTTTGCCTCTGCATTCACAAGATGTCTGCACCACCTCAATCTCCACGGCAACAGGACCCACATTCTCGTAATACTTAACGTTAATAAAGTATTCTGACTTACTTTTATCTCAGACGCTTGTTGGGTTTTTCCACGGCTCAAATGTTTACTTTTTAACATTGTTTTGTCAAATGATACTTTATGGACCTTTAGCACATATCTCCATGGAGACAGGCAGGTACAGCACCAGGCCAGATCTGTGGAGAGGCGAGCTCGCTCACAGTAAGAATGTATGTTTTTTTCAAGCAATAAAAACATGAGATAAGTGCTATATTTGTTTAATAATGTATTAGAAGACAACATCATCTCCATGGAAACAACCAGTTACACAGTGCACCTTTAACAAAATAAATCAGGGCTAGACCAGGATTTAAAGAGCTAAAACAGCATTACAATAACAACTCACTAAAGAAATGAAAATATATTTCACTGTAATTTTGAATTGAAACTAAATCTACAAATATATCAGCTGAAAACTGAAATTTCATACAAAAAACACATAATACAAATACCAAGGCACTTTTTTCAATGATTAGGGCTATTATGGCACGCATCAATGGACCCTGAAAAATACTGACAGTGTTGTGTCCTTAATTTAACCTGATTCCAGGCTTCAACTTAACGCAGCAGGTCCAATTCAAACATTTACTGAAGCTGGTGATGAGTGGGGCGTTTGTTGATCTGAAGTACAGCATTATGGAGTCATGATGAGTAAAGCAGGTTTTTCTGGGGTTGTACAATGGGAAAATAAAAAGAGTAAATGGCAGTGAAATGTTATCAAACTATTCATAGGAAAAAACAAAAATATATAGCCAATAAATCAAAACAACAGAAGTAAAAGTGTGCAGAACAAGGTGAACAACAAACAAGAGATGCATATTTCACAGAACGTGAAAACTCTTCTTCTCTGAGGCCCGGCCTGATCTAAACTCTGCCTCTTGTGTGTCATTACTCACCTGTTGTTGTGCTGCCCCCTGTCTGTCACAGAGAGGAAGTACACAGCTCTCATCTCTGCTGTGGCTGCTGTCGTCCTCGCTGTGGTCGCCTTCATCTTGTACCGGAAATGGAAAGGCCAGATATGTTTAATCATAAGTCGTGTCAAAATCAAAATGCCTCTTGACGTGAGAACGACAGTGAGTTTTACACTTTGTACAGGTGACTCTGACCAGGATCAGGCTCAGATCTGGTCCACTGCTCCTGAGAGGTTTGACCCAGACACACTGAAGGATGGAGCAGATGCACCGTTTGCACTTTTCCTACAAGAACAGGAACGTTTCTCTTTCTGTTGGTGTCGGGGCTGTTATTTTCTCCGTTGTGAAAGTGTGATTTGTTTTGTTAAAGTTAAAGGAGGTAGAATCAGATACTACTGTTTTTCTAGTTTGTTTTTATGTGATTTGTTTAAACTTCTGCTGACATTTTGTGAAAAGTCCTTTACATATTTATCAACGGGAGACGCACTGTGTAAACTTCTGCTTCATTTAAATCACATCTTTTTGCTGAAAATATTGTCAAATCTTGATATTAGATAAAAAAAACATTGAATTAGACGGTGTAGATGTGACTTCATAGTGTTCAAACATCAGAGCGATGCTTGGTCAGGCTTTGTGATAGTTTTTGCTGCGAGTTCAGAAATCCTCCACCATCAGAAGCTCAGGAATAAACATTTAGGTGTGAGACAGAGCTTATATTTAGGATAAAGGTGTGGGGTCAGTCAAAGCTTTGCTGAATGCTCCGGTCTGAAGGATTCACAGCAGTCTTTGAGCGTCTGCTTTGTGTTTGTGGACAGCCCTGCTTTACAGGATTCAAATGTGTTCTGTCAGGGTTATTATCAACTCAGGTTCAGGTTAAGGTTAAGGGCTGCAAGATTCATCGCAGTCGAACTTGAGTGAACGCAATGAGCAAATCACAAAGACTGCAATGTTTAAAGCGCCATCATTTCCTCTAAAACTAGAGGCAACATGTCAGTTTGAATCTTCTGTAGTTTACACAGAAATGTAAGAACAAATGTATTAAAAGTTTTTCACCATGTTTTCATTTTATGTATTAAAACCAAAATTGCCCGTATTATTTGGAAAATTTCAGCCAAAAATGGACAGAACCAGATTTAAATTTCTTGGTTCTTAGATACAAAACATTTACAGTAACACTTTAGATTAAGGTTCCTTAGTAAACGATTTATTAGGCGTTAATAAGTATTAGTTATTTGTTTATGCATTTATAATTCTTTAAAAATGTTAATAAGACAAGACACTTCAAGCTCATTTCTCACTGCAGTCACAGAAATGTAGCTGGTTATAAAGTAAGAAAGGGCATCTGATGATTTTTTCTTAAATCAAACAATTAATAAAACAAGTAACAACACAACTATCATTTCTTCTGTAGTAAATCTGTGGTGAACATCTAATTAATAAATGTCTCAATCGTTTTTACATCAGGCCTAATTAAAAACACAGTATTCTGTTAAACGAGTGTAAAACGTGTCGAGTGAAACTTTTGGTCGGTCACTTTTGGAGGAGACTTGGCACACAGCGGTCAGTGAAGTGAACAAGTCCAGGTCCAGTCCTGAAAATACAAAGATGATCATTTAAGGAGGTCATTTAGGGGCG
This sequence comes from Rhinogobius similis, assembly GCA_019453435.1. Lineage (NCBI taxonomy): Eukaryota > Metazoa > Chordata > Actinopteri > Gobiiformes > Gobiidae > Rhinogobius > Rhinogobius similis. The sequence continues at coordinate 33,965,009 of CM033638.1, read as the reverse complement.
TGGCCAGTAGGGGCAGTGCAGCGTCCAGTCCAATTAACAAAGGCTTAATGGTTAAATAAGTTTTACATTTCCTTCTGTTTCATTGAACCAACGTAAGAGCTGGACAAACAACAATAATGAGCATTTAGTTCTTAATAACGTGTTAATAACGAGCTCATACAGTGACATCATTTTAACTTTGTTTTAAAATATTTGTTAAACCACGACCTGCACAAATTTAAAATACAGCCATTGTTTAAACCAAAACTGTGAAAATGTCAAATGTTTCTTTCTCTAAACGAGCAACAAAATGACTCCAGCAGCAAAATATGAATCCAGCAGCTCACGAGACTCATGTGTCCCCAGATTTAATATAACCAGATTTAATATGACCAGATTTAATATCACCAGATTTAATATGACCAGATTTAATATCACCAGATTTAATATGACCAGATTTAATATCACCAGATTTAATATGACCAGATTTAATATGACCAGATTTAATGTCCCCAGATTTAATGTCACCAGATTTAATATCACCAGATTTAATGTCCCCAGATTTAATGTCACCAGATTTAATATCATCAGATTTAATGTCACCAGATTTAATGTCACCAGATTTAATGTCACCAGATTTAATATCACCAGATTTAATATGACCAGATTTAATATGACCAGATTTAATGTCACCAGATTTAATATGACCAGATTTAATATGACCAGATTTAATATCACCAGATTTAATATGACCAGATTTAATATCACCAGATTTAATATGACCAGATTTAATATCACCAGATTTAATATGACCAGATTTAATATCACCAGATTTAATGTCACCAGATTTAATGTCACCAGATTTAATATCACCAGATTTAATGTCACCAGATTTAATGTCACCAGATTTAATATGACCAGATTTAATGTCACCAGATTTAATGTCACCAGATTTAATGTCACCAGATTTAATATCACCAGATTTAATATGACCAGATTTAATATCACCAGATTTAATGTCACCAGATTTAATGTCACCAGATTTAATATCACCAGATTTAATGTCCCCAGATTTAATGTCACCAGATTTAATATCATCAGATTTAATGTCACCAGATTTAATGTCACCAGATTTAATGTCACCAGATTTAATGTCACCAGATTTAATATGACCAGATTTAATGTCACCAGATTTAATGTCACCAGATTTAATGTCACCAGATTTAATATGACCAGATTTAATGTCACCAGATTTAATATCACCAGATTTAATATGACCAGATTTAATATCACCAGATTTAATGTCACCAGATTTAATGTCCCCAGATTTAATATCACCAGATTTAATATGACCAGATTTAATGTCACCAGATTTAATATGACCAGATTTAATGTCACCAGATTTAATATGACCAGATTTAATGTCACCAGATTTAATATGACCAGATTTAATATGACTAGATTTAATATGACCAGATTTAATGTCACCAGATTTAATATGACCAGATTTAATGTCACCAGATTTAATGTCACCAGATTTAATATGACCAGATTTAATATGACCAGATTTAATGTCACCAGATTTAATATGACCAGATTTAATGTCACCAGATTTAATATGACCAGATTTAATGTCACCAGATTTAATATGACCAGATTTAATGTCACCAGATTTAATATCACCAGATATTTTGGCACAATCCTAATAGAGAATATTAAAGTGTATTATTGATTAAAAACAGAAGTTGCTTCCTTTATGACATTTAGTTCAGTCAAAGGCCTTTCATGTGTTTAGAGTCTGTTTACTCCACATTATTATCAAAATGCAACCATTACATTTAGTTTGGGCCCCAAGTCACAATTAGTCGATTAATTACTGCAGAATTCAATCATATTCTCTAAAAATATACAATTTTACATTTTACCTTTTTTCTAGAAGCATAAATGATTTAAAAGCAATTAATCAAATTGTATTCAAAGTACAACTCACACTAAAAGCCGTTCAAAACAAAGACACAGTGGATCAGAATTCTCACAAGACGAGAGATTTTCATAGCTTTTTTTCTTTGTTGTTAAAAAAATGTAAGAAAAAACAAACCTAATAAACTTTCCTTTGGTAAGTTTTCTGTTTTCCAAATGAAATATGGAATTACGAGACAATAAAGAACGTATTTGTTTTAAAAAGTGAATATTCTCTTAAATAATAATAATAATAATAATAATAATAATAATAATAATAATAATAATAATAATAATAATAACAATAATAAATCATAATTCTTCAGGAGGTTGCTGCTCTCTTCAGTAGATTTACAGCAAAAACAATGTACTCAATCATTCTGGTGAGATTACTCTGTGGATGCTGCACAATCTTGAGGCTTTTCAATCTCGTGCCAGCCCTGGATCAGAATCTCAACACAATTATGACCAAATGGAAGCATAAATAAAGATTCAATTATTCAAATGTCTGACATCTGAAAATCGCTCAGTTCTAATTCTATTTGGGGCCTGATTTAGTCTGGCTCCAGTCTAAAGTGCTACTATTTGTCGGTGTAATCCATCAGTCGTCCAGGTAGAGTCCATCGCAAAAGCAGTTTTTAAAGACGTTTTGCCACTCATCCAAGTAGCTTCTTCACTTCTAGCTAAATGCTACTAGTAAAGACAATGGAGCGTTTATGAACTGTCCAGCGGCTTGAATCATTAAGACTCTAAACACTCATTCAAAGAGTCAGTGACTTGTTAAATGTAAATGCTCTCGTCAGTTTCATCCAGAGGTGGAGTGAAAGGAGGGCCTGTCCCAGCAGCACAGGTACGTCTGCCTCTGTCCTGTGTGTGGTCAGGTCTGCTGCTGCTGCTGCTGCTGCTGCCGGGACAATGGCTTTGCCCCCGTCTGCCTGTGCTCCGGCTCCACAGATCGCACAGCACACGGCGGGGCAGGGGTCAGGAGGTCGGCCCGGGGCGGCAGCTGGCCCCTATAAAAGCGGCGTGCGCTCTCCTCGGGGCCCCAGTCGGCTCTGAGCGCACACAGCAGCAGCAGGAGTCATGGAGCGCGCGGGGCTTCTGGTGCTGGCCGCCTTGAGCTCGTGCTGGGGCTCCGGCGGCGCTCGGAGGGATGCCGCGGCGGCGTCAGGATACCCGCTGTACATGATGCAGCTGTACCGGGCCTTCAGAGTGTCCCAGCAGGAGGCGCCCAGCTCTGACTCTGTGCTCAGTCTGACGGCCAAAGGTGAGCGCGGGGCGTGTTTGGGCTCTTATTCTGCTCTTTGGTGTCGCTGGCGTGAGGGCCGCGGCGGTGAATCGGCTGAATGTGACCAGGGACTGTAAAAATAATCCTAGTCGTGTTTTGATGACGGGCAAAGGTCGGAAGGGATTGTTTGAGCCGATACGATATCGATATTTGTCTTGCAGCTGTGACCGACGACCGATATTTGCTGATCCCGATATTACAATTTTAAAAAGACATAACAAGGCCCTCAAATCTATTTTAAGTTGAAGTAAAGTTCACACATTTACTTTTCACTTATAAATAACTAATAACAAATATCAAAAATAATAACTGAATGTATCTATGTGAGATATCAGATCATTTGCTGAATGATTGTGTAAACATACTGCCATATTTTTTTTTATCCCAGTTGCTCTTCTATTTCCATGTCTACCATTAAGTCTGGGGGAAAAAGGTGCCAATATTGTTTGTTTTTTCAAATCTTCACAGATTTTCGGCTGATATTGAAATACCGATACTGGAACCAATATATCACCCATCCCTGACTACACAGACTCTAAAACACACACCAAAAGACCTTTATAACAAAGACAGTGGCATTATTCAATCAGAAATCAGAATCAGAAAGCGGTTTATTGCCATTGTCAGTGAATTCACAAACATAGGAACTTGCTTCGGCGGAAGGTGCAACATAAAGCAATGGATAAAAAAAAAAAAAAAAATATATATATATATCAAAATGTCAAAAAAGTACTATATGTATAAATGTAAGTAAAAAAGTACTATATGTAAGTAAAAAAGTACTATATGTATAAATGTAAGTAAAAAAGTACTATATGTAAGTAAAAAAGTACTATATGTATAAATGTACTTCACAAAGGAGAACAACACACATTTGGAAAGAATTCACTGGACAAACGTAACCCTTTTTTAATGTCAAAGTGCTCTCTATTCACAGGGAAATACAACCTGCTGGAGAAACTGTGGTTGCCAAGTGGCCCATTATTACCACGTGTTTGGGACTGTCCTGTCGTTTAGAATTATTGGAGTTGTACTGTTTACACAAGTTTACTCTGAAACTTTTGTTAATGTGTTGTTCGATTACTGCCCTCTAGCGGACGGTTTGGGGTATACGTTTTGTTTCTGCCACATGCGGTCAGTCAAGCGTGGTCGGCTCTCGGTGCAGCCACAGACAAATGAATCCCGTTTGCAGCCTTGGTGTATCTTTGTCCGTGAGTTCTATGTTCTGTGTAAAAATGTTTGCGTCTGTGAAACTTATGGTAAATGTAAACTGTGAATAGGCATTTGTTTAAATATTAGCTGCTGCTAGCTTCGTACATGTAGCTCCGTCTTATTTTAAGCTAGGCTATCGTGTTCTAGTTTTACTTTGTTGGCTCAAACCATACAGTTTATGGCAGAAACATGTATTTTTGTTGTATAACATATGTAAAGGTACATTTGAAGGTACATTTATAAAATCAAAGTCATAATTCATTAATATTTGTGTAATAAGGTACAAGTTCATGTACAGGTATTTATTTTTGTGTACTTTGGTGTACAATCCATTAACACACACCTTTATGTGTTTTGTTGCAGTTTTACCAAAAAAGGCAGGTTTTCCAAATCCATGTTGTGGAGTAAAAAGCGTCTTAAAACTTCCAGTAAAGACAAGTCACACATGGTCACGACTCCTTTTTGTGTCATCTGTCCAGCCCTGGTAGTGACGCCACAGTGAGGACAGAACAGGAGTGATTAACAAAACACTCCAGACTGTTGTCCACATCCCCGTCCCACTCGATTTCAGAACTGAATGTATTTGGGCCTCAAAACTCCTGCCATGGACACAATAAATGGATATCTTTGGAGCAGACTTTCAGCTCGGAAGAAGGTCATAATAAAGAGATGGATGACACAAACTGCACCGACTTTCAAGGACTGGACTGACATCATCACATTCCAACTTCATTTGAAAATGGACACATCTGAAAGACTTTGGACTAAATATGCCATCATTTTCTTTGGACGTCTGTTGTTTTCCTCTTATTATTAAATGTCTCTCTCTGGTCGACCTGTCACAATAACACCCTTAAAAGTGCAATTTTTTGCCCCAGAAAATTATCAGAATAAACAACATTATTGAAACTACTTAATTTAATGCCAGTAAGCCCTTTTTTAAATATATAAAATTGTTAAAACATGAACTGCAGTAACTAAATGTACTTTTAGAGTAAAAAACAAAAGTATTTCACACAGGTTTGAGAACTGTTTAAGCTTCAAATGTGCTGATCATAAAAAGCTCAAAAGCTGATGAATGGTTAGTGAATCTACTTGTTTGAACAAATGTTTGTTTCCTCCAAATCTATTTGCAAAATGTCACCAAAAGAAAAGGAAAACAACCCCTTTCAAACCCTCAAGAAAAATGTTCTAGTTTTCAGTTCATTTCAAAAATGTAGTGGAGTAGAAAGTAAAAAGTATCCAGTGTATAAATGACTTATCGTAGAAAGGGGTTCAGAGGTTGTCATCCGGACGCCGTTTAAAGATCGAGACGTTTCGACTTTTATCCAAAAGTCATTGTCAATCAGAGAGCTGGTATGGGAACCTGTGCCTTATATGCTACTCTAAGTCTTTATAACAAAGACAGGAGTGCAGTGACTCCTCCCTGGGGGCTGGACTCCCACTACTTAGAGTAGCATATAAGGCACAGGTTCCCATACCAGCTCTCTGATTGACAATGACTTTTGGATAAAAGTCGAAACGTCTCGATCTTTAAACGGCGTCCGGATGACAACCTCTGAACCCCTTTCTACGATGGACCACACCTGGACGAATGAGGGTTTACATCGACGTATAAATGACTTAAGTAAAGTCCTTGAAGTGAAGTAGAGATGGATTGATGTGTCGACTGGCTGAGATGTAGACTTTTAACATCATTTAACAGTCTTTAATCTCCAGCACAGGCCCATGTTTTCTTTGGTCTGACCAACTGTGTAGAGCTTCATTTCACACTAAATCGCTCTGATATCGGTCGGTAGTAAAACTGTGCTGTGGACGTCTAAACATGATTTCTGATTATATTTTCTTTATTATACTTTTATTATACGGAGCAGTGCAGTGTGAAGACGACAGAATAAAGCTTGGAGTCAAATGAAATGAAATAAAATCTTATCTGAAAGAAACTAAATCTTATCTGAAGGAGCGGAGCAAGAAACACAAATGTTTCAATTATTTCAGATTGTTAACATAAAGCTTTAGTCACTTTAGTGCGAAGAACCAACACTTTTACTGTAACACTGTACAATATGTTACTCATATTCAATATATCTCTACGGCGTCTGAAATGTAGAAGTAAATTCAGCTAAAAGCTACCCGCCTCTGCTAACCCTCAACAACAAACATACTTTATCCTTCATATAAACGTATTTGCAGTGAGCAGTGACCCAAAAGTATAACTCAACCAGTTTTAAAGAATCATTTGTCCCAGAAGTGACTTGTATGTTACAGATTACACTGAGCTGCTGTAGTTTCATGACACGGTGCTAGTTGTTGTCATTTATCGTCTTTAAAACCACAAGCCACGTGAGTTTCCTCAAACAGACGACATGTTTGTGCTGCTCTCTGAGGGTTTGCTGTGTGCTGTGTGTGTCAGACGTGTATGGAGCGGCTGAAGATCAGGGCCAGACCAGAGGAGCGGGACGTGCAGCAGGACTATCTGGACAAACTACACGACCAGCACGAGAGGTGGCTGCTGGACAAGAGCACAGAGTGAGTCTTCTGTGGTCTACTGGAACGTGTGGGACTGAGACGCTACACGGAGATAAAAGAAAAGAGCTGGAGAGGAGCAGAGGGTTTAGAGGTGAAGGGTCAGTCCTGCGTCAAGCTCTGCAGAGAACTAAATGTCCCTGTCTCTCCAAGGACTCTTACTTTGTACTAAACCTGCTAACCCTGGGCTTTCCCTGCATTATTTCATTGTTAGGCAGTTTATTTTTCAACATGTTAATGCTTTTAGATGTGTTTAAATGATTTTTGACACAAACTTGATTTCCTTTTCAGCCTGTTCTAACATTGCTCCTCATCAAAAACAGCTGGAGTTGTGCTGGGCTTCATTCACACTTGTTTGATGAATCCTGCTCCTCTTCTCTGGACCTCACAGATTACTCTCTGCTCATTTCTCTTGTGCAGTTTTTAGGGCTATAAACCATTGCTGGACTTGTTCTGAGCTCAAATTGTGTTCACAATGAAGGCATGGCTCTATCAGCAGAGGGTGAGCCAACGCCCAAATACCTCATGGGAAATGGTGGTCCACTTTGTAAAGTGTGTTTTCAAATGTGTTTTAAGTTAGAAAATGTGAAGAACCAACATCAAAGTGTTGAAGAAACAAGTGAAGCCACAAGAATGAATGATATGTGCAGCGTAAAACAGAACTGTCCATTTGAACATCAATTCTACTGTTTCTCAGAATAATATCCTTAGTTTTCCACAATCCTTCAGTCCCACAGCCTCACAGTCTCACAGCCTCAGTCTCACAGTCTTACAGTCTTGTGTGTGTTCTCAGGGTGCACTTCAAGGCTCTGCGCAGGGCCCCTGTGCTGCAGCTGGACGCCAGTGTGGAGTTCAAGTCGGACCCCCAGGTTCAACACGACTACATCAATAAGGTATTGTCCGTCTCCAAGGAAATGGAAACACTGCAAAAATCAAAAGAGTTCAAATGTATTCAGCTCTGAATGTTGCCTAAAGTTAAGCCTTTCCGATGTGCTTGAAGTCAAGTGCCTCCTCTGGAGGTTCACAGGAAGAAATAGAACCTTTGTTTAGATTCATTCATTAATTGTTTGTTTGCTAAAAGACGTTATGGTTTCCATGGACATGCTTTTCCATTTTAAGTAAAACTCTCTTAATCTACTTATTTTACCTGAAGAACTATAATATAAACTAGTCAGATCTGTCTAAAGGCAAAACGTATTGAGCAGCAACATTGCTAAAATAAAAAAAAAAGGTTTCCTCAACTTTGAGATAAATGACAGTACTTCCAAATAAAATGAAGACAGAGAATACACAATAAACAAATAAAAGGCGGAGCTCATGTTGTTTGCTTTGTGCAGGTGAAGGACTTCTTCAGCTCTTTGTGAGAAGAGGCCAGTACAGCTGATCCGTCTGAAAAAACGATTGAAGCTCTGACTGCACCGTCTGATCTGTGACTCTGTTTTATTTGATCTGTTTTATTCCTCTGAAGGGTTTTCTCCTGTTCTTACATAGTACAGATTTATTCAGCTGCCTACTGTGAGTCCATCAAAACTGTTACTGACCTCACTGTTGGACCAAGTTACATTTGTAAATGATACACTTTGATACATTCATTTTAACAATAAATTATTTTTAATTGAAACAAGAATGCCTCCCTTATTTTTTTTTTTTTAATCATTTGATTTGAATACATTTTTATGTGGGTGGGATATTGAGAGGTGCAAGTGATATGTGCAGAATATTAGGCCTGAAACAAGCCATTATTTCAGTATTCGACAGTCAAACTATTATTTCTATTGTACAGTGAGGCTGTTTCATACTAATATATAAAGATTGGTAACAAAGAGAGGGAAGGTAGTCCACACAGAAGGGGTCTCACTCCCAGAAGGAACAATATCAGACACTCAGACACTGAGGATGGGTACAAATACCTTGGAATACCACAGGCAAATGGCAACCTCGAAGAGGCAACGAGGAAAGCAGCAACAGCCAAATACCTCCAGCGAGTAAGGCAAGTCCTACGAAGCCAGCTCAATGGCAAGACCAAGTCCCGGGCGATAAACTGCCACGGCCTGCAGTGATCAGATACACTGAAGGCATAATAAGGAGGCCAAAGGGAGAGATACAGATGTTAAGACACAAAAGCTCCTTGCCATGCATGGAGGGTTCCATCCCAAATCCAGCACCCTGAGACTGTACACCAGCCGTAAGGAAGGAGGCCGTGGACTAGTGAGAGCCACTATCCAGGATGAAACATCCAAGAACCACAAGTACATCAAGGATAAGGCCCCAGATGATGACCTGCTCAGGCAATGGGGAACAGAGGATGAGGTGCCGGAGGAGGGACCATCATGGGAGGACAAGCCCCTACATGGGATGTACCACCAGAACATAACTGAAGTGGCTGAGATCAAGAAATCGTACCCATGGCTAGAAGGTGATCGGAGCACTGGGGCAGTGACCCCCAAACTGGAGGAGGCTACAGCAGATCCCTGGAGGAACATCAGACATCTCAGTCCAGAAAAGTGCAGTGCTAGGAACAGCTAGGATACTGAACCCTCAAGCTCCCTGGCCTCTGGTAGAGGACCCGAGCTCAGAGATGGATGAGACACCCGCGGAGGGTGAGAAAAAAAATACTAGTAAAGGTTAAAACATGTCAACTGAAGGCTTCTAGATAGAGAATAGAGCTGGGAATCGCAGGGTCCCTCACGATTCAATACTATACCGGACACACTGCTCATGATACCATAATATCATAATATTACAATACATACAATAATGAACATTTTAAAGAACCCAATACATTGAACAGATTTATCAAATGGTTTCAGACTGGATGCTACACTGCCCCTACTGGCCACGCCCCTAAATGACCTCCTTAAATGATCATCTTTGTATTTTCAGGACCAAGTCTCCTCCAAAAGTGACTGACCAAACGTTTCACTCGACTCGTTTTACACTCGTTTAACAGAATACTGTGTTTTTGATGTAAATGATTCAGTCAAATGTTTTAGACAAATTCCATCAAAGATGTCCAACTCTGTAAAGCTCAGTGGATGATCTTTGGTACAGAGTGTTCTGCTGTTGCTTTAAAAATAACTTAAATGATAATATACTCAGTTTTGATTGTGATTCTTATGGTTATGTGATTCTATGGTAATTCACATCTGGATAACATTAAGCTGTTGGACAAATTCGAGGAGTCTGGACATCAACATTTCCAAATAAAACATACTGTTGGGTGACTTTACTGTCGTAGTGAATTCAAGTATTGATAGATGACCACCAGGTCACCCCCAAAACCAACCTCCAAACTGAACATTTGAGAGACATTTCCTCATGGAAAGGACTTCACTTGGACAAATAAAGATGTGTCCAGAAGAGACTTCTGGCTCATTTCCAAATTGATTTTGTAAAAGATATATACAATATTTAACAGTCCCGGTCCAGTCCTGGTTTTGTCCTGGTTTTGTCCTGCTTCAGTCCTGGTTCAGTCCCGGTCCAGTCCCAGTTCAGTCCTGGTTTAGTCCTAGTCCAGTCCCGGTCCAGTCCCAGACCAGTCCCGGTCCAGTCCTGGTCAAGTCCTAGACCAGACCCGGTCCAGTCCCAGTTAAGGCGTGGTCCAGTCCTGGTTTAGTCCAGCGTGAGGTTCATGTTGGTTCCACTCTTTGAATCAAACTCCCAGAATGCACAAAGCAGCGTCTGCCGCTGAAACTGAAGCAGCCTGCACCAAACCTGAGTCCATCACCTGCTGAGGCCACTGCTTTCATCTACAGCTCACACTCCTCCAGGTTTATAGGACTGTGCAGGGCTCAGCGGTCACTATGGCAACAGGAGGACACGCCCTCTTCACCACCACCACCTGAAAACTACACCTCCAACTCAACTCCAAGGACTGCAGCGCCACATTCTGTGAGTGTCCCCCTCAGACCAGAAGGTTGTCGGATCAACGCTCACTCCAACTGTGTCATTGAGCAAGACACTTCAATCCGGTTTATTCCTAGTCTGGCCCGGGTCCAGTCCTGGTTTAATCCTGGTCCATCTGAGCAAGACACTTCAACCCCATTTCTCACTGCACTAACAGAAATGTACCTAGGTATAAAATAAAGTCCCAGTCCAGTCCCGGTCCTCAAGTCCTTGTCCAGTCCCAGTCCCGGTCCTGTCCCAGTCCAGTCCTGGTCCAGTCACGGTTTAGTCCCGGTCCAGTCCTGGTTTAGTCCCGGTCCAGTCGCAGTTCAGTTCTGGTCCAGTCCCGGTCCAGTCCCGGTTTAGTCCCGGTCCAGTCCTGGTCCAGTCCCGGTTTAGTCCTGGTCCAGTCCTGTTCCAGTCCTGGTTTAGTCCCGGTACAGTCCCGGATTAGTCCCGGTCCAGTCCTGGTTTAGTTCTGGTCCAGTCCTGATTTAGTCCCGGTCCAGTACTGGTCCAGTCCTGATTTAGTCCCGGTCCAGTACTGGTCTAGTCCCAGTCCTGGTCCAGTCCTAGTCCCGGTCCTGTCCCAGTCTCGTCCTGGTCCAGTCCTGGTCCAGTCCCAGTTCAGTTCTGGTCCAGTCCTAGTCCAGTCCTGGTCCAGTCCTGGTCCAGTCGGTCCAGTCCAGGTCCAGTCTTGTTTTAGTTTTGGTCCAGTCCTGGTTTAGTCCTAGTCCAGTCTTGGTCCAGTCCTGGTACAGTCTTGGTTTAGTTTTGGTCCAGTCCTGGTCTAGTCCTAGTCCAGTCTTGGTCCTGTCCCGGTCCAGTCCTGGTTTAGTCCCAGTCCAGTCCGGATTTAGTCCCCGGTCCAGTTCCGGTCCAGTCCTGATTTAGTCCCGGTCCAGTCCTGGTCTAGTCCTGGTCCAGTCCTGATTTAGTCCCGGTCCAGTCCCGGTTTAGTCCCGGTCCAGTCCTGGTCTAGTCCCGGTCCAGTCCTGGTTCAGTCCTGGTCCAGTCCCAGTTCAGTCCCGGTCCAGTCCTGGTTCAGTCCCAGTCCGTCCCAGTTAAGTCCTGGTCCAGTCCCGGTCCAGTCCCAGTCCAGTCCAGTCCCAGTTCAGTCCCAGTCCAGTCCCAGTCCAGTCCTGGTTTAGTCCTGGTTCAGTCCTGGTTTAGTCCCGGTCCAGTCCGGATTTAGTCCCCAGTCCAGTCCCAGTCCAGTCCCAGTTCAGTCCAGGTCCAGTCCCGCTCCAGTCCTGGTCCAGTCCTGGTTTAGTCATGGTCCAGTCTCAGTCCAGTCCTGGTCAAGTCCTGGTCCAGTCCTGGTTTAGTCCAGCGTGAGGTTCATGTTGGTTCCACTCTTTGAATCAAACTCCCAGAATCTGCACAAAGCAGCGTCTGCCGCTGAAACTGAAGCAGCCTGCACCAAACCTGAGTCCATCACCTGCTGAGGCCACTGCTTTCATCTACAGCTCACACTCCTCCAGGTTTATAGGACTGTGCAGGGCTCAGCGGTCACTATGGCAACAGGAGGACACGCCCTCTTCACCACCACCACCTGAAAACTACACCTCCAACTCAACTCCAAGGACTGCAGCGCCACATTCTGTGAGTGCCCCCCTCAGACCAGAAGGTTGTCGGATCAACGCTCACTCCAACTGTGTCGCTGAGCAAGACACTTCAAGCCCATTTCTCACTGCACTCACAGAAATGTACCTAGTTATAAAGTAAATAAGGGCATCTGATGTAAAAATGGATAAATAATGAATTTTGAGGAGGTCATTTAGGGGCGTGGCCAGTGGGGGCAGTGTAGCGTCCAGTCCAATTAACAAAGGCCAGAACTGATGGTTAAACAAGTTTTACATTTCCTTCTGTTTCATTTAACCAACGTAAGAGCTGGACAAACAACAATAATGACCATTTTGTTCTTAATAACGTGTTAATAACGAGCTCATAGTGACATAACTATTCTATCATGAAGCACTAAATAAACATTTCCAAATCACACAGTTGTACATTCATTTGTGTTTCCCTGTCGACTGTCGCTCGACATTTTGAGTTTAATGACTTTCACTGTGTTTGTTTCTCTATTTTCTCTGTTAAAGCTGGGCATGTGACTTTCTGGGGTTAAAGTTGTATGTTTTTTGTTTTCCATCAAAGAGTATCTTGTAAATGCAGCACTTTGTGACAAACATGAGACCTCTGTGCCGTCTGCATCTAATAATAATGTATTTTGTCTCTCTCTTTTGAGCTAAAGCAGCGCTCTGATTGGCTGTGCTTGGGTGGTCCTCCACAGTTTCACTTCAGCGTCTGAAAAAAGCTGTTGTAAAGCTGTGCACAGATCAAAAATGAATGAATTTAACGACGTCCAAAGGGTTTGTGAGAGCGAGAGACCAATCAGACCGATTTAAAAACCTACGTCCGGTTCAGCAGTGTGAAGATCAGGTGCACCAGCTTTAACCTAGCTTGCTTTAATTGGTCTTTTCTTTTTCTGTCAAGCTAATGAACTACTTAAACTACGTCCGCTCACACAGGAAATGTCAAAATAAAAGCATACAATTGTAAAATGCCACGTACATGAGCCAACTTGACCTTTACAGCGTTTCAGAGAGAAACGAGAAAAGAAAACCTCATTCAAGTTCACCAAAATAACCTGATATTTGACAGTTTGACTCACAACAGCACGAGCCTGACTTTCAAACGTGTCCACTGACTTTACCCAAACACCAAGTCTCATTTATGAACGTCTGTGTCATTTTACTTTCACTTTCTCGGCTCCAAAACCTTTTCCAGTCTCTTGTCCTCAGCGACACGTGACGTCACCTCTCATTCTGACGTCTGATTGGTTCAAAATAAACACGACGACACAGTTTTTTTCTGTACAAAGCCGCGGATGAGTTTGAGGAGCGAGTCCAGAGACATTTACGGAGCAGAAGGACGTTTCCAGACGTTGTTGAAGATGAAGACGTGTGCGCTGCTCCTGCTCCTGGGGACACTGACAACTGGAGCCACAGCGAGTGAGTAAAGCTGCTTTGTCTCCAAACTTGTCCAAGAAGAAGCGCCGTGTGGACTTTAGAAAGCACAAAGATGGAGTTATCAAAGAGTCACTGCGTCCACTGCGTCCAGTTTAATGTTTATTTTTATTAATACATTTTGTCCAGTTTAATGTTAAAGTTGAACGCTTTTCTACGGTGGTTGAGCAGGTTCAAGTTTGTAGCGTTTGTTTTGTCCAGTTCTGTTGCGCACTTGAAATAAAAAATACTTTCTCTTTCATTTTGACGCGCAGAATAACAACAGTTTAAATTAAATGGAAATGAAATATATTTGTTTCATTAAAGTTTGAATATCACATTTTAAAGTCATGAAGAGAATGTTTTACTGTTAAATGAGTGTTTGTTCTCTTTAGTTAAACTTGTTACGCAGATTGTGTTCAGTTTGTCCTCCATCTTAATCCTGCAC